>CAJQZP010000541.1:5637500-5960000 GCA_907164705.1 Parnassius apollo
TAGACACACGAAACATGCAATGGCGGGTTGGTGTTGCGTACTATATGAAATTTAACCCAAAATACGCAATAAAAAGGAGTTTTTTTATGCTGTAGTTAATTGTTTTTATTTTTAAAAAGTATATTTTCTTATCAAGTGAATAGAAGTTAGTAAAGTATAGAAAAAGAAAAAAGAAAAAGTATAGAAGAAAAAGTATAGAAGTTAATAAATCAAACAGTATAAAATAGGTAATAAAATATAATTTATATAAAACATAAAATTTATATAAAAATAAAATTTATATAAAAATATAAATTTTATTTTTATATAATTATGTATTAATAAATCAAACAATATAAAATAGGTAAAAGTTACAGCCTATATACGTCCCACTGCTGGGCACAGGCTTTCCCTCATTTCTGAGAGGGTTTTAGGGCAAGGAAGTGTCTGCCACGCTGCCCCAATGCGTGTTGACGAACTTCACATGTCTTCGAAATATTTTTTCTTATTTCTCAGACATGCAGGTTTCCTCACGATGTTTTCCTTCACCGCCGAGCACGTGGTAAATCAGCACTTAAAATTGCAATTAACAATTTCATTGGTGCCTGCGGGGATTGAACCCGGGTTACTCGCGTTCTGATATATTTACAGGGAGCGTTAACCATCTGAGCTACCATGGCTCGAAAATAAAATAGGTAACAAAATAAAATTAATATAAAATAGGTAATAAAATATATTAAATAGATCATTCATGAATAAGAATAATTAATTATTTTGCATGAAAGTTAAAACGTAGTTTTTATTATAATTTCCAGAATATTTGAAATCAGATGTAACACATTAAATTACTTCATTAATTATATAGTTTCCCGTTACTGTGGGATAATTACAAAGGCGGAAAAGTGGCAACATTTAATCTAAATCGCAATATTCGATAATTTTATTTAATTATTTGAGGTTTTTACGTTTATATGAAAACATGAACTATAACTTATGTGTGGAAAGTGATTCCGCTTGATTTATTATTTTTTTATAACCTTGAATCGCATTTTTTTACAATGCATTTACCCATTTTTTGTCGCGGATCGTTCGGATCAACTCTGTCGGCGTCACATTGAACACTGAATTGACGCTAGCTAGGCATATGGCTGTGGCCATAGGTGCAGTGACAACGCTTTGGCGCGGTAATTACTAATCTAGTGTAATATGTAAATCACTGTCCTGGAGGATAAGTCGCACTGCATCAAGCCAGAAGCCTGGAAAATAATAGAAGCCGCAGATAACGCAAACCAAGGCAAAATTAATAATGACTATTGATAGTGCGTTATATGTACACATCAAAGACGTGAAGACTTCGTTGGAGCTATGGAACAAATTAAAAGCATTATTTGATGATTCAGGATTTACACGAAGAATATCTCTTTTATGTAATTTGATATCAGTTCGCCTAGACAATTGTGTTGCCATGCAGTCGTACGTAACGCAAATAGTCGAAACAGGACAAAAGTTTGGTGGGATAGGATTTAATATGAGTGATGAGTGGCTTTTTGAAAAATTCCTGCCTATGATAATGGCGATTGAATATTCAGGCATACAAATCACAACAGACGCCATTAGAACAAAACTCATGGATATGGTGGAAACGGAAGTAAGCGGTCAATTCGATGAAGTTGGTGGTGCATTCGCAAGCGTTACGCAGAAATGGCAACACGAGCATAATTGAACGAACGGAACGCAACGAAAACAAACTTCTAAGGCGGCGCTAAAAGTCATGTCAAATGCTACCGATTTAAGAGTTTTTTTGGCGGGAACTTGACCGACGACGGACTGTCGCTCCTGTTTTGTCGCTTGATTAATGGTTTGAAGTGGAGTTTAATTCGTAAAAGTGATGTGATTTTGTGAATTAATTGTCTGCGCGTGTGAACTGTTAGAGAAAACGACGAAACAAGTGCTTTGATGTCGATATAAACCTCAAGTTATTTTGATCGCTTAGGCGCCTTATGAACTTGAGTGGCTGTCGTCATCAACTGTCCGCTGGGTTGAGCTGTTGTCAAAATCTCCCAAGGGCTTCGCAATGTGTCGCATCAGCATATTGTGAAGAAAAGGGAAAAAAGCGCGGGAACCTTGAAACTGGACTGATAAATCTATATGAATTGAAACTTATAAAGATTATAATATAAAGAAGACTTGACTTTAGCCTTTGTGATTTTTGAAATTATGAAGAATTAAAGAAAATAAGACTTGGCTTCGGCCTTTATGGATTTTGAAGAGCTGTAAAAAAGAATAACTTGATTCCAGCAAAAACAAGAAAGTAAACAAGACAACTTTAAAGATTCTGGCATAATGTTTCTCATCATATCAGCCAAAAGACGTCCACTGCTGCAGCATGGGCAGTCCCTCTACAAAGTGATATGTTTTTTTATAAACCAAAGCTAAGCATGAGCAAAAAACAAGAAAGTAAACAAGACAACTTAAAAGATTCTGGCGTAATGTTTATCATTTTAATAGCCAAAAGACGGTCCACTGTTGGACTGCAGCGTGGGAAGGCCCTCCACAAGATGGAATAATGTTTTTCTTCCAATCGTATTTTAGTACGTTTTTGTGTATTACGGGTTATCATGATAAAAATAAAAATATTTTCCTCTGCTCCTCAGTAGGATGGGCGCTGCTCGTTCTAATCAAATCATTGCCGCTAATCATATTTATTTCTATCTCATCTATCGCAGTATTCTCACTAGCATGTAAACTAAAAGATAATATTGATTATATAAACCAAACGAAAATATATACATGAAAAATCCAACTAGAAACAAGTATGCAATGTAATCGAAATATTAATTTTTAACTGACTTCATATAACCTAATATTATATTTTAAGTACTTACATACATATTATTATGTACGAACCTGACATTTTCTTGGTTTTCTTCCTTCAAAACAGCATCGTTAGAAAACTCTAACAATCCAGAAACTTGTAAAATCTGAGAAACAAGGCAAAAATGTAATTAGGTCCCATGATTGATTTTATAGAACAAAACAATGTGCAATCAACAGTTACTTACTTAGCCAGCTTGTCTTCAAACTCCATTTTAATATTTTACAATATATTTTAACAGTACGGCAACAAAACACCCCGAAAAATAGAAAAAAACACTGTTAAACAAAAGGAAAGAGCGTTATTTTTTTCAAATAATGACAGTGATGGTGATACAGTAAAAAGGACTTAGTGAAATTTAGAACTAAAACTAGAGTTATTGGGACTAAGGGACTTCTTGAACTGAATCACGTGGCCTTAGGGTATAAAATATATTTTAAAACTACCACTTGTAGTTCATAAAATATAGCTTGATCTCTGCGACAGCTGTCAGTAAAATCATTCGTCAGTCCTGAATTTCTTAGTAGTACGGACAGTACCTGTCAATGTCATACTTTATGGGCATGCCGACCTAATTAGGTCGGCATGCCCATAAAGTATGACATTGACAGGTACTGTCTGTACTACTAAGAAATTCAGGACTGACGAATGATTTTACTGACAGCTGTCGCAGAGACCAAGCTATCTTTTATGAACTATAGGAACTTGTTACAAATGTCTCAAATAGACAGAACCATAGACAATGAGCTGTTATTTGTTATGGTGTTGCCAGTACATAAAGTCCCTAAGTGGACTTAGGGACATATTGAAATTGGCCATCCACTTCAAAATTCTATATATATCAAATTAAAAAAAGACTAGGCTGTATGGCTTAGTTCCTTTGCCTGCTGTCTCGAGCGAATAATAAAACAAACAACAACTAATGATGTAAACAGCCCGGTCAATACAAGAATCAGTAACCAAATAGTGATAATACCAATTCGAATGCAAAAGAAATACAACGTAAACAAATTAATGCGCTTAGTGCTGTGTTTCTGAGTAGCAAATCCAACAAATATGACTGGTACATTGGATTCAGGTGCCTGCATGCATCTAACAGCTAATGAACAGTGGTTTGAGAATGCTATATATCAAAAAATTAAAGATATATGTGTTGCTAATAGCGAGAGGTTGCAAGTTTTGTGATCCGCAGATGTGACCATTGAAACAAAAACTGATAATTGAAATAACACTAGTTGTTACGGAATTTATCGCGTATATTTAACTTTTTAAATACCCGACGTTTCGAGAGCTTTACAGCACCCATGGTCACGGGAAGGACTAACACTGAGATGTTCAACGTCCAGGGGTATGTTAATATGTTCCATGCAATGACTATCTTACACTTCATAGAAAAAAATTTTTTTTTGCCGATAGCATGCCAATTTTTATTTATTCATACAAAAAATTATAGAATAATTGATGGTATATCCATTAGGAGGATATAATGATTTTTGGAGCACGAAATGACAAAATAATCGCCAACACTTTTCCAAATGGCGCAAAAGTATGACGTCATATACTGTCCAATGTTTTGGAACGAATCACCAGTATAGCGTCGATTCATGACGTCATTTGCATTGGACAGTACACTGCGTTGTATTTCGGAACATACCCCAGATGTCATAGTTAACCGCGGTTACCATAGATTAAAATTTAACTTATGTTCCGATCTACACAGTATGAACTTATGGTATCATGAAGTATTGCAGTTGTATGCTTGGGTTGGGATTTAATTTTATTTATTATAGGATCCCAAGCAGATGGTAGCACCCAGCCATCTTCTCTATTGAAATTAGGATGTTTTTTGATTTCAATAGCCTCGCGAATCATCCTTGGAAGGAATCGGTGTTCTTTAGCGAGGATTTGTGGTCTATCAAAACTGATGTAGTGACGGGGGCGATCCTCTACGTGTTTACAGACTGCAGACTTGAAAACTGATAAATGTGAATTTGAAATATCAATCAAGGATGTATTATGCGCTCCAGGATTGACTATCAACCTATTGTCACTGAACCAGTTAATAAAATCCGGTAATACAGTTTAGTTTACGACAAGTGGCTGTGAAGTATACAACAGAAATAGAGAATTGGTGGCCACAGCTGTGTTGAATAATGGAGTGTTCAAATTGATAGTAGAATTTGATATTGTGGTGGCTAATTTGTCTGCCTCAGGGCCCACTTGGCATCCCCCGATTGGGGGTAAGGTTTACAATTCGGTCGCCTGAATTTGGGGGTGGGGGGTGGTGTGGGGGACGGGAGGAGTTGTAGAGTCACTCCCTACTTCCCCTTCCTGCCGGACGTGCTTAGTTTTTTTTTTATAAATTTTTAAAAATCTCATTTTGAGGTTATTTTCGTAACTTTTATGACAATTTTAACCTAATTTATGGGGAGAGAGAGTTGGGGGACGGAAGCCCCACGCCACTTAACGTGGTGCAGTCGAGGGAAGCACGGTTGACGCAGCCCCGCATCGCGGAGCTCCTACTTCTGAGTGGTTTACAAAAAAATAACCACGAAGGGGATAACCCTTCTAACCTAACCTGTCCGAGTCGGGGTGCCCCACGTCCTAGGCTCGCTTCGCTCGCTATTGCACCCAATATTTTACCAAAACATTAACTTTTATAACTACTATAATTTATAAACATAATTTATGGCTGCCACCATTTGTAAGAAAGGATCTTTGTGATATTTAGTAGTATTCCGCCGCCACAAATATTCCACTATTCACCAAAATTATGAAACTCTGAGCAACGGCATGACGAAAAACTGTCAACAAAATGGCCGGCCTAGCGATTAATTTTACACATTTTTAAATCGATTCAAAACGAAATTGGATGAATCGATTCAACAAAATCGAATTCTTAAAGATCGATTTCGCAAAAATAGATCTTTTTTTGATTTGCGTTAAAAGTTTATATTTACAATATCAAAAGATACAATAAAATACAGATAACATTGAATTAAAAACTGTCATTTTCTACGAGTATATTCAACTAATTGTAAATAATTTTACAAACATTAATTGAAAAGGAACCAACGGCTGTGTAAACGTTCAACTAAGAAACAGAAGGGAGGAATCGAGGCTTCTCTCGATCCGGCCTCCTATAACGCCTACGTTGGGTTCGGGAACAACATATGTGATCTCCGCAACGGAGTAACACACAAGGGCGATAACCTCTTCCTTTTCAGCAAGTAGGTTCAGACGGGGATTACGGGTCTTCCGAAGTCGTCCCGGTCCCAACGCCTTAATTCTTCGATGTGGACTGTATTATTTTGAGGGAAGAATTCCTTGGGAATAAAACAGCAATTATCTTCAAACCGTTCCGTGAGAGAGTAATTACTTTTCCCTATCACTTCCCTACACTTTTTCTTTCTTCTTCTTATTGACTGCTGGTCTTGCACTTTTCCCGAAGTTTCTCCGAAACTTCCCGAAAATTCCCGAACTTTCGAAGGATTCCCGAACGAATTGCAAAAAACGTTGATGTCTTCTTCACGTACATAAGTGCGTGCAGGTATCGGGCCTCGGGGTAACCCCATTACCCGGATATCCTCACCCCTACTATGGGCCGTCCTGGGAGCCTATCTTGGCGTTGTATGCCATTATATTCATGTAGCCGTAATCGGTAAAATTTTTTCGTCCGGTTCACCGACTACGGAAAAGGAAGGTTATCCAGTAAGGTCAAGGTTGGCCTTTCAGCGGCATTGAGGGTTGTTACTCAACTCTCTAATCAGATATAGAGAGGAGTTCTCTTGGAAGAGGTCGCCCGTCCGGTGGCCGAGTGTGTAACGGCGCAAAGTCGTTAAGGTGTTCATGCGGCCCGTTATCTGCGCGGTCAAACATTCAGCGCGCTAACCGGGCCACAAAGTCGGTGTATGGTCTCGATATTCAGGTCGGCCGCTATGACGTCATTCCGGACGTAACGACCCGCTCCGACAATGGTCCTTAACGCCATGTTCTGCTGGGCCTGCAATCGCCGCCTCTGAGGGTCACTCAGAAGCGCGTACCAGGCCGGAGCAGCATAGGTGGTAATGGTCCGGATATACGTTTTGTATACCCGGACTTTGGTATTAAGGGGCAGCTTGGATGCCAGGACCGGACGAAGCATCGCCCGCGCACATCTTGCTCTACGGACGACGAAGTCGACGTGCGCAGTCATGCGCAGCGCCCGGTCGATCCGGCACCCAAGGTAGGTCACGGCCTTCTCGTACGCGATCTGCTGGCCATCGAGAGTTAGTGGTGGTGGTAGGTTTCTGAGGCGGCGGGTGAGCAGAGCGGTCGTCTTACCAACGTTGACGACCATCCTCCACTCGTCCAGCCATGGTGGCAACAGGTCCAGCAGACGTTGCATTTTGGCAGCGGCTATATGGGCTCTTCCGGACGAGGTGAAATAAGCGCTATCGTCCGCATATAGCGCCAGCTCAACGTCGTCCTCCCATTCTTGCAGCCTGCCTGCCAGTGTCGGAATGTCATTCGTATAAGCCGCGTACAGGACTGGAGACAGACAGCTGCCCTGTGGAACGCCGGCACTGATGGTTCTTGTTGCGGACTCGGCGCCCTCTACGCAGACGTAGAACTTCCTGTCTGCCAGGAAAGACGCCACTAGCCGCAACATAGCAGGGGGGACACTGGTCTGTTCGTCTAATTTGTAAAGTAATCCAGAGTGCCACACCCTGTCGAACGCCTTCTCGATATCGAGAAAGACGCCCAACGAGGTGCGGCCACGATTGTACTCGGCCGCAAGCAGGTGCAGCACTCTGGTCAACTGTGTTACTGTAGAGTGACCCCTCCTGAATCCGTGCTGCTCCGCCCGAAGTTGGATGCACGGGCGGAGACGTCTTAGCAGCAATCTTTCAAGCAGTTTAGCTATGTGCGGTAGCAGCGTAATCGGCCTGTAGCTGGCAGCTCTACGCCTGTCCTTCCCGGGTTTCGTCAAGACGATAACTTTGCCTTTCTTCCAGTCCTCCGGGAAGTGGGATGTCCGCAGTATCCCATTGTAGAGTCGACCAAGCTCTACTAGGACTCTATGGGGCAGCTGTCGGAGTGCAGCGTTGGTAATCCCATCGTGCCCCGGCGCCTTCCTCGGTTGCAGGCGGGTTACTGTCCTCCGCAGTTCAGCGGGGGGAGATGAACCACTCTCCTGCAAGAGGCGGCGCGGGCGACGACAGGAACTCCTGTACGCGACTCTCCTTTCGGGCATGAAGCTCCAAGAACTCCGCACTTGCAGGGTTCGGCATAAATTGCTCCTCGAAGTGCTCTCCTAGGATATCCGCTCTCCCCTTGGCATCGTAGCAGCGTTCGCCCGCATTGTTAGTCAGCGGGCAAACGGGAGGTCTGGTTTTGGTTAGCTGCCGGTTCAGTTTATAGAGCGACGCATCGTGCTCTTCCGCCTTCCATATGCGCCGCTCCCAGGCCTCTCCTCTGTGTGCCCGGACTGCCACCGACAGCTCCTCCGACAAGGTGTTCAGTGTGTTTTTATTCTCGGGCAGCGAGTACGCGCCCAGAGTCTCCTTAGTGCCCTTTTTCGCTTTATCTGACACTTATATCCCGCGGTAGATCGTCTCGCCTTCTGTGATCGGGACGATCGTAGAGGCCGCGTTGAGGGCCTCCTGTATGTTTTTGGTGATGTTTGTGGCTGCGGCCTCTACGTCGTCCGCTGTGTTGATAAGTTGGTGTGCTGGAGGTCTCTCCTGCAGGTGTTTGTGCGTAGCGCCTCCAGTCGACACGTGTCTTAAATGCTCTGGGCGGCGTAGTCACCCGCCTTAGTGCCAAGGGTTATCAGAATCGGGAGGTGCTGTGATTCCAGTCGTACAGCACCTCTACCACTATCGGGTAGTCGACGTTCCTAGCGAGCACGATGTCCAGTACATCCGGACGACTTCGTGGATCCGTAGGAACGTGGGTTGGTTCTTCAGGACCTAAAACGTCATAGCCGTATCTTTCGGCATCATCAAATAGCGCATGACCCGGCGGGGTGATCACTCTAGATCCCCACGCCGGGTGTTTGGCGTTTAGGTCCCCGGCGATGATGGTCGGTGTTTCGCCTTCCATTACCGTCCGGACGTCTGAGGAGCAGAATGGAGTCCCTGGCGGGCGGTATGCTGCGAAGATCCTAAGTTCCTCGCCCGCCGCCTCCATTTTTATGCCGATAGAGCGCATAGTCTGGTATTCCGGTAGATCAAGTTCTTGGTGGACGATGTCCCTTCTCACTAGGACCGCTGTCCCTCTGTAAGCGGCCCCTTGAGAGGTGACCTCGTCCCTCCTGTACAGGTGGTAATTAGGCAGCCTAGTATGCGTGTGCTCGGATTTAACTTCGTCTCTCCCAGCAAGATGACATGTACGTCTTGTTGCTGGGCGACGGTGCGGAGTTCTTGTAACTTCTGCTGGATTCCACCAGGGTTCCAGTAGAGGAGGCGCAGATTAGACTCCTCCACTGTAGTGCCGAGCCAGTAGATTAGCCAGCGCCTTCATAACCGCTGTAATCGGATCTGTCCCGGCTCTAATATCAGCCAGGACTTGACTGCCGACCTCGATTGCTATGCCAACCAAACGTTGGATGGCGTCAGCAGTCTCGAAGCCGGCTAGTAGGTGTTTTCTGTTGCGGATGATGGCGCTGGAAATGTCTCGGGTGTTGGTATGCTGATCTTTGCTCATGGGTAGAGCGCGCTCTATGTGTAGAGCGGGCTCTATTTTCTGATAGAGCCCTTTCTGGCACTCTACCCATTCTGGCTTTCTTTCACTTCCATGGTAACCTGCGCCTCTGGGCTATCGTTACCGTTGGGGTTGGGGTAGAGGTTGCTGCCTGAGGAGGAGGCTGCACCTTCTTCTTCTTCTTCCTCCCCCGCTTACTCCTCTGTGAGGTTTGGCGCTCTATGGCGTCGTTAGCGGGGGGCTGAAGAGTCGCCCCGGTGGTTGCCTTAGTTGTGCTCATGGTAGGTACCACCGTTCCTGTAGGTGCCGTGACGGGTGGAGGGGGGAGCAGGTTGCCTTCCCTTTCCTCTGATGGTGGTCCACCCGTCTTCCTGAACCACGGCCCTGGGGCGACTCTGGGGGACCCTCTTGGGCTCCTCTGGGAGTAGTCCCGGTAGAGTGATCCCCTGCTTCCTTGCAATCCTCCTCAGGACTGGGCAGCGGCGATCGTTAGCGGTGTGGTTTTTGGCGCAATTGGCGCAACGCGGTTCCTCCTCTCTACCCCTTGGGCAGTTGCTAGCAATATGGTCTCCGGCACAGCGAACACACTTCACTGGCCTGAAGCAATTTGCGGAGGCGTGGCCAAAGGCCTGGCAGCGGTGGCACTGTGAAGGGCCCGCTCTTCCTTTTTGCCAGGCCTCTATGACGACTCCTCTCATGAAGAGGAGCTCGTCGACTTGATATAGTTCATTAAGGCGCTCCAGGCTCAGGTGGTCCAGCTGCGCGAAGTAGAGGCACCCAGGTCTGCCTCTACGGCCGGGGATCCCTTTAACGTACCTGATGGGGAACCCCTTTGCCCTGATAGCCCCCTCTATCGCGGTTGGATCCGTGCCCACTGGTAGTCCCCGAATGCCCACTTTTGTGGGCCTGTCCTCCTCGGGGGTGTAGCAGTACCAGGACATAGCTGGTACCTTCTCAGTCATCTCTATAAGGTACTTTTGTACCGTCCGGAATTCTTCCGGACTCTGCGGGGTAAATCTTACGCCCTTGCCGAATGGACGAGCATTCGGTGGGTGGCCCAATTTCTTATTTAGTGCCTCGAAGTGCTTCGTCCAATCCGGCAAGCACTCTGCAACTATTGGCGGGTACCTTTTCGCCGATTCTTCCGGCGGTTTGGGTGTTTCGGCAATCTTTGTCCTTGGTACTGACGGAGCAGCTACCAGTTGGGCATAGCTGGTGGAAGGCCTCTGACCATCGTCCGATGGCCGGCCTGAAGGGTTGGTGGTAGGCGCGGATGGTGAGTGTCCGGCTGATGTAAGTCCAATCATAAGTTAAACGAATTGCAAGAAAACTCGTTTACTGAGCTACCCCAGAGCTATACGCGAAAGTGAGCCGCGCCATTTGTGCGCTTGCGCAACTCAATTACATCAATTTGTACTATCACTCTCTTACGGTTTACTCAATAACTTTATTTGAATAAGACATACATTTATACAATTTACTTATAAAGATAGCACAAAGAAATATCTATACTACGATATACATTACATTTTTATATCACAAAAAAACCTTTTATTTATTTAACAAAATATGCCTATTTTACTCACATGTTCAAAGTTGAAACTTCTTAAATATTTAACATGGAAAGTTAAAACAATGTTTTCCACTTGAAATTATACATATCTTAACTAATAAAATAGTTTAATTTACATTTTTCCTATTCATTTCACTATTAAAACACTTTTAAATTTCTTATACAAAACTATAATTATTTCACTTATTCACAGGAATTTTCACATAAAATTAACATAGAAGTAACTTTTTTACACGTACTATAAATCTGAAATGTTTCACAAGTCATTTTTACATAAATTGCTGAAATTACAAATATTTAAATTTTTACATATTTGGCCTCCTAAGTACGTGGCTAGCGTGCGTCCGTGAACTCACACTATTTGAACAACTAACTTTTGCACGGCTATCGACTATCAGAAAAAATGGAAAGTCTAATATATACCAATATCAACAATACTATGAATCAATGCTTTTACACAATTCTCAAACTGTAGGAAACTATTTCTAATCAGATTCTTATCAGTTATCATATCTCTTATCAGATAACAATATAAGTGAATGTTTTCATAAATCAATCATAGCAAATAGGCATTTGTTTTCATACAAAACATATCAAACCCATATAAGACAACACTTATGCTATTAATTTCCATTAATTCTATTTACTCACAAAGTGATCATCTCGACCGGGGAATAAATCCGATCTCTAACTTTATTTCAATATTCTTTTAAATTTACATCATTGGAAAGATGATTTCAACCGGGGAACAAATCCGGTAACATAATTTATATCTTAAAAATTCCCTATATGAATTTATTAAGAGATATTACTAAGAAAACGATAAATGACTCCGGCCTGGGAGTCGAACCCAAGACCTTCATATCATTAATTCGATATTTCTTTAAGATTCAACTAAGCATTTTCTTATCGGAATATTGTTACTTGATAATTTGCTTTTTAGAAGCTACACACAGTCACCCAGAGGGTAGAACACAACTTCCATTTAGCACCTACATACATTTCTCGCCTCTTCCACATCCATATACCTACACTCTCGAAGGGAACTCTTAATTTGGCCCATTTTTAGTAACGCCAATTGGTCGACAAATTACGCCTAGTCCCTTTCCGATCCCATTCACTTCTGCAACATATATTTGCGTAGTCTTTCCGCATTCATTCTTTCTACATGACCAAACCACCGAAGCATTCCTTTCTACCTGGTCACCGCATCATCTTGCAAACCACACTCTTCTTTTATCACACAGTTTCTCTCTTCTATTCGTAATCGGTTAACTTAATAAATTGAAATATTCTTATAGGCGCGTCGCCAACAATCTCCCCCCCCCCGTGCATCGGCACCATCATTTGGGAGGCGTCGCGGGTACCAGGACTATTATTCTGGATGTAGGTCTCCTCAAGATACCTGTGCTAGTAATGACGTCAACCACTCTGGTGTGACCGTCTGGTCCCGGTAGCGTCCTACTAATCTTGCCTTTCGGCCACGTATTTCGTGGCAATGAATGATCTATTATCAAGACAATATCACCTTCTTTAGGTTCCATAAACTTTCCGTTATTACCTGTTCGAGGTATTAAAGTAGGCATGTATTCTTTTAGCCATCTTGTCCAAAAATGGTCGGCTAACCTCTGTGCAGATTTCCAATTGAGTTGACTCGTCAGATGTTGCTCTAAAAATAATCCAGGTGGTCGATCACCACATGAGCGTCCCAGAAGAAAATGATTGGGTGTCAAACCCTCTTCAGGACTATCCATACTGAATGTTACCAGAGGCCTGGAATTTACAGTATGCTCTGCTTCTAAGAGCAACGTATGCAGAACCTCCTCTCGCGGGCTCCTTTCTTTGAGCGTAGCGGTCAACGCAATTTTAATTGATCTTACTAACCTTTCCCAGGCGCCACCCATGTGCGGTGCTCCCGGAGGTATAAATTTCCATTTAATATATTTTCTAAATGACTCATTTTTCATGCCCTCATAGCATTCTTCGCATGCTTTCAATAATTCTTTATTCGCAGCTTTGTTATCGCTGTATATAACGGCTGGTTTTCTTCTTCTGGCGATAAATCGCCTCAATGCCATTATCACTGACGCTGGTGTCAATGAGGCTGCTAATTCCAGATGTACTGCCCTGGTGGTCAGACACGTAAATAAAACACCCCGGCGTTTTTCGTGTCGCCTTCCTATAGTCACACTCATAGGTCCGAAATAATCCACAGCTGAGCATGTAAAAGGTGGTTCATGATGAGCTATTCTCTCCAGAGGAATATTTCCTTGTGGCACGTTCTGCGGCTTTGACCTGTATGTCCTGCACCACTGACAATGATGTGACACACTTCGTACTACATTACGCAAGTTCAAGACATAAAATTTCTGGTTCACCTCATTCATCACCGTCTGGTGATTGGCATGTCCAAAATGATGATGAACTTCTTTAATCATCATTTTAACGATTTCGTGTTTACCGTCTAATACGACAGGTTTTCTACTTTCCTCGGTCAAATTAGACTTAAAAGGTAAACGCCCATTTAAACGGAGTAAGTTATCTTCTCCTATTTCCATAGATAATTTACTTAAGCGTGAACTTCTTGCAACGCTTTTGCCTGCTTTCAAGCATTTTATTTCCAAATGAAAACACTCGTCTTGAACGAACTTCCAAATTAACAATTCAGCCTTTTTCAAGAGCGCTATGTCTAACGCGCCATCGGGTCCTTTAACCGACTTTGCTAAAACTTTGTTGGAACACATAACCGACTTTTCGGCTGCGTCGTCGGGTCCTTTAACCGACTTTCTTAAACACTTGAATTTTTCTACCGCTTGTAAGGTGCGTGTAGTTGGCCCAAGGAATTTCTTAAAGCTGCTAAATCGTCCGTAGTCGGGTAGACTTAACGGTTCTTGCTTTCTCAGCGCATTTACGCCTTTTGGCGATTTTTCTTCACCTGTTTCTAAGCTATTTATTGTGTCCTCTTGTTTGGGCCATAAATCAGGACCTTTTCCTGAGGAATTCAGGTCCTTGAAACCAGCGATGACTTACATCGAAGGTGGAAGGAAAATTTCTAGTGGCGTCGTCTGCCACGTTTTGTGACGTTGGAACCCATCGCCATTCACATGGCTTACTGTGATCTTCGATCTCAGCTAATCGATGGGCAACGAATGGTTTAAAAGCGCGAGGATCTGACTTAATCCACGCTAACACTGTACGTGAGTCCGTCTAAAATACTCTCTCGGATATCTCGTACTTGCTCTCTTCACTAACTGATGCAGCCAATCTGCTGCCCATAAGAGCTGCTTGCAATTCAAGCCTCGGAATCGAAATTGGTTTCAGCGGCGCTACTCTTGCCTTTGCGGCGATCAGCGTAATCCGCCTTTTCTCCTATCTCGTCCGTGGTGACGTAATACACCGCGGCAGCGTATGCTTTTTCACTAGCATCCGTGAAGGTGTGCAACTCTCCCTTGCCGACGCCTTCAGCAACGTGTCTAGGTACTTCTAAATGACCTAATTTCTTCACTTCCGATATCCATTTATAAAATAACACGTGTAATTCGTGTGAAACTTCTTCATCCCAAGAGATGCCTGACCAAACTTGCTGGATCAGCGACTTCCCTTGAATCGTTACGGGTGATGCGAGTCCCAAAGGATCGAAGACTGACATCACAGCGCTAGTTATCTCTCTCTTCGTAGGTGGTCGTAAACCTTCCATCACCTCTTCCGGTGTGTTACGAAGACTTATGGAGAAACTTATTATATCTCGTTTATATTCCAAATCAAACCTAAAGTGCGCTCTGTGTGCTCTTTATCTCCCAGCGAAGCACTGTCGCTCTTATATTTATTTTCCATTTTACATAAAACCTCGGGTCGGTTTCTAGCCCATCCCCTCAGTTGGAAAGAAGCACGTTTATGTAATTCATACATATCGTTTACTATCCTTTCGGCCGTCGTCACGTTGGGAAATGCCTGTAGATAGTCATCCATATAAAAATTGCTTTCCGTAGCGGAAGCTGCTTCTGGATATTATTCTATTCTTCTTCTGGACTTCTATTCTTCACATACATAGCGATGCATGGTGATGATGCCGCTCCAAATATGAGTGACGTCATTCTATACTCTTCCGGTGGCGCGTCACGATTGTGCCGCCATAAGAATCGAAGGCTATCCCTGTCTTCTTCCCGGATTTTCACTTGCAGGAACATTTCTTTAATGTCTGCCATCACTGCCACGCTTCCTTCCCTGAATCGTAGCAGAACTCCAAACAACGACTTCAATAAGTCTGGTCCGGTTAACAATACATCATTGAGACAACGTCCGCCCGTCCTAGCGGCGGCGTCGAAAACTATTCTTATTTTCCTTTTTGTGGATGAGTCACTGCGAAGTGGGGAAGATACCACGTGCGTGGGGAAATGGAAATATGGTTCGCTTTCTCTGCGTAACCGTTAACGATGAGATTTTCTATTTGCTTCTCATATTCCTTTTTCAACTCGCTATTTTTGTCGAGCTTCTTTTCGATATTAAACAGGCGACTTTCAACCTGCGCTCTATTCGACGGCATGCACTCATTGTCTGTGCGCCATAACAAAGCAGTCTCGTACCTATTATTAGGTATATGACGTATCGTTTTGCTCAAAATATTTAAAGCTCGTTCTTCTGGGTCGTTCGCGGGCTTTCTCGCGGACACTCCCAGAGATTCCAAACTAAAATAATCCTTGATTAACTTATCCATATCTTCCTCCTTCTTCGTGGAAATATGGTTAACAATCTTGATTGGTTTAATACCACCCAATATGTGACCATGTAAAATCCATCCAAGTTTGGTGAGCGATGCTACAGGTAAGGTTCTTACTTCCTGAAATTAATTCACAAGTAACTATTAGATTCCAATTGTCATTGCCAATTAATATGATAGGTCTGGACCTCTCATACATCAACTCGTCCTTAATCGGTGTCAAATGAGAACACCGTTGCAATAATTCTCGGCTTACTGACTGCGGAGAAAGATTAAGTGACTTAATTGTTTGTAAACTTATCTCCTCTAAGTCATTCGAGTAAATGCCTTTTATCTTAACGTTTAAGCGATACGAACTGTCGTCGTTAATTCGCTTACCTCCCACAGCTTCAATACGTAATTCTTCTTTACGTCTGCGAGGCGCTGACTTCTGAGCCATCCACTCCTCTATGAGTGTCATGGTCGATCCTTCATCCAGAAGAGCTGTTGTCTTGACCTTTTCTCTAGGTCCATACAACTCGACCGGTATAATCTTTAAGTATGCACATGCCAGTGCATTCACTGTACTAACAGTTGTAATTTGAGCCTCTTTACCCCCCCTCGACCCCTTGCGGCGAGGTATTTTCATTGGGGTCTCGGTGTAGGATCCGATGATGTGACATTCTACATCCCTCTACACTACATTTTTTCCCTCTGCAATCTAACCTCCTATGATTAGGTGACAAACATTGGAAACATACTTTCGCTTTTTTGACCGCGTCCCATTTCTCGCGAATATTCATGTCCTTAAACTTGTAACAACTCACTATAGAGTGCTCCTTGTTGCATATAACACACATATGTGTTACCCGACTTATAGGCTTGTCCTGGGTTGTCATAACCACTTGTCGGTTGTGCCCTTTATTATTTCGGCGTTTTAGACGCTCGCTCGTATTACTTCGGCGCTCATAGCGCTCGCTCTTGAAACGGTTGCGTACAGACCCCTTTGCGGTGTGTACAGTTTGCTTCCTGAATTCAGGACGCTTCCGTTTTTCAGGCACATTTTCATTGCTTAAGGACGTTCCAAATTGTTCACTCAATAAATTTAAAAACTTGGCCAATTTCTGTAACTCTGGCTCCAAAGGATGCTGAGCTCGATATTCAAACCATTTAAATTTAATCATAGTTCCAAGTTTCTCCACTATGCGGTTTACTAACTCCGGTGAGTATAAATACTGTGGTTGATTCAACGCTTGTATTGTGGCAACCACGTTCGTAATACACTTGCAAAAGATCCTATATTCCGACAATCTTCTGCCAATCTTGGCATACGCTTTACATTCTCGATTTCGGCTAGAATGAGCATCTGAACCCTACCGAATCTTCTTTCGAGAGCGTTCATTATTTTTTCAGGTTCACACAAAGTAAACAACAACGACTTAACCGCTTCCTTAGCGGTGCCCTTTAATGGCCCTCCTAAGGCGTGCGACATTCTGCACCCCTGAAAATTGGCTTCTCGTGTCTTCAAACAACGTTTTGAAAACTATCCATTCACCCGGGTCTCCATCGAACACCGGTAATTCCTGGAGGAAATGAAGCTGGGAAGACTTATCTTTACCCGCTATCTTTATTGCACTCACAATCGCTTCGGTCAATTCTGACACCTCACTCGCGTGTGTTTTCTGTGCATTTCCTTGGTTGCGCTCGATCTCCGCCCCTTCCTTATCAGTAATATCGGGTTGCGTTACACTAACCGGCGCGCTTATTATGGTCAGTTGAACCCAATTCCTTACGAAAGGTTCCACCTGAGTATTCCGCTCTTCATCATCCTCACTCGAGTCGATCTCCTCTTCTCGGTTGAGTCGTGCCAACTCCCATTGAGACTTGGCTAAGGCAGCAGCTGCCTGTGCTCGCTCGAGCTCTGAGCGTTCGAATTTAATCCGCGCCTCTAATTCGGCTTTCAGCCTCGCCGATCGCGATGACCTACTTACCTCTCTGTGACCCCTTGTCACTAGTGTGCCCGATTACTGTCCTTGACGATGCCGCTTCTTCGGTCCTTTGACCTACTTTTTCGACCACCGTTTCACTCCTAGATATAGTGGATTGTTGTGCGGTGCTGGCCTGCGTACCACTGGTGTCCGTCCTGTTGCTTGTCGTTGCCATGGACGTCCCTGAGTCCCACTTGCATGTGGACGTGTCGGTGGTGGCTCCACTTGAAGGAGTTGCCCCACTCGAAGCAGTAGCTGTGGTCGCTCCAGATGGTTCCACCTCTTTAGCCTTTCTTGAGAGCCCTGTCCTTGTCTTGGTTCCTTCGCTTCTCCCTGTCTGGTCTTGTGCCTTCTTCATCTTGCAGGAAGGTGATTGTTGGCCTACGGTCCCTAACTGTCCCTACGGTCCCTACAACCCCTTACCTACAACCCTTCTACACCCCAACCTAACCCCACTACCCCTCCCCCCTTTATCTCCCAGCCCTACAACCTTACTACCACCCTAACAGCCCTATCAGCCCTATCAATCCTGAACGGGGCCTACCGAGGTGAGCCGTCCAGGGATGGAGTCGTTTAGGAAGGTTTAGGAAGTGTCCCGCCAAGGAATATGATGCAACAGTTGAGCGGTAGTGCAAGCGCAGTCTCGCTCGAGAAAACTGCTCCACCCGAAGGTGTTGTGCCAGAGCCCGACCGTTTGGACCGTTAGGTGGTCTGGATGTATGCTGCGTTTCGTCGCCCAGTCGCTGGTGACGCCTCGTCCAGGCGCCCTCTTCCGGCCACGATGCAGTCAGGTGCTCACGAGCACCCTCGCCTGGCAGCAGCAGCGGTGGATGCTTCTTCTTCTTGCACCCTCTGATGACCCGACAGGAAATGCCGGACACGATCGTCCGACAGGAAATGCCAAGCCCTGCTTGGCCACGATGAGCGCCTTCACAAGACACCTGCGCCTGGCTGCGATACGTGCCCCATGCGAGCACACGCCCCAAGCCGCAATCCCGGTTTTCTTTCTTCCGGTAGTTCCAGGTCCAGTCCTTCTGCGCTGACGACCCGGTCTTCTGGCCTTTGGTCCTGTTGCTTCAGCTCAAACCCCCGGCTTCCTTCGGTTGCTGATCTTCACTCGGCTCCGAAGGTTTTCTTTTTCCATAACCAGCAGTCCACAGCTGGTTCCTTGATCCGGCTGCGAAGGACCAATTGAAAAGGAACCAACGGCTGTGTAAACGCTCAACTAAGAAACAGAAGGGAGGAATCGAGGCTTCTCTCGATCCGGCCTCCTATAACGCCTACGTTGGGTTCGGGAACAACGTATGTGATCTCCGCAACGGAGTAACACACAAGGGCGATAACCTCTTCCTTTTCAGCAAATAGGTTCAGACGGGGATTACGGGTCTTCCGAAGTCGTCCCGGTCCCAACGCCTTAATTCTTCGATGTGGACTGTATTATTTTGAGGGAAGAATTCCTTGGGAATAAAACATCAATTATCTTCAAACCGTTCGGTGAGAGAGTAATTACTTTTCCCTATCACTTCCCTACACTTTTTCTTTCTTCTTCTTATTGACCTTCCCGAAGTTTCTCCACTACCGAAACTTCCCGAAGGATTCCCGAACGAATTGCAACGTTGATTGTCGTCTGCTATGGGACTACTTTTGTTCATCCCATGCAGGATTCGGGCCTCGGGGAAACCCCCATTACCCGGGTGATCCTCACGGCTCATGACAATGAGCCGGTCTTGGGAGCCGTACCAGTACGGCATCGTTGGCTATCTTGGTTGGCGTATTGCGCGCCACCAGATCGGTGCTACCGGAGGGTCGGCCGTCTCGAAGCCCTGCGGAGTCCTGAGGATGGGAGTCGACGCAGGGCCAGTCTTGCGGACAGGAGGGCGCTGCAACAGCAGCTGCTCCGGGCCTCCAGTGCTCCTTCCTGGCTCTAGTTGAAGGCCTGGCATTCCTAGGCAAAAGGTTGGCGTGTCTCGCGCCTCTGGGAAGGGAATCTGCCGAAGGGTCAGCAACCTCAAGGAGCCGAAGTCGCCAACAGGCGCGCGCACTTGGGTGTGCCGGGCCTTCGGAGTTCGCTTCCCAGCGTGTAGGTGATGCGCAGCGGCACACATAAAAACCTTTTATTTATTTAACAAAATATGCTTATTTTACTCACATGTTCAAAGTTGAAATTTCTTAAATATTTAACATGGAAAGTTAAAACAATGTTTTCCACTTGAAATTATACATATATTAACTAATACAATAGTTTGATTTACATTTTTCCTATTCATTTCACTATTAAAACACTTTTAAATTTCTTATACAAAATATCATTATTTCACTTATTCACAGGAATTTTCACATAAAAATAACACAGAATTCACTTTTTTTACACGTACAATCAATCTGAAATGTTTCACAAGTCATTTTTACATAAATTGCTGAAATTACAAATATTTAAATTTTTACATATTTGGCCTCCTAAGTACATGGCTAGCGTGCGTCCGTGAACTCACACTATTTGAACAACTAACTTTTGCACGGCTATCGACTATTAGAAAAAATGGAAAGTCTAATATATACCAATATCAACAATACTATGAATCAATGCTTTTACACAATTCTCAAACTGTAGGAAACTATTTCTAATCAGATTCTTATCAGTTATCATATCTCTTATCAGATAACAATATAAGTGAATGTTTTCATAAATCAATCATAGCAAATAGGCATTTGTTTTCATACAAAACATATCAAACCCATATAAGACAACACTTATGCTATTAATTTCCATTAATTCTATTTACTCACAAAGTGATCATCTCGACCGGGGAATAAATCCGATCTCTAACTTTATTTTAATATTCCTTTAAATTTACATCATTGGAAAGATGATTTCAACCGGGGAACAAATCCGGTAACATAATTTATATCTTAAAAATTCCCTATATGAATTTGTTAAGAGATATTACTAAGAAAACGATAAATGACTCCGGCCTGGGAGTCGAACCCAAGACCTTCATATCATTAATTCGATATTTCTTTAAGATTCAACTAAGCATTTTCTTATCGGAATATTGTTACTTGATAATTTGCTTTTTAGAAGCTATTCGTAATCGGTTAACTTAATAAATTGAAATATTCTTATAGGCGCGTTGCCAACATTAATAAAACAGAAAAAGTTTCGATCTCAATTCTCTAAGGTGAAATATCGATTCAGTACTATATATCGATATGACATTGACAGATGAAACGTCAAAAACGTAATTTTAATTAGTCATTTACCAATATATTTAAAAAATTATTAAAAATACTTCGACGCTGCTCTGGCAGCAAAATTGAGTGAGGGTGCTTCAGATAAACCCCCTTGACAGTGACAGAATCTTCAAATTCAGGCGACCGAATTGTAAACCCAACCTCCGATTGGGCCATGTTAATAGTAAATACCTAAATAAAATGACAAGCGCTGTAGAAAGAATAAACCTCCAAGAAAAAATTGATATTAACAAGATGGCATGCACAATTTGCTGTGAGGGTAAACAGTGTTGTTTGCCATTCACAAATGAAGGTTCAAGAAGCAAGCAATTACTGCATTTAGTTCACACTAACATATGTGCACCTATGGAGTATGAATCACTAGCAGGTTTCAGGTACTTCATATTATTTATAGGTGACTATTTATAGTTGAATGATACAAGTGTATTTCATTAAACATAAAAGTGAGGCACTAAGATGTTTTTCAGAGTTTAAGGCCAAATTTTAGAAACAAACTAATAAGAAAATAAAGATATTAAGAAGCGATAATGGTTGTGAATATGTAACAAAGTATTTGACTCATTTCTCAAGGAAGAAGGTATCATTCACCAAAGTAACCCATATACCCCTGAACAAAATGGCTTGTCAGAAAGAAATAATCAAACAATTATAGAGAAAGCCAGATTCTTATTATTTGATGCAAACATAGAAAAACAGTTCTGGGGAAGAGGCTACCAACACTGCTGTTTATTTACAAAATCGTACTGTTCTTCCGACATTGAATGAAAAGACTCCTTATGAAGTCTGGACTTAGGAAGTTTGCTTCCAGCAAACCAGACATAAGTCACTTACGAATATTTGAAAGCAAGGTCATGGTTCATGTGGCTAAAGAGAAGCACCAGAAATGGGACAGAAAGTCCAGAGGAGCACATACTGGTGCGTTATCCAGATGATATTAAAGGTTACCGAATATTAACCCTAGAACAAAACATGTGACAACAAGCAGAGATGTCATAGTCATGGAAGATGAGAAGAATCTTGCCAGTATACCATTTATTGAAAACTCATGTTCAGTGGGGGACATAATTGTCAAGGACAGACCAAGTTCAAATGAAATAATTATAGATGAGGATACACTGCTTGAAATATCAGGTAACTCAGATGATACTTATGTTCCTATTCGTTAGTCGTTTATTTTCCTTTCAATCAAAAAATAGATTGTTGGATGTGTTGTAATATTTGAATTATGTGCGAATGTAAGATAAGATCGAACACTAAAGAATATGTGTGTTAACCAAATATTGTTTAAATAAATTAAAGCAATTTTTAGTGGTAGTGACATGTTACCTATTTATGGACAGTTGTTTGCAAAATTTGAAAGTTGAAGAATGCGGATTAAGAACGGGTGAGTTAACCATCAAATGCCTTTTGTACGCCGATGATCAAGTTATTCTTGCGTCGTCGGCGGCTGAATTGCAAATGATGGTTACATTAATGAACAGATCATTAAAAGAAAGGGGTATGAAAGTGAACGCAAGTAAGACAAAAATTATGGTTTTTAAAAGAGATGAAAGTAAAACGATATGTGAAATAAGAATAGAAGGGGAGTTGATCGAGCAAGTAGATGAGTTTGTATATTTGGGTTGCGTATTTAGCAGGGATGGGAGATATGATAAGGATATAGAACGACGAGTGAACGCAGGAAACAGAGTAAATGGGGCCCTGCACTCTATTGTGAAGAGTCAAAATGTGTCAAAAAAGGCACGTATGGCAATTCACAATGCTGTGCTGGTCCCTACTTTAACGTATGGTAGTGAAAGTTGGGTGTGGCAGAAGAAGCACGAGAGTGGAATAAATGCAGTAGAAATGCGGTCGTTAAGGAGTATGTTAGGGCTGAATCTGAATGACAGGGTAAGAAATTGTGTAATAAGAGAAGAGTGTGGTTTGCAAGATGATGTTGTGACCAGGATTAAGAAAGGAATGCTTCGGTGGTTTGGTCATGTGGAAAGAATGGATGAGAGGAAAGAGTGACAAAGAAAATTTATGTTGCAGAAGTGAATGGCAGAGTCGGAAAGGGACGTCCTAGGCGAAAATTTATCGACCAAATTGGCGATTTATTGAAAACGGGCCAAATTAGGAGTACCCTTAACCGACGAGCATGCATGCGTAGATGTATGGATGTGAAGGAGGCGAGAGAGGTGTGTCAGGATCGTGCCAAATGGAAGTCTGTAGTCTCTGCCTACCCCTCTGGGTGACAGGCGTGAGTGTTTATGTATATGACATGTTACAGCATATGGTCACAGTACTAATAGGTTGGCTTGACCAAGAAGACCTCACACAGATTCCCAGCTTATTAATAGCAGAATAGTACTGCTGTGTTTCGTATGTTGAGTGACGAACACAGGACCATTTTTGCTAGAAATGAGGCTCTCTGTCTTAGTCCTCATGGATAACAAGTAACAATGCATCTGCATATTGATCCTTAATCGAGATCGGATATAAATGTCACAACATCGACCTACCATCGGATGGATTTGTGCTTGTTTATCCCATAATAAAGGTAAGGGTGAAACGGTATAATAAACAATTTATGTGAACCAAGCCAAATGTCTTTTATTTTTTTATTAATAGGTAAGTCATTTAACATTGGAGAAAAGTTCGAACGCAAAGGTTGGAAAAATAGTGAGTATGAAGATGCTTATAACTAACCGGAGCAGCGTGTCAGACCCAGCAGAATCAGAATGACACAAGAAAGGCATGGAATATCAAATATGTGTATTCTGGAGGATGTTAGATGATGCTAATGGATTATGTCTGCAAGAAGCGCTACAAGGAGTATAAAAGGGAATGTGGTTACAGGCAGTGAAAGAAGAACTTAAATGTTTTGAGGACAATTATGTGTGGGAGCTAGTAGATATGCTAAAGAATAATGAAACTGAAGTGTAAGTGGGTGTTGCGTAAAAAGATGAACAGCGATAATAGTGTTTGCTATAGCCAAGGGCTATATGCAGAAGCAAAATGTGAACTATTCGGAGATCCATGGATAGAAATACCAGAATGCTTATCAAATTCTCAAACTATAATAATAAAGTACTTAAACTGAATAAAGCTATTTATGGTTTAAAGCAATCCTCAAGAGCCTGGTACAAGACAGTTGATGAATGTCTTGTTGGCAATGGTTATAAACGCTCCAAGCTAGAACCTTGTTTGTACACTAAAATTAAGGATAAAAGGAGAACAATATTAACATTGTATGTTGATTATTTCTTTGTGTTTACAAACGATGATATTGAATGTAATAGTTTAGAAAAGGTATCCTCTTCAAAGTTCAAATTAAAATATTTAGGACAAGTTAAACATTGTTTAGGCATGACTGTAAATATTGATAAAATTAGTGGCACTGTTACATTGAGGCAAGATAATTATATTAATCAGTTATTGAAAAAATTCAACATGACAAATTGTAAGCTAGCTGATACACCTTTAGAGTCTTAAATTGAATATTAATTTAGGAAATAAAAATTGTGATAGTCAAATACCTTATCAGAAACTAATTGGTGGGCTCATGTATTTGGCAGTATTAACCAGGCCTGATATAGCATATTCAGTAAGTTTCCTTAGTCAATTAACAATTGCTATGATAATGTAACTTGGGCTTATGTGAAAAGAATTTTAAAATATTTAAAAAAGACTACATATTATGGGTTAAAATATACTAGATATGGTTATGATAAATTAGAAGGGTATGTTGATGCAGATTGGGGAAACAATATTATCGACAGGCGGTCTTACACAGGTATGTGTTTCAAATTAGCTGGTAGTATAGTATCATGGGAGGCTAAAAAACAGAAAAAAGTTGCTCTCTCAAGCTCAGAATATGAATACAAGGGCATAGCAGATGCTTGCAGTGAAGCGATTTATTTGCACAACTTGTCAAAGAAAATTATTAATGAATCCTATACAATAACTATATTTAATGATAACCAGGGTGCACTTAAGCTGTCTTCAAGTAGTAGTTTTAACAAGAGAACCAAACATATTGATATTCGGTACCATTTTTGTAAAGACTGTATCACTGATAAAATTATTGAACTAAGATATTTGGAAACAGCTGAAATGCCAGCAGACCTGTTCACTAAAGGTTTGGGTAATACCAAGCATTATTATTTTTGCAGCTATTAGGAGTAGAGGATGTAAAAACAATATAATTATTTTGTTTTATTTAGATGGGGTAAATATTGTGGGCATCTATGTTATTTTGATAAGTGGGGGTGTTAGTATTATATCAAAATACCAGTACTTTACTTTACTTATCTTCACACACAATCCCTAACGGGGTAGCCAGAGAGAACAGATCGCCAAGTGTCACGATCCTTACATACCTCTTTCGCTTCTTTCAGGTTCATTAACTTCTTTATACATGCACGTCTAGGTATCCGAGTACTCTTGACCCTCCCATCTTCGAGCAATTTGCGCACATGGTCTTCGAAAGTTAGTCTCGGTCTACCTCGACACCTTTTAATATTTACTTTCGCTCTACATATTTTCTTCACCATTCGGTCTTCACTCATTCGTTCAACGTGCCCAAACCATTGGAGTACGCCCCTATCAATTTTTGTGATAAGGTCATCTTTCAATCCTGCCATATTGCGAATCTCTTCGTTTCGCTTTCGGTCGGCTAAGGTAACGCCACACATTTTATGAAGAGATCGCATCTCCACTGCATTCAACTTGCTTTTATGCTTCTTCTGGCATACCCAGGTTTCGCTGCCATATAACAAAGTCGGTACCAACACTGCATTATGTATTGCAAGGCGTGCACTCTTCACCACGCCTTGCCTTTTTTACTAATGCATTCAGGGCACCATTGACTTTGTTTCCGGCAGCGACACGCCTATCCACATCTAAATCACATCTTCCATCCCGGCTGAAAGCACTCCCCAAGTATACAATTTCATTTACCTCTTCTAGACATTCCTGATTTACCCATATTTCACATTTCGTTCTCTTTTCGTCCTTTTCAAATACCAGAACCTTAGTTTTATTAGCATTCAAACGGAGACCTTTAATTTCACATTCCTCTTTCATACACGTGACTAATGCCTGCAGTTCTGCTTCTGATGGTGCAATAAGCACTGCATCATCAGCATACAGCAGACAATTTACTTTAGTGTCACCCAATTTCACACCCAAACAGCTATTTTTCAGCTTCTGTAAACAGCTGTCGAGATACGGTATGAACAGCCAGGAGGACATGACACAAACCTGTTTTACGCCCGCTTGGACGCTATACATGGGTGACAGGTCATGCCCTACCCGCACACAGGCTTTACAGTCATAGTAAAGTGACTGCACAGCCCTTAACAATCGACCATCCACACCATATCCCGGCAACAGTTCCCACATTTTCTTCCTTATAACATTATCAAATGCTTTCTCCAGATCCACAAAAGCACAGAAAATCCTCTGGTTAACACTAAGAAGCTTCTCCGTGATCATGCGGAGAGAAAACATTTGATCCATGCATCCTCTTCCAGGTCTAAATCCGCATTGTGCCTCCCATAAGAATCTTTTCCGATTTCTCTTGCATCCTACGTGTCAAAACCTTCGAGTAAACTTTACTTGCTAAACTGGTCAAGCTGATCGCCCGATAGCACCCGCAGTCAAAATGTGAACCTTTACCTTTATATAAAGGCACAATGACCGCGGATCGCCAATCATCCGGGACATCTCCCGTCCGCCAGCACAAATTGCACAGCAGATGGAAGCTGTCCCAGACGCGAGGCCCACCGTACTTGACCATTTCAGCAGTAACTCTGTCTAGTCCCGCAGCCTTACCACACTTCAAACTTCGAATCGCACGTTCAATCTCTTTCATGCTGATGACCTCAGTGTCATCGAGGCCCGTGTCTGGCGTGCCAGTCACGGCGTTACCCCCGGATCCTTCACTAAGATCGTGACACGCATACATTTCTCTATAAAATTCACTCCATCGCTGGATGACGTCCGATTTTTCTGAGAGGACGTCATTGGTTCTCGAAAGCACTTTGTTCATTCTTAAGGCTGTCGTACCACTCCGGGACCTTCCTACCTCTTTCCAGAAGAGTTTGGAGTTTTCCCTAAAGTTGTACGACAACCTCTCGTCCGCTTCTATCCTACACTACACCTTTAACGTACTTCCTCAATCAATGTTTTCGCATGAACTTTCTACAGCTTATATCTTTCTTTCATCTTCTCTCTCATATGCTCATCGTTACTAGAGGCCAAGTAGCCTAACCATGCTTTTTTCTTCTTTTTTACAGCTTCTCTCACTTCATCATTCCACCATGCATCTCTTCTTTTACTACTACCTCTGTTTGTCGTACCACATACTTCTTCCGCTGCACTTACCATTCCATCCCTAAGGTTCTGCCATGTTCTCTCCACACATTCTTTCCTGCTATCGATGGTGTCAAGCTTTTCGGCTACCCTCGTGTGATATTTGACCCTAGTATCCGCTTCCTGAAGCTTCCAGCTTCGGATGCGACAGACCGACTGTGGCTCTGTTATTGCCGTTCGGTAGCGCCAACCCGCGAACAACCCCCTAAATCTAGTAATTACTAGATAATGATCCGTTCCCAGGTCAGCATCCCTGAACACTCGTGTATTCATCACCTGTTTTCGCAGTCCGTCATCCACCAGGAACAAATCAATCATACTTCTGTCATTCTTTCTTTCTCTAGTGTACATATGGATTTTCCTGTGATTAAACATAGTGTTTGTCACAAGAAGACCCTTTTCCTTGCATACAGCCAGTATAAGCTTGCCAGCATCATTAACCCTTTTATCGCCAAACTTTCCAAGCACCGACTCGTATCCTGGTCGAGCGATACCTACCCATCCATTCAAATCACCACATACAACAGTTCTTTCGTTTCCCTTAACCAAGTCTAGAACTTCTCTTACATTCTCCCAAAACTCCTCCAGCTCAGCCCTGGACGACGAAGCTACCGGCGCATAAACAGCCAAAAGGAATAACTTCGTCAGTCCCATTTTGAAGCGAACCCAGAGAAGTATTGAGTTCACAACCTTGTATTCAGTCATAAGATCGACCAACCGGGACGACAACAGTACTCCCACTCCCTGGCAGGCGTTCTCGTTTTCCGGGACTCCGGACCATATAGCTAACGTCCCGCCAAGGAGCTCTTCAGTACCACTGCCTTTCCGTTTGGTCTCCGACATACACACGACATCTAATTCTCTTTCTTTCATTATTTCGATCAACTCATTCGTCTTATCTCTCATGCCCCCTCTAAAATTCCACGTGCCAACTCTGCACTCCGTCCTCCACCTTCCGCCGTGTCGGGCTGTGCGTGACGGGTGGCGGTCCCCATCGCCGCTTTGCGCGCTGCATTCCACACCAACGGGGACGAGCTGGTGTGCGTCGCCTTGGGGGGGACGCCCTAACCCTCGTTTGCATGGGTGCGCAGCTGTGTAGAATTGCAGCCCTGAAAAGGGCTGGCAGGGGTCGCGACGAGCACGCTTCTACAATGACCCCCTAATACCAGTAATGCCATCTATTGTGTTATTACGAACTATTGTACGATTGTATGACAATTATGTTCTTGAATAAATACTTCACTTGCTCTCCATCTCACAGAAAGAATGTTTTAATTTATACTTTTATTATGTAAGCATCCACTAAGAAAGGATTTTGAAAACTTTAAACTCTAATAGGGTAAAATGAGGTGTTCCAGTTTTTAAGAAACTTTCTTTACAAGGAGATTTCATATTTGTATGAAGAATAATTGTTAAATGATTTTTGTAACTTAAAAATTACTGCGAATTAATACTTTGGATTAAAATACTGAAATACATTTTCCTTCTTTACTTTCCGAAAATCTTACCTTAGTGTTAAGTGAAAAAATAGTTTTTAATTCTATGGTTTTTGGAAAATCCTTCAAATGAAATTATACATTATGTATAAAACCTTTACTTAGAAAAACTAACTAAACATTAAAACTTTACAAAAATCTATTATTATTAATTGTTAAAGAAAGCAAATAATTTATTTATGTACCATTGTGTATAGATTATTATTATTAAATTACAGAAGATTTTGGTATCATAAATGTAACCTACATTAAAAGGTTCTAATCGTAATCTTCCTAAATTTTGATTTTTTTAAGTACTTTATTATTATATCGTGTAGCGATGTAAGAATATCCACAACTCTACAAATCAGAAAATGGGCAGCAAAGTCTTCCTGATAACGACTAAAATAAAAAACTGCGGCTGCCAATCCGCTTACCAAGTGTGGCAACTATGGCAAATAGAGCGGCCCCCCATGAGGCAATCTACATGGGAGGCCTATGTTCATCAGTAGTGTCTAAAAAGCTGTAATGATATTTTCATAATTAAATGTTAAGTGTTTTGACCGCTAAATACTTTTTTTTTAATTGCTTAGTTTCCCAGAAAAGTCATCAATATTGTTCTTTAGGCTGAATTTCGATCATAGCGGCCTGTCTCAATACAGGATATTGAAAGATTATGTACTAACATTTCGCTTAACCTTTGGATGTGTTTAATTGTACGTACGTAAGTACCAAATGATTAGATTATACTTTGATGACGCAGGACAGGATTATCGATCACGAGTATGTGCGCAAGCACAGATGCTCTTTCTATTCCCTCACTCTCTCAGGGCCATGGTATGGTAATCAGACAAAAATATAAAGATATTGGACTCAGAACACAGCTAAAATCTTGTTATGCATGTTGATTTATTGCTGCTTCCAGCTATTGGTATGTTTATTTAAGGTTTTATACTTTAATATAATTAAGTTAAACTTAATAAGTTAAGTAAAAGGTAAAACTTAATAAGTAAAAGTAAGTTAAGTTAAATTTTGAATATTTTAGCTTGAACAAATATTTATTTATTTTATTTATTTAAAATCTTTCTTGCACTACAATGTACAGTTGGCGGACTTAATGCCTTTAGGCATCCTCTACCAGTCAACCACGAGCTAAGCAGAGAACTTTAGCAGGTGCCATAAAACATGAAAATAATGTAAACATAAATTATAGATAACATAAGTGTAAATATAAAAAATAAATATCCATAACTACAATTAACCTTAGTAATATACTCAATACCTGATACATTACATACATCATTTTTAAATAGTACATAATAATGGGTTTTTCAACAAGAACTTTGTTTTCTAAAACAAAATAAAACAAAGAGTTTAGATGAAGATGACTCAAATTTTTATTGTATTACGAAGAGAAAAGTTTGGCAATTATGAATGAAAAATGATATCTGGCAAATGTCCACCACGACCACACTGACAGATGTCGATTCTTTCATCAAAGTTTTTAATCACTTTTTGGCAAAATGGCGGGTCTATTTCATTAATCACGTCACGGATTTTGAGTTTTAAGGCCGCGGTCGATTCGATTGGCTCCGTATAGACTCTGTCCTTAACATAGCCCCACAATAAATAATCCAGTGGTGTTAAATCACACGATCTGGCTGGCCATTTAACAGCTGAATTTCGTGAAATTATGCGATCGGGAAACCAATAATAGGCCAAAATTGAGATGTTAACATCTCGCGATAGCGTGATCCATTAACCGTTACCGCATTTCCAGCCTCATCTTCGAAAAAAAACGGCCCAATCACGCCTCCAGACCACATAGCGCACCATACAGTGACACGTTGAGCATGCGAAGGCTTCTCAATAATCGCTTTAGGATTTTCAGAACCCCAAATGCGGCAATTTTGCTTGTTGACGTACCCTGACAAGTGAAAATGGGCTTCGTCTGAAAAAATGATTTTTTCAGAAAAACCAGCGGGCTGTTCCTGAATGAATTGAGCGAATCTACGGCGATGTGAATGGTCGGTCAGCTTCAATTCCTGCACCAGTTGAACCTTGTAAGGCTTCAAAGCCAAATTCTTACGCAAAATTCGCCATGTGGTGGTTTTGGATAACCCCAATTGTTGAGAACGTCGAGGAATTGACAAATTTGGATCTTCTTCAACACTGTGGCTCACGGCTGCGATGTTTTCGGTTGAACGACACGGTCGAACACGCGTTCGTGTTGGCACATTTTGTACCGAGCCTGTCGATTCAAATTTAGCGACCAAATTCTTAATAGCGGTCTGAGAAGGACGATTATGTTGTCCTAAAATATCACGAATTTTACGAAACGTAACTTTAACAGAACCACCATTTTCATAGTGGATTTTAATTATTTTAATGCGATTTTTGAGCGAAATTGAATTCATTGTAGCAATTGCCAAAGCATCTACTACACAGAACAGAGAACACTATTACTCCTATCGGAGAAGAACGACAACTTCATACAAAATTTAGGAAATGAGATATATAACCACTAGCTCCATCTATCGTCAGCCTCCTGCACTTCTCGTGTGGCGGGAAAATGTGAACGTGGTCTTTTTTGTTTTTTTTTTATTTGAGGTATTTTTGGGTTGCCTATCCCAGCGCTGAATAAAAGAACAAAAATTACAAAATTTCTATTTATTTATTCAAAATAAAAATACAAATTAAAATAAAAAAACATACATAACTTGACAAAATTTCTCCAGCAGCTTAGTTCTTTTTTATAAAGACATTTGATGGGTTTTAAACATGAAAAGAAAATCAATATTGATTACAACATTTCAATTACTCAAGTAAACAATGATATACAATATATATATATATATAAATATATATATATATATATATATATATATATATATATATATATATATATATATACGATGCACAATCACAAATCACAGAATGTCTACAATAACCAAAATATCAATATTTTAATCAAAAACAAGTTAATTAATAAATAAGCTCCTACACACAAGTGCAAAGTGCAACATTCACAAATAATAATTTTGTTTTGATAATATTTGGTTGTCTATATATTTCCCCGAATTGACACTAAAATAGAATAATTTTAATTCAAAATTATAAAACATATTAAATATTAGATTACAAAAATATTCCTTATTTCATTTTAAAAATTTTCATATAGAGTACTTTCTTTTTCAGGTTCAACATTATCTGTTTTGCTTTAATGTTTGTGGTTGTTCTTCAGTGGATATAATGTTGTACCTTTTCAAGATCCTGCTTGTGGTTTTGCAGCAATAATTTGCGAGGGACCAGCCTGTGATTCCACAAAATAAAATGGGAATACACTTTGTTAGTCTGAAAATAAATAAAAACTGAAATAAATTATAGTATCATAAAATTATTATATAAAATTAACATTATATTCATTGACATTACTTTCATAGTAAACCAGTCCCTGCTCATGACACTACATTACCCTTCTACCGATACAAAATAAATGAATGAATCTTGTTCATCCAACTTGCTCTATAATACACCCATTATTACAATTAATATAACAAAATAAGATACATACAATAACTATGTGAGAAGTCTTGCGTTTATCTATTGTTTGAGATACATTTGATGCATGTATTTCTACTGTGTTGTACAAGTTGTGCCTTTAAATTTGATAAGTTTAGGACGAAATGTAATTATTCATAGATTGTGATGCCTGAACTTTCTTAAGATTTGTTGTTTAAAAAAATTTTGATTGTTAAAAATAATATACAGTGTGTTGCACTTTTAATAATGTAAGGAAGGGCTTGTGCTAACTTTATAAACTTCAATCCTTTGGATGCTTTGTCCGATCCAATTATTATAAATTAGTTGAAAGCATTAACAGGATTCAAACTACTGTATGTGGTCTGTCCATCCATGTTAGATCCAGATGATGGTCATATGAATAATCATCATTATCTTCATTACAGTCTATCAAAGTCCACTCCTGAATATAGTAATCCCCATATAAAATAGCTGAGTAATCCTTAAAGAAAACTATATACAACCATATTACCATATGAACTATACACTTTACTTACATCACATGGGACTGCAGTTCTCAAGAGCTTTTTCTTGGTTGCATCATTAAATTAACCATCATGAAAATGTTTTTCACACAGCATTCTGGGCTTATTATGTAGCGTTGTCTGGAAAGCTAAAGTAGTATACTGCACTTGGGAAGGAATATAATATTTCGCCCACAATTTACAGCTGAAAACAAAGATATAATTATTAAATAAAATATTATCAAAGTAGGTCCAATGGTTTACAAACCAATAATTTGTTTTTAAATGGTTAAAAAGAAACAATAAATTGGACAAGAGATTTACTTTAAGGTTAGAACTTATTAAATAGTGTATATGTATATATATTGTATACGTACCGCAACATATACTTTACTGCGGGTTTGGGAAACCTAAATAATTTAATGTTGTCAATGATTGGTAAGCTGTTGCACTTAGAACACTTTTTCTATTTTCTTTATCCGCCATTACAGCGTAGTTTTTAGAGTCACTATTTCATATTTCACTACGAATCATTGACTAACACATTGCAAATCATATAAACGAAGGACATTAATCTCAACTCAACATCGTAAACTTACAAAATCTTAGAAAAAGACACAAGCAAAACAAACATAACAACCAATCATGAACAACAACAATTTATACGGCGGCGCCATATTATGAGAAATGAGAATTATATACTCATTTAGATATTTTGGTGCTACCAGTAAAAAATATAACTTTCTACTCATTGAAAATCAAAACAAAAAGAAAACATTTATTTTTCTTTTACTGTCAAGGATATGCTAATATAATGACGTAGAAAAATATGACAGGCATATTTATCTTCCTATAGATTATAATTTCTATATTCAAAATTTTTGAGTGTAATTTATCTTTAGCAAAATCTTACTAATTATGAAACAAGACATTTATCTGGCAAATGGCAATAATAAAATTCAGCCCCGTAGGTATTTCATTCTGTCCATACAGAGTTGACCGGGCTACTACGAATAGGTCAAAAAACTAAATGTCAAAACTGTCATGTTGTTGGTGTTGCCCCAATTGAAAAACAAAGTTCTTGTTGAAAAACCCGTTACATACATTTTAAGCATACTTACGTACAAACATATTATACTAAAAAAATTTTAATAATTTATAATATCAAGTCAGGCACCAGCAGAAACATTTAAATATGAAAGTTAGTTGATGGAAGAAAAAGGTAGTGATCAGTCACCATCCTCTTAAAGGTAGCAACAGATGTCGGTTTCATGATACGAGGGGGTAATATATTCCATAGCCTCATGGTCTCAGCGGCGAAAGACTGAGACATAAATTTGGTACGGCGAGGAAACACACATAAGGTAGTTCTCTTGGAGGATCGCAGGTTACGATCGTGAGAAGAACCCAAATACTGTAATAAATACTTAAGTGCAAAATTCTATATTTCCAACTTACTTTTGTAAATGAGCAATCGTATTTAACCACTATTCCAAAATAAATCATCAATGTAAAATAAATGAAACACGCTCAGAGTAAAACCATTGTGATATACAAGTATCAGATGATTTTCACACGGAACACTAGAAGCAAATTTTACCCGAACATGAGAATAATACTGTAAATGAATGTCGTTAACGGAATAATTTGGTGTGCCTAGCTGTGACACTGAATTACCACCGTTCCTGTTATGTTATGCAAATGTGTGCGACTAATTCGTATGTGGTTCTGCTGTTGTCAGTAAAATCATCATAAATTATACCTCTTATTCTAGATTTATTTACTGCGTTTGGATCATTTATTGTAATGGCTTTTTAGCCATCATGCGTGTTATGTAAAATTGAACGTTTATATTTGCATTTTACTTAATGTCTCGTATTTTATATAAAAAAACTCTATGAAAATCTTAATTAACAAAAAGTCAGTAATAAATCAGGTAAGTAATAAATCATCAGTAACAAATCATTCATGAGCTACACTAGACGGTGCATTACGGTAAATTAATAACAGGTAATCTATTATTATTTTTAAAAAGAACTTTTTGATTGAATCACTAGGTGAGTGAGTAACATAATGTTCTGAAGCATGTCGTAGACATGTTAATCGTACTAGATATAAAACTTGATAATTTTAGCTAATAAATGTTCAAGTTAGCTTTATTTTAGCTCTGAAATATTGAAATAAAATAAAATATTTCAATCTTTTGCTTGTCTTTAAATAAAGCTATTTGAAAAACTACTCACAAAGCGTGAGGATGTCATGTCACTTCTGACGACGGTTTAGATCAAATCTTATGCTGTGTTCCGCAGAGTAAAAGTACGTAGTACTATTATTTATTCTGTGGTAAAAGGTAAAAGCGTGGTTAAAATTTATCTGACAATTAGTTAATAAGCCAAAATAATCTTGAGATAAAACTCATAATCTTGAGAGATATAATAATCTTAAGAGAAAGGACCGCAAGATCTTATGGCCACCGATAAATGACGGTATAACTAGCTGATATACCAGGCATAAAAAAATTAGACCAGTAGACAATTACCAATGTACTCTGAGAATTTTGGGTAATTTCATGCACGAATTCAGCTAAGTCACTTCTGACGACGGTTTAGATCAAATCTTATGCTGTGTTTCGCAGAGGAAAAGGTAAAAGCGTGGTTAAAATTTATCTGACAATTAGTGAGACAAAATAATCTTGAGATAAAATATAATCTTGAGAGATATAATAATCTTGAGAGATATAATAATCTTAAGAGAAAGGACCGCAAGATCTTATGGCCACCGATAAATGACGGTATAACTAGCTGATATACCAGGCATAAAAAAAATTAGACCAGTAGACAATGATATGAAACGATTAATAGCAAGTTCAAATATTACCAATGTACTCTGAAAATGTTGGGTAATTTCATGCACGAATTCGGCTAAGTCACTTCTTACGATGGTTTAGATCAAATCTTATGCTGTGTTTCGCAGAGGAAAAGGTAAAAGCGTGGTTAAAATTTATCTGACAATTAGTAAGACAAAATAATCTTGAGATAAAACATAATCTTGAGAGATATAATAATCTTGAGAGAAAGGACCGCAAGATCTTATGGCCACCGATAAATGACGGTATAAATAGCTGATATACCAGGCATAAAAAAATTAGGCCAGTAGACAATGATATGAAACGATTAATAGCAAGTTCAAATATTACCAATGTACTCTGAAAATTTTGGGTAATTTCATGCACGAATTCGGCAAAGCCACTTCTGACGACGGTTTAGGTCAAATCTTATGCTCTGTTCCGCAGAAGAAAAGGTAAAAGCGTGGTTAAAATTTATCTGACAATTAGTAAGACAAAATAATCTTGAGATAAAACTCATAATCTTGAGAGATATAATAATCTTGAGAGAAAGGACCGCAAGATCTTATGGCCACCGATAAATGACGGTATAACTAGCTGCTATATGATAGAATACAAATCCTCGCTAAAGAACACCGATTCCCTCCAAAGATGATTCGCGATGCTAATGAAATCAAAAAACATCCTAATTTCAATAGAGAAGATGGCTAGATGCTACCGTCTGCTTGGGATCCTATAATAAATAAAATTCAATCCCAACCCAAGCATACAACTACAAGACTTCAAGATACCATAAGTTCATACTGTGTAGATCGGAACAAAAGTTAAATTTTAATCTATGGTAACCGCGGTTAACTATGACATTTGGATATTGAACATCTCAGTCCCCCCGTGACCATGGGTGCTGTAAAACGCTCGAAACGTCGGGTATTTAAAAAGTTAAATAAACGCCATAGAATCCGTAAAAACTAATATTATTTAAATGTGTAGTGTTCGCGTAAATATAAGAATAATTATGTAAACACTGATTCCTACCAAGGATGGTACGCAAGACTAGTGAAATTCAAAAAACCATCCTAATTTCAATAGAGAAGATGGATTGGTGCTGCCATCTGCTTGGGATCCTATAATAAATAAAATTAAATCTAAACCCAAGCATAAAAGCAAGACTTCAAGATACTGTAAGCTCGTTCTGCGTAGATTAGACTAAAACTTAATATTCCAAAACTGAAGGTAGCCGGGCCGGGCTAACTATGACATTGGGACGTCAAACATCTCAGTTCCCCCCATGACCATGGGTGCTGTAAAGCATCCGAAACGTTGGGAATTAAAATTAAGTTAAAAATAAGTTAATTAAACGGGACAATATCCGTATAAGTGGTTTTATTCAATAGGTAATCTTTTGTCACCGTTACTTCTTAAAAAAGGTGTTTACAGGCTACTTGTATTGTCATATTATAATATTGTAGTAAGCACGGTGTATTTTTGTATTATAGCAAAATAATATATTGTATACTCCAGAAGAAATGTATATAACATTTTAATAAAAGTTCAAACGTACTCGTACATCTTGATGAGTAACGTTTCGCAATGCTGATTTCACTTTTTAGTTCAGTATTTTCCACGAGCTTGTACTATTTCTTCGTGGAAATGAAAGCAATCTCGTAATGTTTAGTAGACGGACGATTTATTCACTCAAGGAGTAGATATTTCTACAAGTTGAGAAATATTGTGTCCCTATTTTATTTTTCATTGGTTTAAAACGTTTTAATTCGTTCTTATCTGTTAATTGATTTAATAGTTAATTTTAAGTTTTAAACTTTTATTTTAATATTGATTACATTTTTATAAGATTAAATTAGGTAATGAAATAACTGTTCACCAGTTGTTATTGCAGGTTATAGACACCTCCACAAATTTTAAATAAAATAATAAAATAAAATAATTTCCACGTAATAGTTTCTGAAGTCGGTGCGAAGATATATGTCGAATAATTAAAATCCTAAATGCCTAAATTATGTTTTTTTGTTATTTTCTGCTGGTTCCTTCTTCCTTTTTTTCTGGGACCACAACTGGACATGAGCCTCAAGAATTATCATAATTACGCTTAAGAGGCAATTACGATCGAAGTGCCGGACGAATAAGCCGGTTTGAGTATTTGGCGTCTGGAAAACAAGATAGTTGATGGTTTAACACTCTATTTATCTAATTTTTCCGATATTTCAAATAGCCGCCGCTTACGTCGTTTACAAAGTGAAATGATTTGATGGATCCTCTGACGCCACCATGATAGGCACATTTTCCAAAAGGCTTTTTATTTTTACGTGGCGAAACACTTGTGTACGTTGCTGCCGCGGGGAGCAGACTAGCACCAGACTGATGGGGTTTTAAAGTTAGTTTATTTTTAAAAGATGTCCGTTTGGATGCCTATGGGTTTTATTTAATTTTTAATCATAGCAAATTTTATTTGGTTCAAAAAAGGTATACCTCTTCATCTCTAAGTAATTTTCTTCCGCCGTTTTATAGAAATAGATTTAAATTAAGTTTGAAAACAAAATATTTACATTTAATGTCAAAATTATAATAGAAAGCTGTTACGATTTTTCTCGGCAAACTTTAAACAAAGACAGGCCCTTTCACCTCTGAAGAGCTTTCAGCTTTCAGCAGGCAAATTATAAGTTAAAAAAAGAACAATAGTTTTATTAGCTGTTTAATATTACAAATACCATTAAACTCCTCAAGTAAATTGAAAATGCTTGTGTTGGGACAAGTTTACGACAGTAGTCGCAGGGGCGTTGTGGAAGACTAGGCAAGTATTATTATTTTCGTTAATTTTAGTTCGAAATATATTCGTTAGTTGTTTTTTTAATAAAATAAAAGTTCTAGCAATGCCACGAACCATACTAATTTTTCCTATAATTACTCCAGGTAAGCTTAAAATGCGTGTGTTAGGAATGATATATCGTAATAGTCAAATTGAGAATTCGAAACCACGACCTTTGAACCCGAAGTCTGCACCCTACCATTAGGCTACTGTTGCATCATGTTATTATATTTATAGTTCAATATAATCTTATATTGAACTATAATTTTATATTTATAATTTTCCGTATACGAGGATGACACTGAAAGTTCTTAGAAAATCAAAAACTGAACAAACCAGCAAGTTATTATTGGTTTTATTATATATTTTTGAAGTGAAAACTTCTTTAGCGGCGTTGGACACTTTTTCTGTAATGGGTAAAAATTGTTAAACTCGCGTCAGGACACGTGAACCTGACCGAAAATGCGTAAGACGGACGGCGTAGGAGAGGAAGTATCCCCCCTCTCTTTCTACTGCCCGGCGGCCTGCTGTTTCGTTTAGGCGGCGCAGGGCGCTTGTGCGAATGTAATATAAGTTGTTATGTTTGTGTACGATAGCGCAATAAATAAATATTGCATTCTACCACATAAATGATAGTACTATTATACTGGTAATTAAAGCAATTCGTGCAAAATTGTTCCCTAACCATGCCAAAATATTAAAAATGCACAACGTTAATATTCAAGTTTTCACTTCTGCCGGCACTCCCGGAATGCAACACGTCGTTTTTTTTATAGGACAGGGTGACAAACGAGCACACAGTCCACCTAATGGTAAGTGGTTGTTGCGGCCCATAGACATCTACATCTATCCTCGATTACAAATCAAAATTCAGATGCGTTGTCACCAGTGAGGACTAAGATAGAAAGCCTCGTTTTCAGTAAAAAGGGTCTCCGGTTCTCTACAGTTGTATTCTGTGAGATCTTGGTCCTTCCCCAGTAGAGCCAACCCATTCGTGCTACAACTATACTACTAATACAATTGCAGCATGGATTTACCACGTATAAAGTGTAAAAAAATTCAAAATAGTGTCCATTTACATCAATACATCGCTGCATCCGATGGAACTACTGCACTTTGCCCACTCGTCCTTAGGAGTCTCTTCGACGGCATTTTGAAACGCAGTCACTGCTTCCTCGGCGTCCATAAAACGTTTGCCTCGAAGTCGGAAATAAATAAAATCGCAAGGTGCGAGGTCGGGGCTATAGGGCAGATGACCCAGTAATTCCACGTCTGACGTCGCCGAGTAGTCGACTGTTTGCTTGGCGCTGATCGACGAGGCGTTGTCGTGGTGAAGGAGGATCTTACTGCGAAGTCGTTTCTCCCGAATTTTTCCAAGACAAGTGACCAACAATTGTTAGTATACCACTCCGCAGTAACTGTTTTTCGATCCTCTACGACAATTGTGACCTGTCCTTCAGAAGAATGAGGTCATCATCTTCCTCTCTTCGCTTTAGTTGGCAACTCCTCGGAAGGAAACACCTAGACAGCAGACTGTCTCTTAGTTTCAGGATCATAACAATAAATCCATCTTTCTTCAACTGTAAGTATATTGAACACAGCATTTAAGTCAGCCTCGTTTAATCTTTGAACCATTTCACGACACCAATCAACACGACAGAGTTTTTGGGCCTCAGTCATCAAATTATGAGGTCACAAAGCTTCCTGACCGCCAAATTTTCTTGTAAGATTTTGTGCATTTGACTCATACCGATGCCTAAGCTTGTCCAAATCTGCTGATAAGTCACTTTTTTGTCAGTCTCTATCATACGCAACACAACACTGACGTTATCTTCAGTCGTCGTCGTAGAAAGTCGTCCCTCACGCAGATCATCTGTGAGTTTGTTGAGTTGAGATCATTAGTGCGACCATGTTTAAACTTATGAATAGTGGCACGAGATGGGGCTTCATCGTCAAAGGCCAATCGATGTCTATCATAACTTTCTTTTTGGTTTAAATGACATCGACAGTCATAAAAATCATTGTACATAGAAATAGCGTGCTAGTTTAAGCTTTAAAGTGATACAAAGCTAAGTGGTCCAGTAATGGTCACTCTGCTAGCGAAGGACATATTTTATTTTACGGGAAGGTCTTATTTGTAATATTATATAATATAATATTTCTTTTTTTGAATATCCAAGGTCTCTATTACCAAGTTTAAATATTTAATTAAGCGAAAACTGTATAAAAAGGGTTATTATGATATAAATTAATATATGGTTGATAATAACCTCTAGAATACTTTCTAAAATGAAATATTTTGTACACTTGACAAAAATTTATTTAAAAAGTCCCTCTGGGTTTCTTTATGGTTCTTCCCAGGATAGAGGTTTTTTTAGAACCAGTGGTAATAATATTGACTTTCAATAAGAATTATTTCTAATCTATATTGAATAAAAAATTATTCTATTCTATATTTAAAAAGTTCACTTAAAAGTATTAGTTACAAGCGGTAAAATTAAAAATTTTAACCGACTTCAATACGACGAGTCAATGTAATTCGAAGTCAATTAAATACGCATTATTTAAAGATAACTCAAAAACTACTGATGAAATCTTGATCAAATTTATTTGTGACCACTACAAACACTAGCTTTCTAACAAAAAAGGATCATTATAATCGGCTTACCCAGAAAAAAGTTCTGAGGTAACACACATAAAAAAACATACAGTCGAATTCACTACCTCTTCCTTTTTGAATTCGATTGAAATAAATAAAATAAAGTAAATTGTTGTAGTTGCTCATTTAAGCGTTTGGTTTTACCTAAAAAGTGATGGTTTACGTAACTTTGCCATTACAATTCTGAAATATCCATTATAATTTTAGCTATTAATTATCTTAATATAATACATTATAAGCATTTTATATAATACGTTACAGGCAGTGGCGTAGCGTGCCTTAGAGGGGCCATGTATCAAAATTTGTTGAAGGGCCAACGAAAGGCCCGAAATCGCTCGCATTGAATTGAAAAAATTATATATTGATTTTAGTTTGATAATTACTATTAATACTACTAGGAACTAAGCTAGCCAAACAATTCAAATCTATAAGCTTTTCTTGCCTAGTTCGGTGAACTTAATAGGTCGCACATTTTTTTTCAAAGTTTCATTACATTTAAATATAATTTACGAGTATGTGCCATTTTGTTCGATAACTTGTTGCCATCTTGTAGGTAGATGACATAATCCCGTTGCTGTAGAAATTTTGAGATTTTGATCAAAAAATGTGACAAGTAGTTTTGACAGTCTCTCTTGACGTTAACCTAACACTACCCAAAGAATTCTGAAGAGACCGAAACAGGTGAAAATCTGAAGGTGCAATTTTTAATAACCAAATATTTAATCAAAAAAAAATATAACGTATTGCTGTTACCGTAACCGTAACAGCCGTTACTCCGGTACAGTCCATGCTTTACGTATTCCAAAATTAAAATAAAATTAATTCTAATTAAACTGCCTCGTTTTAAATAATATTATTGTGTAATTTATAAATTCTGCAATTTGTCCAGGCAATTACCAACACTAATTTCATTACTGAGCAGACGTAATTTAATATCCTGGATAAATTCGTCTTTTTAAATGTGCATTTGCAATCGTATTCTAAATTACTTTGCTACAACAGATGTTTTAGCGAAGAACTGGTACGTATTTTGCAAGATTCCAAAAAACGTTAGTAATGAATGTTTGTCCCCATTTTAAATTATTTTATGCCTAGATTTCAATGACTTTGTAATTCTGTGAGGTACTTTGTTTTACGTTTACTTTTTATTTCGGCGTTGAGCTTTCAAACAAAAAATATGTATAAATTTTTATTGATAATGTCTACTAAGTATATTGGGCCAGTTTTTTTATCATATTTCTCTAAATTACTGCACACTACACAGCAGAGGGAGAAAATCGAAATAAAAATAATATATATGAATTCGGATTATGCACCCCGTCTAGACAACTATTGATTTAGCCCCTGAAAGAAGGTAGAATTTTTCAGCTTAGGGGCTAATGACCACTGTGAATTTTGTGCTTGTAATATGTTTATTAATACAGATTATTATTTCTTTAGATACATTATAACATTTTACGAATTTTTGATTACACACGTTTGGGACTCCTGTAGGCCGGGGGCCCCGTATCATACGGACTGATACGGCGGTAGCTATGCACCTGGTTACAGGAGAATAATGTCATAGGAGAACTGTAGTTTAGGAGATAAGCTCTTGTATAAAAATTATACATTACTTAGGAAAATCCAGAACGCTAACTGCACTGAAATTGTTAGTTATTTTATTTTTTACTCCGTGCTCTGACGACAAACGTATTGAATCTGAAATCCGAATGTGTAAAAATTAAAAATAATCGTAGCCATGTGAAGACTGAATATTCATTAGGACAGCACCGCCGACTCCTCCCTGCCCTAAAACACCTGTTATGTGAGGAGGTCTATGCCCAATATGTGTATATAGGCCGTTATTTTGTTTTAATTTAATGTCATAGGAAAAATTCATCATCATGCATCATTGCATATTATAGGACTACACATCATGCGGATATGTAAATTTTCCCACGATGCTTTCCTTAGGATAAGAAAGGAAGAAAAACAAGTAATTTGCCATGTGTATATTGCAATCAAAATAGGCTATCGAAACCGCTAATTGGGTATAGATTTTCACATACTCTGTTTAGGACACAAGCTTTACTCTAAAGTCTCTTTGCTAAAATATATTTTCCAGGGACATATTTAAGTAATTAACAATAGAAAATATATTACATTCGATAGTCCCTGCGTAAAATAGAAAAGCATTTTCTTGACCCTACTTAACTGTAACAATTTTCTACAAAAGACAATACCGGACGATAAATAGAATGCTGTGACAAAGAAACATGGAAACTGTAACAAATCGCTGAGTGCGAAACTATTTGTGGTAATATAATCAGAATTTGCAATGCTCGATGCGTAACGTAAAATTATTAGTCAAGTGCACGACACAATAGCGATAACTAGACGCTGAACCTGAAAAAGAAAAATGAAAGTCGATGAACTATATCAAGTGGGGTATGATTGAATAGATCTTGTAAGATCATCTTCAGATTTCTCTAGTGATCATTCATTTTGAATAAACATTAAGGATATTTATCGATTTAAAGTTGATTGACAACCATTCTCAATTTAATTATCAAAACTTACGATAAATCTGTACTATAGTCTTTATTTAATCTTATTAATACATTTTTTATGAATTCGGCGTCTTTATTATCCAGTATTTAACCATTAGCCTTGTTTGCATACTATTAAGCTGTCACGCGCAGTTTCACTTGCAAAGATTCAGGTGAATACAAAGTTATTTAAATTTTTTCCCGAAATATTAAAAATGTAAACAGTATCCAAAGAAACGTGTTGTAATTAAGTACCAAGTGACTGTTTAGTGTGTAAGTAATTTTATGAAAACTAAAGTTATATTGCATAAGTAAATGTATGCACATATTACATAGTGTCAATTTATATATCAAATCGTACGCCTATAAATCAGCCAATCAGCTTATTTCTGACGTATTCTCCGACTAGATATTTATAAATGTACTGGTTGTATACTGTTAACTTTTTATCGAGATAAATATTATATATACATAGTCTATGTCAGTAGAAATAGTGAAGTTTGCTATCAGCGAAATAATCGGATCAGCAGTAGAAGAGATTACTTCCTATAAAAAGATTTTTTATAATTAAACACGGTGCAGAACGACACCATATATTTTGTGTTTAAAATTGTAGGGGTACTGTTTTACATTAAAAATGAGTGCTGACTCACGGTGCTTTCGTAACCCACATTTACATTTAATAAATTGCTTGTCAGGATTTCTTCGCCTTAACGCTTTATATTACGGACGCCTAGATTAAATCGTGACTTAACTTACTCACTGTCAGACATGCAAAATTTAAGCAAAGAGATTAGAGCACACTAACGAGAAATTGAATTCCTTTAGGAATAAGCAATTCAAATAAAGTGACACCTTACTTAACCGATTTAATACGTATAATATATTTTTAAGATATTTTAATAAACGAGTACACAGTTCCTCTGATTCTTGGTAGATAATGTAGACCATGGACACGTCTACATTTCGATTTAGAGTTAAAAATAAATGCAGATGTTTTGTCGTTGGGGGATAAGTCGCTCGCGTCCGTAGGCTGTAACCACCTTATCCTATGCCCACCCTACACGAGTACCCCGGGTGGTGCTAAACGAGCGATAAGCCAAAAGAACAGACTCGGATCCTCGTCGTATGTTAGCGGCGTAAAATATACAAGCCCATAGTTTCGCACCATGAAGCAACAAAGATTAGAAATGGTCCTGAGTTCCGGTGCGAAGAATTTCCGGGAGGCAAACCCGTGACAAGGTTCGCCACCTGTTGCGTTTTGTCTCTCGGAGGGGGGAAAATTGGATTGCGGAAGCCCGTCTGGCTAAGCTGAATGTATGTGGATCAATGAATGATAAGATGAATGAAGTGTGTGATATGAAATATGATTGAGGAATAGAAGTGCTAAGTATAGATTAGATGAAACGGATAGGATTTGATGTCACTAAATATGGTATACATACCACGTACTGGTCTGGTGTAGATGAGATAGAGCGGGCATGCCAGGGAGTTCGTATCATCCTTTCAGAAAGATTGGGTCAATGTGTGAAAGAGCATGATTTTGTTAGACCGAGAATGCTATGGATACGAATAAAAGTGGTCTACGCCCCATACATGTCTAAGCCCACTTATATCCGAGAGCAGTTTTGGGAGATGGTAAGTATGGTGTTAACGAAATTTAAGGGAATTATGATTTTGATTATGTTTGATTTTTATGGGTTCGTATCACTTTTTTTTTGTAAAGTGACTTGAAATGTTGTGGTAATGGATTGGAATTTTTGAAAATGATGGTTGTTTTACAGGTCGGATATAAAAATTGCTAGATTTTTGATTCCAAATAAATGTAACTCAACAAAGTTTTTATTTTGCTATTATTTAAGCAGAATTTTATATAAAAGCATTATGCTTCTATTTTACGCCGGCATACTCTGCGATCGTAGTGAAGCTGACTCATGTGCGGTGCAGTCATAAATTTATTTTAACATGTCACGGTGTTTGTTAGTTTTATTGTAAAACTAATTGGAAATAATGTAACTCAGTTCGTATACACACTAAGGGTGCTCTAATATTTTCTGAGCAGCTAGCAAATTACAGTATTTTATAGTCTTTCATGTGTTTAATCATCAAAGAGAACAATCGCAAATAATCTAGGGAGTTAAAATATTTAACGCAGCCGGCAAGCTCAGTTTGGAGTTCAGACTAGCTATTACCGTAAACTTTTACAATACGGCAATCTGAAATTGATCTCCGCCGGTACCCCTGAAACTAACAAAAATTTTAAGGAACAAAGTCTGTCTCTACTGTACAGAAAACATCGTGAGAAAATTTAATGACTGAGAATTAAAACATTTAAAATATACGTAACGTCCGCCCACAAATTGTGTTTATGGCAGAGGCCTAACTAGAGTTAGGCAAGCACGGCACGTGCCGCAGGCCTTAATATAATAAATATAACTATATATATATATATATATATATATATATATATATATATATATATAGTATATATGTATGTATATCATATTATATTTACAGGAAAAAAGTCAAAATAAAGAAATCTCGGAAGTAACCTGCTTGAATATATTGTGCAGTACGAGGTTGAAAGCGGATCTGCGTATTTTCATTCAAATTTTGCTTACAATTGCAGTATCCATCGCAAGTTGTAAGAGATCTCTCAGTAAGTTAAAATTATAAACCGTCATATTTGAGGGCTACGTTTCATGGGTAGGTCTAAGTTCAGCTATGGATTGATATGCTGTAATGTATGAACGAAATGTGTGAAGAAATGTTATGTGACCTACTTTTGCTCAGCGTAGAGCGAGAAGAAACGAAAAAACTCATTTCAAAAACATCATCGATATGTTGCGCCGCGGAAGGCCAAGAAGTTGCAATAATCCGTCGAATAAGTTACTAGACGGTTTCACAGACTTATTCGTTGTAAAATAGAAAATAAATACGTTATATATGAATCATGTTAATCACAAATATATCAAGTCAAATTTTGTCAATATCGAATTAAATTGAATTTTATAATATTCTTATTATTCTATAATATATATTTTAGAAAATTCTATATTATAATTGAAGTGATAAATGAAATAACAGTCCACCTTATAGTATAAAGATACTGGAGCCCATTGTCACCTGAACCATCTTCCAACGTTCATCGTTTTCCTAAAGTCAAAGAAGATTAAGGAAACTTCCAGAAACGAGCTTAATCCTTTTCAAAAGGCCGGTAATGCACCTCAAATTTTCCTAATGTTGCAGTTGTTCATGGGCGGCGGCAGACATCATCAGTTGAGCTTGCTCATTTGCCCCCTATTCAATAAAAAATGCATGGTCACCTCTGAGTAATAAAATGGAATGGAACTAAGCTCATAATTAAACTGGCTCCCTATACCCATTTGATTGAAATATAGCAGTGCACTAATCAGATCAACTTTACTCCTCTAAGGAGTCCTATCGCCTAGTAAATTATTCTTTTAAACATACTACTATACTATACGATCGATAAATGAGATTATATTCTTTATTTTTAAAACTTTTTTAAATCAAATTTATTTTAAAATATATCAATGATCTACAATAAATAAATCTCACACGAGAAGTTGAGGAGAAATACGGGCCATATACGTTTATTGCAAATTGAAACACATCAAATTTGAATATCGGAGTAACTTAATTTTGTCCTTAACCTTAATCACGATTTGATTTCTTTAGCTTTTCAATTCAAATATTTATTATATGAAATGTTTTATTTCTGTAACGTCTGATTATTCATTTATTTTGGATAATTATTTCAATTTTTTTTCAATATTTAAGGTTTTATGAACATTTGAATTATAGTGGCTGTTTGTGAAACGCCCCCGAAAACGAAGACTGACGATAGTATGTTGTTAACCTGTCCTTAACCTTAATCACGATTTGATTTCTTGAGCTTTTCAATTCAAATATTTATTATATAAAATTTTTTATTTCTGTAATGTCTGATTATTCATTCATTTTGGATAATTATTTCTATTTTTTTTTCAATATTTAAGGTTTTATGAATATTTGAATTGTAGTGGCTGTTTGTGAAACGCCTCCGAAAACGAAGACTGACGATAGTATTAAAGATACCTTTGATGATGAGCCAGAAAGTAAATCGATCCCGATAAAAAAAATCATTTTTCACAATATTTTGTTAGCTTTATTTATGCTCCATCAAAATGAAACGATAATGTCATTAAAAAATCATGAAAACACTTAAATGTTAAACCAGCAGTGGAACTTCAAATAAAACCAACTGAAAATAGGGTCAATATTCGCTTGGACGCCGTACTCTTTTATCTAGCTCGGTACGAAACAATGCATTAGATATTACTTTACTACACTTACGTTACTCATACTTTCCCTCACGGCTCACTCTACTCTCTCCTTACACACACGCGCTGCCGCCGCCCCACCCACTGTCCGCCCGGCACTCGCGCTGTGCTATTTACACATGTTCGGCGTTGCCAACATTCGGGAAATTCCCCAAACTGCGGGCAATATAAAGGTTGGTTGGAGATGTTTTGGGGATTAGAATTATGCGGGGAAAATGGAGGGATTTTGAAAATCGATATCTCAGGCTAAGTGAGAAACTTTTTTCAAGAAATCTAAGTACCTATCTTAATAATTATGTCAGTTTACATATTAATATCGAATGACTGCCTTTTTTAATTATCTTCATTGCACCATATTTAATTTTCGGATTTATATCGGCAACTTTTGTGTATCAGTTAATGCTTTTCATTTTTTTTAAAGCGGTCATGTCAGCATGCATATAAATGATACTGTAGTACTTTTTAATGGCAGCAAGAGAAGGAATTAAAAACACTCCATGGAGTAAAATTCTTGTTCCAAAAATATGAAAATGTGTAAAATAAATTTCATTAAAAAGGAGAAAAAGTGACTTAGGAATAAATCTAATAAAATTAGTAGAAAATTGTTTAGTTTCTTAAGTATTGAGGGGATTTTGTGGGGAATCTGTTGAAGTTTTTTCCATAAATTGGGAATTCGACATAGCTTTACGAAGAATTTTACAAACTGATGTTGGCAACGCTACATATTTTGCACCAAAATTTACCTACTAAGATTTGTAGGTTACAAAAGTATTAGAGGCGACAATCACAATAAAACTTGGAAGTAATTTTTAGTAGTTATTACTACGAAAAGTAGAAACGGAAAGTCAATTAAAATAAAGTAAATAATTTTTTTTATTAATTCTGATAAAAAACTGTCGATAATAATTGCGATTGATTTTAACTATTGAATTATTCAGTACCCGTTTAATTTTATTTTCTTGTACAATATCAAATATAACGATGAAATAATGTTTATAATTGTGTAAGTGAGTACCCAATTAGGTACGTCTATTAATTCCAATATCCACACACATACGTCAGAACGTAAAGCTTGAACACAAAAGTCTTTTACCAGTGCGTCTTGCTAATACTCACCAGGTGCCGAAACGTGGACACTAATGATTCTACTACTCCACAAACGCAAAGTAACCCAGCGGGGGATGGAAAGAGCTATGCTCAGAGTTTCTCTAGTGGATAAGATTCGTAACGAAGAAACCCACCGGAGAACCAAGGTAAACCAATATAACCTTCCGTATATGCAGGCTGAAGTGGCAATGGGCTTGTCATATTTGTCGCAGAAGTGATAACCGTTGGATTAGGCGTGTCATAGAGGTTTAGGTATAAACGTAGTGTGGAACGCCCCCTGGCTAGACAGAGCGACTACGAGGAAAATTTCGAGAATCAAGGAAGTGACACAACATTACTATTTAAAACTGTATTTATTGCTTTTCGCAGTATTCTCCGCGAAATTTGACACATTTTTCCGTACGATGGAACCAATCATTGAAGCAACCATTCCATTCGGAAGTTAGGGTCTCCAAAATGGCCGTTTTGTAGGCGTCCACAGCTTCTTCAGGTGATGAAAATCTGTGTCCACACAATTTATTCTTTATTTTAGGGAAAGTATAGAAATCATTAGGGCTTAGGTCGGGGCTGTACGGCGGATGGTCTAATAATTCTATGTTTTCTTGCTCTAAAAACTCTTTTTTTCTGTGTGCGGTGTGAGAACTCGCATTGTCGTGATGGAGGATGATGCGGCGTTTGCAGTTCTCTTTACGGAGTTCAGAAAGGACCCGTGGCAAACAAATGCTAGCATACCATTCTGCATTAACCGTTCTTTGTCGGTCTATACCGACCAGCCATGGTACGACTATATACTATTATATAGTCGTAACATGGCTAGTTTTCGAGACAAACGTGGCCACCATTTTTTTTGCAACACTCCGTGAACGAACAATTTTTGTTGGCTTTAACTCATTTTCGAACACCACTTCGCCACTTGATACGATGTTGTATACAGCATTTGAGGATCCTGCGTGGAAACTTTCGAGAGTTCTGATGCACCAAGTAACTAGAGCCGCTCTTTGCTCTTCACAGAGCGAATGCGGTATCCATCGGGAAAACAACTTTTTTACACCTAAGTGTTCATGCAAGATTATTTGTATTTGACTCATGCCAATGTCTAAAGTTGCCTGAATTTCACGGTATGTCACATGTCGATCTTCTTCAATCAGCTTACGCACAGCATCGACGTTTTCTTGGGTGACTGCAGTTTTTGGATGACCTTGACCGGCATCATCACTGAGCTTGACACGTCCACGTTGAAATTCAGCAAACCAGCGATAAATTGTGGTTTTGGATGGCGCTTCATCACCAAATGCAGAAATCATCCGATCAACACACTGTTTTTGTGTTAAACCACTTCGAAAGTCATAATAAATCATCGCTCTTGAATTTTCTGGAGTCAATTCCATTTTCTCAACGACTAAACAAGTTTGACAAAACCTTGTGACAAGACCGAGAATCTTTTTTTTAAATAAATAAATGGTATTCGATTTTTTAAACCAAAGAGTTTTCAATTAAAAAGATTTTAATATGACAGGAACCGTGGAGATATTCCATTCCCGATACTTTTAGTGCAGCCTAGTATCTGCGCAAGGTGGCTGGCAGCAACTGGATGCGCGAGGCCTATGTCCAGCAGTGGACTGCTCCAGGCTAATGATGATGATGATGATTAAAAAATGGCAACTATCTCTTGTAAATTTCATACGAAGACTAGTCGTAGGGATAACTACACTTATAGAATAAAAGTTGATAATTTTGTGACGGTTTAGAGATCTGTGCAAATGATCAAAGTAATAACTGCAAGGACGCACGCACTTAGCGGTAGGCAATTGTTTTATTTATTTTAGTTAGGGGTTTAGGTAGGGATTGATTATTAATTTTAGTTTTTAAGACAGCTTCGTGTTCTATAATACGTGCGCGTGAGCGACAGTAAAATTATTTTTTTATTAAGTTCTACTGTTCTTTGTAATAACGCCCACCGAAACACAAAGTAGGACAACCACAACCAACTCACACACACACACACACACACACACACACACACACACACACACACACACACACACACACACACACACACACACACACACACACACACACACACACACACACACACACACATGCATCCGTACGGACGTCCACGTGAAATCAGTCAGAATAGCTTTCTGGAATCTCAAAACGTCGAGATCTGATGAAAACTCAAAAATCGGGGTAAATCCAATAACGTCCCTATGTTTGAAAATCTTCAATTTTCTTAGCGGGAAGTTAAAAGCTCCTGTATTTTGTTAGAGAAATTTTCATGTATTTAATTTCTTAATTTTTTTTCTCTTTATTAGGTTCAACAACAATTGATAACATTAACATATCAAATTAATACAATTACTTAAAAGTATTAACACAAGTGCAACAATTACTTAAAGGTAAACTCCGCATGCATATAACTTTATAAAAAAAACTGAAAAAACAATAAGTACTTATGTATAAATAAACGAGATATCTAGCACTGCAATCGTAATTCCGCCTGCCAAGCGTTACAATTATAATCCACCCCACAACGAGAAAGGCCCACTTTGACCTTTTATGGGTCGATAAAGAAGATATTTTGATTTAGATTTAGGACGAGCATTAAGTTTTGCAGTTATTGTGATATACGTCTACGTTAAGTTTTACCATGAAAAGTAGTTATATAATAATAAGTATTATATTTTTTATTCCAATATAGGATCCAATAAATTTTTCTCTACGTGATAGAGCCATACTGCAGCCATGTTGATCGTAGCACGAAAGGGTCGGTTAGACAAGCAAAGGATCACGCTATCACGGGATGCCACCGTAAATTAAAAGCTATTGTTAAATACTGTTCTTTTTTGTACACTGAGAGTGCAGAAACTGGTAATATTTTTATAATGATTTCTTATATTTACGCGAACACTACACATTGAAATAATACTAGTTTTTACGGAATTTATCGCGTATATTTAACTTTTAAATACCCGACATTTGGAACGCTTTACAGCACTCATAGGTCACGGGCAGGACTGAGATGTTCAACGTCCATATGTCATAGTTAACCGCGGTTACCATAGATTAAAATTTAACTTTTGTTCCGATCTTTGCAGTATGAACTTATGGTATCTTGAAGTCTTGCAGTTGTATGCTTGGGTTGGGATTTAATTTTATTTATTATAGGATCCCAAGCAGATGGTAGCACCCAGCCATCTTCTCTATTGAAATTATGATGTTTTTTGATTTCAATAGCCTCGCGAATCATCCTTGGAAGGAATCGGTGTTCTTTAGCAAGGATCTGCGGTCTATCAAATCTGATGTAGTGACGGGGGCGATACTGTACGTGTTCACAGACTGCAGACTTCCGGGAGCGTAGATTCTTCACATCAGCTATATGTTCTTTAACGCGGGTTTTTATTGATCTTTTAGTTTGTCCTATGTAGGAGAGACCACATTCACAATCAAGCTTGTACACTCCTGCATCTTGCAGAGGGACATTACACTTGACCGATGGTAAAAACTGACCAATCTTCTTCAGCGGCTTGAAGTATGTTTTGATGGAAGCGCGCTTCAAGATGTTGCCAATCTTGTCAGTGACTCCTCTAACATATGGCAGGTACACGCTCGACTGTGGCCGGCTTCACTCGTTCACTGTGACGTAGGCGCGGGACTCGAAGCTTGTTGTCATGCAAAACTTGCTTGACATGGTGGAGCTCTACAGCCAGGTGTTTACTGTCACAGATCCCTCGTGCTCTCTGAAACAAAGATTTACCCACGGTAGCTAACTGTGAAGGATGGTGGTGAGAATCACCGTTTAAATATCTATCTGTATGGGTCTTTTTTCTATACACAGTATGGCTCAAGGTGTTATCAGGATTCCGAATTACTAACACATCTAGAAAATCTAAGGAATTGTGTGCCTCTAACTCCATTTTGAACTGAATTTTAGAATTTATAGAGTTACGATGGTCTAAAAATGCAGTTACTTTATCTAAAGGTAGAATTGTGAAAGTGTCGTCTACGTACCGCTTTTAGAACCTTGGATTTATGGGAGAACTAAGCAGGGCTTTCTCCTCAAAGTCTTCCATGAATATGTCGGCGACAATGGGAGATACAGGTGAGCCCATCGCCACACCATCTACTTGCTTGTAGAACTCCTCCTTCCACAATAGGTAGCCAGATGTAAGGCAGTGTCTGAGTAATACTGCATATTCTACGGGCATGTTATTTTCTTCCAGCCTTCTAGTTACAATTGAGATGCAGTCTTCAACAGGTAAGCATGTAAACAATGACTGCACATCAAAACTGACCATAGTTTCATTGTCTGCCAGATGTAGGTCTTTAATCTCGCTGATAAAATGGTAGGAATCCTTTATGTGTGCTCTTGTATGTCCCCTGAGTGGTGAGAGTATTTTCGCTAAGTGTTGAGCCAATCTGTAAGTTGGTGAATCGATTTGGCTCACTATGGGACGTAATGGAGCATTGGGCTTGTGTATTTTTGGTAACCCATACAATTTTGGTGATTTGGCGCACGTAGGTATTATCCATTTTACGTCCAGATTTAATTTTTCGGAGTGTTTCTTTATGAGGTCACTAGTTGTTTTTAGTGTGCTATTTGTTGGGTCGTTTTTAACCTTTTTATAAGTACCATGAAAAAGTTTTTTAAATAAGAACCACCGCTTCTCGGAAACAATCGTAGGTTCTTTAACGCTATAAATTCGTCTTTGGGAAGATTCGGTTTAGGCACTGAACATCGACGTAACATAGACGAGATGTCTTGACGTATCGCCTCCAAATCTTCTTTCCGCATATTGTTTTTAAATAAACAGTCCTCGACACTACAGATAATTTCTTCGTACGGTAATTTGCGGGGTGTAATTGCAAAGTTGAGGCCTTTGGATAAAACCCTAATTGTTGCATCATCCAGTGTTTGTTTTGACAGATTATAGAGCGCGATTAATCTATGATCTGTGTTTGTCAATGGTTGCTTTCGGTTTTGGCATTGATTCAGATGTTTGACATTTGACTTGTTCGTTAATTTTTGATATGTTTCTATATGTTTGTTTTTGCGTTCATTATATTTACTAATTTCGCGTTTATTTAATGTTTCCATGCAAAACTTATAGTCAAACGTCGTTAAAATTTTCTTCAATTCACTGGATGATGTGTCTATGGATTTGTTTATGTCATATAGATCGGAGCGTTTTTGTTGGATTACCGTCCGTAACAACTTTTTACTCGCCTGATTTAAGATCTTAGCGCTTCCTCGAATGTCTTTTTTTGGTTGATATTTTAACACACGTAGGAATGAGATTATGGTCACGGCATCTCTTTAAGAAATTTAAGGCTGTTAGATATCTTGCGCGCTTGGTCTTTAGATCTTCTAATCGGCGCATTTTATTTGCAATTACCAGTCCGTACTGATTTACATAATGATTTCTTATATTTACGCGAACACTACACACTGAAATAATACTAGTTTTTACGGAATTTATCGCGTATATTTAACTTTTAAATACCCGACGTTTCGAACGCTTTACAGCACTCATGGTCACGGGCAGGACTGAGATGTTCAACGTCCATATGTCATAGTTAACCGCGGTTACCATAGATTAAAATTTAACTTTTGCTCCGATCTATGCAGTATGAACTTATGGTATCTTGAAGTCTTGCAGTTGTATGCTTGGGTTGGGATTTAATTTATTTTATTATAGGATCCCAAGCAGATGGTAGCACCCAGCCATCTTCTCTATTGAAATTAGGATGTTTTTTGATTTCAATAGCCTCGCGAATCATCCTTGGAAGGAATCGGTGTTCTTTAGCGAGGATCTGCGGTCTATCAAATCTGATGTAGTGACGGGGGCGATACTGTACGTGTTCACAGACTGCAGACTTCCCGGAGCGTCGATTCTTCACATCAGCTATATGTTCTTTAACGCGGGTTTTTATTGATCTTTTAGTTTGTCCTATGTAGGAGAGACCACATTCACAATCAAGCTTGTACACTCCTGCATCTTGCAGAGGGACATTACACTTGACCGATGGTAAAAACTGACCAATCTTCTTCAGCGGCTTGAAGTATGTTTTGATGGAAGCGCGCTTCAAGATGTTGCCAATCTTGTCAGTGACTCCTCTAACATATGGCATGCAGGTACACGCTCGACTGTGGCCGGCTTCACTCGTTCACTGTGACGTAGGCGCGGGACTCGAAGCTTGTTGTCATGCAAAACTTGCTTGACATGGTGGAGCTCTACAGCCAGGTGTTTACTGTCACAGATCCCTCGTGCTCTCTGAAACAAAGATTTACCCACGGTAGCTAACTGTGAAGGATGGTGGTGAGAATCACCGTTTAAATATCTATCTGTATGGGTCTTTTTTCTATACACAGTATGGCTCAAGGTGTTATCAGGATTCCGAATTACTAACACATCTAGAAAAGCTAAGGAATTGTGTGCCTCTAACTCCATTTTGAACTGAATTTTAGAATTTATAGAGTTACAATGGTCTAAAAATGCAGTTACTTTATCTAAAGGTAGAATTGTGAAAGTGTCGTCTACGTACCGCTTTTAGAACCTTGGATTTATGGGAGAACTAAGCAGGGCTTTCTCCTCAAAGTCTTCCATGAATATGTCGGCGACAATGGGAGATACAGGCGAGCCCATCGCCACACCATCTACTTGCTTGTAGAACTCCTCCTTCCACAATAGGTAGCCAGATGTAAGGCAGTGTCTGAGTAATACTGCATATTCTACGGGCATGTTGTTTTCTTCCAGCCTTCTAGTTACAATTGAGATGCAGTCTTCAACAGGTAAGCATGTAAACAATGACTGCACATCAAAACTGACCATAGTTTCATTGTCTGCCAGATAAAGTAAAAAAAAAGTAAAGTTACAGCCTATATACGTCCCACTGCTGGGCTCAGGCCTTCCCCTCATTTCTGAGAGGGTTTAGGGCAAGGAAGTGTCCGCCGCGCTGCCCAAATGCGTGTTGACGAACTTCACATGTCTTCGAAATATTTTTTTTCTTATTCCTCGGACATGCAGGTTTCCTCACGATGTTTTCCTTCACCGCCGAGCACGTGGTAAATCAGCACTTAAAATTGCAATTAACAATTTCATTGGTGCCGGCGGGGATCGAACCCGGGTTACTCGCGTTCTGTTATATTTACAGCGAGTGTTAACCACTGAGCTACCACGGCTCTATCAATATCAATAGCCTAATGTCCCTCTGCAAGATGCAGGAGTGTACAAGCTTGATTGTGAATGTGGTCTCTCCTACATAGGACAAACTAAAAGATCAATAAAAACCGCGTTAGAGAACATATAGCTGATGTGAAGAATCGACGCTCCGGGAAGTCTGTAGTCTGTGAACACGTACAGGATCGCCCCCGTCACTACATCAGATTTGATAGACCGCAGATCCTCGCTAAAGAACACCGATTCCTTCCAAGGATGATTCGCGAGGCTATTGAAATCAAAAATCATCCTAATTTCAATAGAGAAGATGGCTGGGTGCTACCATCTGCTTGGGATCCTATAATAAATAAAATTAAATCCCAACCCAAGCATACAACTGCAAGACTTCAAGATACCATAAGTTCATACTGCATAGATCGGAACAAAAGTTAAATTTTAATCTAAGGTAACCGCGGTTAACTATGACATATGGACGTTGAACATCTCAGTCCTGCCCGTGACCATGAGTGCTGTAAAGCGTTCGAAACGTCGGTTATTTAAAAGTTAAATATACGCGATAAATTCCGTAAAAACTAGTATTATTTCAATGGTAATATTTTTTACTGGAAACGAAGCATTTAATCTTAGTCATCAGACAATGCATCTGCATTCTGATTCTCAATTAGGGATAGATGATGACGATTATGGATCACTGAATCCACTTACTATCAGGTGGAATATGTGCTCGTTTTCTATTCTTATAATATAAGAAGGGTCCTTTGTAAATTTATTATACTTTCAAGTCTCTAACAATCAACCCCTCTTCATGAGATTTGGTATCCAAACAGCTGTTACATGTTACGTCAAAAAAGAGATATATGATAATATTTCCGTCTCAAGTGTTTTTCCCTAAGATAAATTTTACTTTGTTTGTTCAACTTTCACGCCTAAACAATTTATTCTTGACATTTTCTGTATAAATATCACTTGATCGGGAAATCGTTAACTGAATTGCGGAAGACAAGAGAAGTGTTCTGGAAAAACCTATGTTTGGCCTCTGTTAGTCAGTTTCAACGGCACTCATAAACTCTCACGCCTGTCTCCTAGAGGGGTAGGCAGAGACTACAGACTTCCATTTAGCACGATCCTGACATACCTCTCTCGCCTCTTCCATATCCGTATACCTACGCATACATGCTCGTCGGTTAAGGGTGCTCTTAATTTCATTCAAGCATTAAAGCAAATTAAGAATAAAATTGTTTTTTTTTTCCTAATAGTTTGTCAGTTTCCGGTGGAACTTGTACGTATAAGAAAATATTATTTTAATTTTGAAAATATATTTTTGATATTAAAGTGGACAAAAATATACTAAGCTGATAATGTGTACACATTATAAAATTAAAATAAAAAATAAAAACACTTTTGAAATAATTCACAACGCTTTTAATCTCTGTTGTGGAAGCACGTACTTCATGATAACATAAATTATAAAAAGCTGTGAGTAATAGTTAAATGAAAAGATAAAGTGCTTTTACCCAGCAGCCTTTTTTAAGTAATTTTAAATTTAAACGTATTCACAAAATGTCTCGAACGAAAAAAAAACTTCTCGTCTGCTCTTGCATATTCCATTTCCTTTTTTTTAAATTACTAGACATTAATTACGTTTTTTGTATACTGGATATTTAAAAAAAAATTAAAACCTTCTTTAAAATATAATAATTTATGATATTATATCTTCATTCCTCATGATAAGGGCACATCAACCACTTTTATATGGAAATGAAACATATTTTATGATGATATATTTTTGGAGATTTCTTTGTAGACGTCGAGTTGGAATTCATGGATTCACTTTAGGGTGCCACTATGAGATTGATTAATTCATATTGATGCAGTTGTTTTCTCCTACGGTAAGAGTAGCCTTAAAGTCAGTACACATCGAGACGAGACGCGACGCGACGGTGCTTGTAGAGGCCAGTGGTTTCGCACCATACAGCACGCCGCCGCAAGACGCATCACGACATCGCGAGGCGCATCGTAAAGTCACTGACAGCACACCGCACCTGCACGCTGCACCTACTGATGAAGTACCCCTGTATCATGATGCGCCACGCTACGCCGCGGAGCATCTCAAGGCGCAGCGCTGCGTAGCGTGACTCCGCGGGGAATTTAAGAATTATCTCAATAAAATATGTATATATTTATTTGTAGTAAATAAAGTTATATTTTGTATTACAAGTGCGCGCCGTGTTGCGTCGCGTCACTTCTCGGTGTTAGCTAACCCTTATTTCAAAACAGTAATTAAATAATAACTGACAAGTTAAATTTTAATTTCTAACGTCGAGGAAAGAAAAATAATTAATTCATTACTTTTATTTAAATTACTAGCTGTGCCCGCGACTTCGTCCGCGTTGAATCAGTACTTTTGCTATTCTGAGTGCTGATGATTTGTTTGTAAATTAAACTGACGCGAAGACTTAGAAAGATATTAATCTGAATATAAACATTCAATTAGTCGGTCAATCAGACAAACAAACGAACGAACAAGTAAACGGACCCACAAATGACCCAAGAAACTTACGCTTGTGTTTTATTTTGTAAATAAAAAACTCCCGTGCCTCGGAAAGCACGTAAAGCCCGTTGGTCCTGCGCCTGAGCTCTCTCCGGTCATGTCGGTTTACCGTCCCATCTGATTATTAGAGTGAGGGAATAGTGAGTGCACCTGTGCTTGCGCATGCACTTGGGCACTATAATCCTGTCATGCGCCGATGGCTAACCTCCGTTGAGGCTGGCCGCCGTGACCGAAATTCGGTCTGGAGGACATTAAATAAAAAACAAAATGACCACAATAACGAAATCCCAAATTTGCTCCAGAATTTCTCTAGCCAATACTTAGTTTCCATACAACAAATAAGAGATTTCAGATATTAAATAAAAAAATTGAAACGAAAACTGCAATCTAATGCCCACCTAAAACTAAGTACCTACACTAACAAAATAAATGAAATTGCATAAGTATTATGATTCATCTTGCAATCACATGTAAAATGAAACTAAACTCAACCTAGGAAAGATTTTTGACCTTAAAGTCATACGTGTTTTCTATCAAGTAATTCTCAGTAGCAGCTCGGAGTTAAGAGTCTAGCAGTGTTTTATCACTATGCCTTAGAAAGCACGTAAAGCCGTTTTATCTGTATCTGATCTCACTATAATTTTGATGGATTACTAACTCGAACATAATTACAAATAGAGAATTTTTAATATTTTTTATATAATTAACGATCAATAGGGGCAGATTTTTGTAAAGTTCAATAATAGGTATTATTCACAATTATCACAATTTCGTTTTACGGATTTCCCCAGCACCATGCAATTAAAAACTTTTTTCCACACAAATCATGTATCCTGATTTTAATACTTTAAGTTGATATATAAGAAAAATGAAAAAAATATTGCATTGTTTTATTCCTAAAGTATAAAGTATTCGTAGTTCGTACTAATTTTAAAATTACAAAAATCCCTTAATAATTTTTTTCTATACAAATATGTAATTACCACGTAAAAAAGATTCTTAAAAACCTCATTTTACTACCTAAGGATTAAAATTATCCAAATATTCTTTCTTAGTGGATACCTACTTACTAAAAGGAAGTTATTGTCTTAATCTCACGCATCTACCTCCAGCGGTTTGGGGAGCGGGAGATTGCCATTCAAGAAACTTTAGTCTGTGTCGGTTGTCAATTCCTCAATTTATATGGCTGGCCTGTTGTTAATTCAGCAAACTAATCCCATAGTATTTATCAGTTATTGTAGTTTTACTGCAGTTATTTTAACTGTGAACTCTATCAGGCAGAAAAGGTAAGAGCATAGTGCATACTAACGTTGAGCCAGGCAAATGAAAGGCTACAGTTTTATCCACAATTTATTTCTGATAGCACCAGCATTATTTAGCAATAACATTTATTAGTATCACATATTCAGTTGCTGATTAGTCAATTGGCATCGATCCATCGGTGTCGTTAGTGGCATCTATTACAAACGAAGCAACAAGACCAAGGCGACCCCTGTCACGCTATCCGTGAATTTCTGCAATATCAGGGAACTTCACTTTAACCTAAATGCCGTCCACTACCATCTCGAGACGGCGAGGCCGGCTCTGCTCTTTCTGACCGAGACGCAGTTGTCCTCTCCGGCTGATGTCTCGTGTCTCTCCTACCCAGGGTACTAGATGAGGGTTAGTATGGGGTGGTGGATGAAATGCTGATTAATAAACTGGCAATTTATCTCTTGCTGCTATGGCCATCTCTACCGAGCACTACGGGAGAGACGGCCAATAGTAATTTATTTATGTTGAAGTTCAATAATTTTATGTGATATTCTAAGAGTTTAGTGTTAAAAATTTAATTAAAAGTTGGGTTTTGTTAATTAATCTTTGTAGTTTTAATTTTACTGGCTTTTTAAAAAATAGTTTTTTAAGAAGCCAGTTTTTTAAGAGGCCGACTCCTTCGGACTTACCCTATTCTATTTCATAGCTAAAGTCCAAGTATAAACAAAGTAATTAATAAATAATTTCTACACAGCTAAAAGATAAAAGAAATTATAATATATGATGAATTTGCCGTAAAGCTTCACATAATTATTTCAAAAAAACGCCAAATTGATTAATAACTGCGGTGTTGCTCAGCATAACTCGTGTGTTTAATGCGAACTTGGAACTATAGGAGCAGCACTTCGTAACAGGGTATAAAAAGAGATATTTGATGAAGTACTATCAATAAGAAAATTTAATAATATGCGGAGGAAGTAATAGACATTGATGCGCTTACTATGATTTCTAGATGTTTTGATGCTGTTTATCTCAATGAAATTTCTATAACTCAAAAAGAATATTCGTCAAAATTTATTTTAGCGAAATGTATTAAATTTTTATTTTATGTAATTACAATATTTACAATTAATATTCTTAACACACAATCAAAATAAAAATAAAAAACTAATATAGGAAACAAAAAATAAAAAATTCAAACTGTCAAAAAGTCCTGCTCCCCGTGGTATAGTGCCAAGAACGCTGGCTGCGTTTCCTCGCTGAATAGCTATACTTAGCCTTTAAGCAAAAAAAGAACCAGCCCTCTTGTCACCAGCAGCGACGACCAGTCACGAACACAGTTCCTTTGGGAACTTTACTGCACGAGGACCACACGGACTGATAGTCTCTACAGCAAATGGCACAAATATGTAGTCATTTCTCAAAGACTCCTATTTGCGCCATTTACTAAATTCAGCTGCCTCTGATGCCGCCCCGGCTCTAAAAGAGGTACCCTTGAGATAAGAGGCCGCCAAAGCGTCAACGCAAGTAGCATCCTACACTAGGGCTTTACCTCTCTCCCAAGGCACCAAAGTCATACCATTAGGTCTCTTGCCGTCATCTCTAAATATTCCGAAGGGCTCTAAAACCAAGGGGATATTATGGAGACAAGAGCCCTTCGAATGATTTCGTTCAAAGAACAGTGAAGAGCAATCCTACCTGCACTTTTCTTGCATGAAAGTCCGTGGAGCTCAAACTCATCGACGCGCAATGCGCAAGCCTTCCCCATCAAGTAATGTGCCGAAACTACTTGATAGTAGAGCGTGTAACCAGTGACTATATTCCTTAGTCGAAACAGCTAGAAGGCGAGCGTGATCTTATTGACTGTGGAAAGTGTAAAATAAATTTTTCTGGACAAAATTTTCCGTACCAACGGAATATTCCACTGTTTTTGTTTGTTAACTTCTAGTGGAAAATTTTCGCCAGGCGTTAGCTATGCTTGCCTTGCCTCCGCAGCAAAGCACGGGTCTACTTTTTTATTTAAAATTGTGTTACGTAAATCATTTACCCTATGCACGGAAGCAAGAAAAGCAGGTAATGCGATGTTAGCAATATTTCTTACACCAATACCACCAAATTTGATTTGGTAAAGTTGTTTGGTTCTAGGCTATTGTATTAAATCTCAAATTCAGAATTTTTTCCAAAGCTTTTAGAAATATTCGAACATTTCGAGACTGGACTTGGGCGTAATTAGTTTCTAAATTGAGGTACAAGGAGACAATATTTTAAAATAGTAAGGGCAATATAAGAGTTTAAGATATATAATTTATCAACGTTATTTAAAAACTAATCAAATTTTGTTTTTAGAACAGGTTTAAAACTATCAAAAAACAACGGAGCACCGAGCAGGTAAAGCGACTCTGTATTGTCAGTATTTGTTACTGGAGAAATCTGATTGAAATTTTGAATTAAGGTATCTCTGTCAGAATTAGATTAATTATTGGAAATAAACATTTCACATTTATTGATATTTGGTTCAAGACCAATATTTTTAAAATTTTGAAAATTTGAGTAAGACCGCTGAGGACGTCATGTACTTTACTTCCCAGTGTACCGTCGTCCAGGTATCAGACATTCAGCTTGGATTTCGAATTTGAAATAATAGGTTGAATTCCCAAACTGAAAGAGTTGCACCTAGAGGATCATCCTGCCCAACACCAACAGCAGACTCTATAATGTGGTTATGATAAAACAAGTTCAAATTTTGACTCTAACCACGGTAAAAACGCAACTACAATTTTGTTTTTTAAATCGAGGATAAATCCGTCATATTCATTCATTAAAAATGAAACATTTTAACAAGAAATGGTAATTACGTGCTTGTTTATACAGAAAAAAAAAGCATTACGTTTGCATTCTCGTCATCAATGAAAGAATTATTTAAGACATACTGCCGAAAGAGTATTGTATGGATATTAAGTTTCACTTAGTATTCATTAATATAAATCGGTCATTAGCCAGCTGTTAAGTGTCACCTACGTTACGAAGCACTGCAAGAGATATGGCATGTCCCAAAAGAATTCTTGATATAGAATTCTTTTCATATGTTCCCGTACAATAAGCAAAAAAAAAGAAGTACATCATTCGCGTCCTTCGCGCTAGAATTCTTCCCAACGATATGTAAAATTTTATAATTTTATCATGTCAAAATTTAGTGAAGAATTGGTATGGCCTTTTTATTGAGAGGATTCTAGCTTAAATTAAAGTTAGCAGATTAACTAGACTAGAGTATTAGAACACACACTAAATACAAAATCTTGACATAATAAAAAAAATGTATATCGTATTGTGTGTGTGTGTGTGTGTGTGTGTGTGTGAGTGTGTGTGTGTGTGTGTGTGTGTGTGTGTGTGTGTGTGTGTGTGTGAGTGTGTGTGTGTGTGTGTGTGTGTGTGTGTGTGTGTGTGTGTGTGTGTGTGTGTGTGTGTGTATGTGTATGTAAGTCAACTATTGTGCCCCTTCTGCAGCAAATCAGAAATTACTTCAAGCCAATTTTTTAAGTTATATGAATTTAAGTAGGTATCTACAATTTGAGTCTCCACAATGTCAAGTAATATTTTCTAGTAACCTTTCTATGTCAGTGTAGCTTAGAGATTTTAAGCAATGTGTGAGAGTTTTTTTGCAGTCATAAAAGTTTAAGTGGTATATGTTTTTGTTTCAATAAAGCTTAACCGACATATTTAGATATTGTTTAGCTGCAAAAGCTGTTTTTACTATAGGGGTTCAACGACTCTGTCTTTTTTCCTCTTAGTCAGTATTACAGGGTCATACAGTAAAGATTTATGTAGCTTAAGTATGCAATTGAAAATGAATTTCAACAAGTCACTATAAGTGTATAATGTATTAGTTGGGAATCGATAATGTAGGAAACGCATAACCTTGAGCAGAGATCTTTGGGTTCTTTCCACTTCCAGGAACTTTATTTCAATTAATATGTTCTATATTATACAATAATACACATTAGAACATATTAAATAAATTATAAAGAACAATAGGCGTACAAAAGGTGTTCTTATCGCTCTGGAAGCGATTTCTTCCACTCAACTTTCAAACAGAAACTAACCCATGTTCTAACGGTTAACAGTCATAAATGAGAGGAGTAGGATACTGCAGGTAACTTTAAATTACTATTTTTGATGAAGGCGAAGGGTGGCCATATCAGCGAATTCTCTCTGGCATGAGAGTAGAAGTTTATGTGTTAAGTGTCATGTTAAGATATTGTAGATATATTTTTTATTAATCATATTATGTTTTATTTAGCGTGCAGTGCTAAAAATTCACTTACCCATATTTTCCGGTGGATGGCGTAAAAGCGACAGTGGGAAATTAAAGCATGATATGGGCAGCAGCACTTTCTTCATGACGAATCAAAATTATAAATATAACTGTGGATGCCAATCCGTCGGCCAATCGTAGAAATTACCGGGGATATTGCCAACTATGACAATATACCTACTATGTAACTCTCTATAGGGGAGTCTTATGTTCAGCAGTGGACTTGTATAGGATGAAATGTTCGAATGGATATAATGGAATATTAAGTTATTTATAGAAATCGGAATTTAATTAAAAAGAATATTACTGAAAAAACACAAAATCTATAGTAAAATCTTCCCTTTAATCATTTCGTCTCTACCTAATGGAGCGGCCATTGCTAGTTTTTCTAATTTAGTATTGCTTCGTATTAACCATTAACTGGTATACGTGGCTCAAAACAGATCCGCACTAACTTTTGATATATCATAAGTCAACATTGTATTACTGTATTCCTTGGTCGCACAGAACACGCAAATTTTCGAAATCACGTACGCCCCCGGGTTTGGGATTTGACCCATTTATACCTTAAGTGTAACTTTTTGTTTCGGAGCGAAGTTTGAGAGTGGCGTAAAATGAAGAAGAACGAATACTGCGGAGGCTTGATGAGTGTGATGGCGACTCGGACTATGGCGACAATTGCTCCGAACATATTGATCACGACTCAGTATCTGAACTAAGTGAGGATAACTCGGAGGAGTCATCACGTTCTGACACTGCGAGAAGTTTTGCTGAGATTACTTCATCACCTCCACCACCATCACGATCACGTGGTTCATCCAGACGTTACTGGTATGGACGTAATCAGTTTAAATGGTTGGAGACGCCTCCATATTCTTCAAGAACTCGACGTGAAAACATTGTTACCCAATTTCCTGGTTTGGCAGGGGAAGCACGTTGAAATAAGCCGACATATCCAATGCAAGCATGGGCAATCCTGTTTACTGACGAAGTAACTGGAAAGATCCTAGAATTTACTATCAACATTATGCGTCGTCAGATTTGTTTGTCCTTCGAAAAAGGAAGAATTAAACTAACCTAATTAGCTCAAAATGTGGTACATATGTATGTAAAATCCACTGTATTATGGTTGCAATATGTCAAAATTTTATGTAACTTTATATTTGTTATTTATTTTATAAATATTGTTTTCTAACATAAGAATATTGCAGTTCTTTTAGTCGGAAATTTGACCAGAAATGATGATTGTAATTTTTTTGTTGTTGTATATAATAAGAAAAATGAAGTGATTTTATTTTTTCAGAAGTCTTAATTTTGGTTTTTTAGTGGAATTGTTTTTACCTTTAAAGAATTAATTAGAAAAAAAATTAATGAAATTGTCTATATTTTCTTCAACAATAACAGTGGGTTTTCTTGAACATTTGTGTTTTATTGTGTGATTTACATTATAATCAAATAATATCGAACTTAATTAATATAAAAATATAATGAATAAGTGCAAATAGGAAAAATGTTTTATAAAAATCACTACATACAACTTATACACTACATTTTTTATAGGATAGGGTGACAAACTAGCACAAAGTCTACCTGATGGTTAGTGGTTGCTGCGGCCCATAGACATGTACATCTATCCTCGATTACAAATCAAAATGCAGATGTGTTGTTACCTGTGAGGACTAAGATGGAATGCCTCGTTTCCAGTAAAAAGGGTCTCCGGTTCTCTACACTCACCATACAAAACATAGCAGCATTAAGCTACTATTTGACGCTGGTATTCTGTGAGAGCGTGGACCTTCGACCTTCGTCCGGTTGAGCCGACCCATTCGTGCTACAACTATACTACTAATATAGCTGCAGCATTGTGCTACCACGCATATACATAATAAAGCTCGGTCAAATTAGACACATGTATATATAAAAACATGAACATATATACCGTTTACGTGGTTAAAAATATGTAAACCAGTTAAGGGTTAAAGTAAACACGCTATCCGTTGGTGCATGAAGTGAAAACATCATTACTCGAAACTTTAATAACATCTAGATTTTCAAACGGTACTGCGCCATTGTACTGAGTCGGGTCAAAAGTTCTGTCAAAACCTTATTATTTAAAATTTTTGAATACTGGCTAGATTAACTTCACCAATTTTAAAAATATAGCTTTTTTAGCGGCCGAAAATAAAAAAGACATTAATTTTCATTCATTTTTAAATATGGATTGGTCGAAGAAAAAATGCTGAGTAGCGGTTATCGCATTGCACCGCTGTATTTACGCGCAAAAATTGATTTTCAATATTCCACAAAAATTGAAAATAGCACAACGATTTGTTTATCGAACTATAAAACGATTCACTGAAGATTCAAGCTTCGAAGATCGTAAGAGGACCGACCGACCTCGTACTGTTAGGGCGATGATCGAAGCAAAGAAGGCGCGAATCCCACGAATATCTGTTCGTAAACAAAAATATCTTAGCTCTTCAGATGGGGCTAAGCACAACACCGGTCAAAAGAGTGATCAATGAAGATCCAGGACTACGAGCTTATCGTAAGAAGACCGGACGTTCTCTGAACGTGCGTTTGAAAAAAAATAGGCTTGATAGATCCCGCGTTTTGTTACGGCGGTACGCGGGAAAAAGAACCTCGAAATTTTGTTTTCGGATGAAAAATTTTTAACATCGTAGAAAGTTATAATAAACAAAATGATAAGGTGTTCAACGAGCACATTATCCTTCGTCACTCATAGTTTGACTTGGTGGAGGTGTTTTTCTGTGAAAAAGGTGTAAACCAGTGCCGAGGTGTACCAAAATACCGTCCTAACAAACATAGTGGAAACTCTTTCTCAAAAAATGTTCAAAAAAAGACACTGAATATTATAACAGGACTCTGCACCAGCTTATAGGGCACGAAGCACGCATAACTGGTTAACCGCCTATGGAATTGACTTTATCGGACATGAAGACTGGCCCTCTTCTAGTCCAGATTTAAGCCTGCTGGATTATAAGATATGGCAACATTTGTAGAAGAAAGTCTGCGCTAAGCCTCATCACAGAATTTGGAATCTCTCCGAGCATCTTTGGCTAAAGCAGCGGCAGAAATAGATATGAGTGTGGTGCGTGCTGCGATTGATGATTGGCCGCGTCGATTAAGGGCATGTATTCAAAATAGGGCAGGGCATTTTGAATAATGTAAATAAAGATGTATTTTAAATTATATTATCTTTATCCTCTCATCTCATATATAATTTCTATATAGTTATCAATTTTTTCTGTATAATCATCATCACCATTATCATTACAGCCCTTCACAAGTCCACTGCTGAACATAGGCCTTCCCCAAGTAATGCCACAAAGTACGGTCCTGAGCCACCTGCATCCATCGAATTCCTGCATGTCTTACCAGGTCGTCACTTCATCTAGTGGGGGGGTCGCCCTACACTACGCCTACTGGTACGAGGCTGCCACTCGAGAACCTTTCTTCCCCATCAGTTATCGGTTCTTCGAGCTATATGGCTGGCCCATTGCCACTTCAGCTTACTAATCCGTTGGGCTATATCGGTCACTTTGGTTTTACTGCGGATATGCTCATTTCTGAGTCTATCACGCAGAGAAACTCTGAGCATAGATAGCCTCTCCATAGCTCGCTGAGCGACCTTGAGCGTCCTCATACGGCCAGCAGTGAAGGACCACGTCTCAGATCCGTAAGTCATCGCTGGAAACACGCACTGGTTGTACAATCTAGTTTTCAGAGTTTGAGGTATACCTGACGAGAAGATGTGTTGTAATTTCCCGAACGCTGCCCAGCCGAGTTGAATCCGTCTGTACAAACAAGGACGTAATTACCATCTCTTGTTAAAATGTTTCATTTTAATAAATAAATGTGACGGGTTTGTCCTCAATTTAAAACAAAATGCAGTTGCATTTTCCCGTCCTGTAAGTGTCGCTCTTAAGCCTCTTAAGCCGACAGTGGAAAACAGAATCGGGAGAGGGGCAGCAGCAGTCGTAATTAATGAAAGTGAGGAATAAAAATATTTCGAAGACATTTTAAGCCCAGTACCGCGTAGAGTTTGAACAGTCTGAAAAAGCAGATTTAATTTCTGTATAACACTTTTTAAAATAAAAGTGGACATGCGCCAAGCTGTGGAATGAATGTATGCCGCAACTTTTTACTCTTACATCCTTTTTGGTAATCGGATAAATCATAATACGGTTTTTTAGAGGTTCTTGTATTAGTTTGTTCATTCGACGTGAATAAATATTAATCCAAAAGTAATTTTCAATCGTCACCGGGGATTTCTCAGTGAGGGAACGCAGCCGCCTCAGAGCTGAACAATTATGAAATAATACCGATGGTCATTCAATTCTAATGGAATGTGTGATTGCAGAAAACTACTTATACAGATTTTATTTGGCTCATAGATAACGAATCCCAAAGATAATTCGTGTAGCTACTCAAATAATAAAAAAATACTTATTCATATCGAGAATGCGACTGAGTACTATCACTTGATTGGGATCCTGTAATTAACAAAAATTAAGTCCTAAACCCAAGCATATTAATATGCAAATAATGCAATTTTAGCTTTTAGTGTTTATCTTTAGTAAAAAAATTAAATGTTGTATTGTATATTAACTGTCATAGTGCAATTTATATAAACAGAAATATAGCCACGATAATTTATTATCATTTTACAGGTTCAGTATTTGACGTCTTAAAAATGTTGGTGAGAAAATCAATCGGACATGATGGTCTTAAAAAGTTGAAAAGCCAGTATAAAATTGTGATCCCCTTGGACTTTAATTAATATATAATTTATTCATTCAACAATGATTTTTTTATTACACCTCATTAAAAATTTACGGCTCAACATAGGCATGTCTATTACCAGTTATCACATAGGAGGATATTTGATATAATTGCCATATATTTACTATATTTGCCTGTAAAATGCGAGTTGGCAACCGCAGTTTAGGTTATTATTAATGAGTTTTTAGTTTTTACCAGGAAGATGCCCATACCCATTTTCTGTTTCAGTTTTTTAATGTTACCTCTTAGAAATACTGAATAATATGGAGTAATGTATTCTCTCACGCCTCTACACGGAAAACATTATTTAAATAAGATAGGAAATGGACAGACTCGAGATGGGATGCAGCCATTTCCAGCTCGGAAGAAGGACAGAGAAATTAAACAAAGGAAAACAGGAAATATGAGTGAGATACATTATTAACACAAGTGCTAGGTACTTGACGTGTGAAAATGTCGGCAAAGTATTTCATTCCCAGTATTATCTTCACAGACAAAGCAGAACATTTCATTCGTGCAATGTGAACTTATTACTATGCTAGTAAAAACTTCTGATTTTATAAAATAATGGTAATTAATGAGCACACAGTCCATCTGATGGTAAGTGAATGCTGTGACCCATAGATATCTTAAATCTATCCTCGATTCAGAATCAAAATACAGATGCGTTGTCACACTTGAGGACTAAGATTGAATGGCTACGTATCCAGTAAAAGGGGTCTCTGGTTCTTTACACTCACCATACGAAACACAGCAGAATTAAGCTACTATTTTTATATGAGTCTTTAGAAGCGACAGAAGCAACCTGCAAGAGTAGATAATTACTAAACATATTATATATACATATGTGTATATATCTTAATACATATAAATTACGTATCATGTTGTTTGTCCGCGATGGACTCGTAAACTACTAAACACATAATATGGACATGACAAAAGGTCGTCGAAAAAACGCCGTCTTAGGCCATACCAGGGCCCCTGGGCACACACGAATTTGGGGCCCTGATGTAAAGTAAAAAAAGTGAATGACAAAAACGTTTTTCTGCTACGATATTATATTTATATAGTTTATTAGTAAAATAATATGTCATTAATGAGGGCTTTTACGACTTTTTTGCAACTAGGGCGGCGCCACTTTACAATGAGATAAAATATTTGACAGATTTCAAAGCGGGGACGATAATTTCTTATGAAAATGTAAACTTTAATATTTTTTTCTCTAAACTATCTTTCTAAAAAAAGAAAATATTCTATAACGACATCAATACGTGTATTCTTTTTATTTATTACATTAAAATTTAGGCTTCACTTTTTTAAAAATAAGGATTGTAACGATTATTATTTGCTATAAAAGCTAATATCTGCGGTTGAAAATTATCATATTAAATAGGTCATTCGCCGTTAAATCTTTTGAAATGTTATTTTTATTAATCAGTACGAAATTATATTTCTATCTCGTAGATTATAAATATATAGAAAAAAAAATCCAGGCTATAAGTAAGGTGACTGTACAGAACGACAAAACGTTTAGGTGACGGCAAAACGCGGTACTACATATTTTCTACCTAGGAAATCTGTCAATGCCACTTTTTCTGGCCAACTCGGAAATGTGTGGCATGTCACTGCTCAGTCAGAAAGTCACTAACAATGTCCTCATTTACTCTATAATTTTTTGTCGGGTTATATTTTGCTAAAATAGAAAAAAATTATTGTATAGCGTAACTGAATAAGACTGATGACTTTCGTCACGGGGGCCCCCCATGACGGTAGAGGCTCTGGGCACGGGCCCCGTGTGCCCTTATGGTAAAGACGGTACTGCCCATCGGAAGTTTAAACTTGTGCAAGTAACTAAAAATGAATAAATTGTTTGTAACTGGTCCGATTGGGTGGTCGTAAATAAAACTGCATTATAGCCTTTGCTCGATGACTGACTGGTAAATTACAGAGTACAATAAAAAATGTTATATTACGTCAAATTGTAATTCTTGTCTCATAAATTAAAGTGAGAAAGCACGAATGTAATGACTTAATCTCACCACCCTACAACATTTAGTGTCTAGATACGCTCGATAGGTCTAAGCCCCGTTAATAATGACATGCGACTCATTCTGACTCAATTGTTTACATCGTCGTTCGTAACGCGTACGGCAAAGAGAAAAATAATTTGTCAGATTTTAACTTTCTACCCGATATCCACGTAGATTTCTTCAAGATAAGAATGAATAGGCTTTTGCTAAGCTAATTTATTGTGCTTTATCTTTATCAGATAGGATTTTATAAAGCACTGGGTTATAACAAATGACAAGAAATACCTACTTAAAAAAATATATCTAAAACTCCACATGAATTATTACACAAAAATCTTCGAAAAACCTTGCAATCAGAGTAGTTATAAATGATTCGTTTTAGTCTATATGTTCACATATAGAGCCACGATATTTGCAGTAAAACCAGAACAACTGACGTAGCCTAAAGGGTCAGTAATTTAAAGTGATAATGGGCCGACCATATAGCTCGAAGGATCGACGACCGATGGTGAAGAAAATATAGTGACACCCTCGTACCAGTAAGCACCGACAGGTTTGCCCGCACTAGATGAAGTGACGACCTACTAAGAGAAGCAGGAATTTTAAGGAATGCAAGTAGCTCAAACATTCCGCCTTTGTTCAGCAGTGAACTTGTGAGAGAACTGTAATGATAATGATGATTTCAGCTTAGAGTAACTCTTTATTTGGATTACAATTTCTTGCAATACGCTGGAATTAGAATATAATTATTTAAATAAATGCTTTTAATTTTGAAGTAACGTTCTCCACTCAAAATAAACCAAAATTCATGTGCTAGGAGGGTTTCACGTCAGTTGGTCGAACAACGGATTTGAACACACAATTTACATCAAACACACATCAATAGCAACAGTGATGATGCTGAACATAGGCTTGTCTTAAGCTTTCAATTGCTTATATCTCATGTCGCTCTCATTTCATATCTCCTGATAAAACTGAGTAACGATTATAGGCTATTTTTATGACAATTCGTTTTAAGTCGAGTATCTGCCAACTTGTTTATTTTTTTTCGTTTCTTTTATTTGAAAACACAGTTAAATGGTTCCATTAAAGCCGTTTCAATTGTATACATCAGTACATCGTATTTAATTTAGTATTTGCTCGATGTAAAATTTTATATCACACTTAACGCGAAATATGATGCCGTTTCAAATCCATATGAATGTTCTATTTTCAGCTATGGACACTTACTCCCGACACTGGTGGAGTGAACTATATTATTTATAAAATATATATTATTTTTGTTTTTTCAGTTTTTGTAATTAAATGATTTATGGAATTCCTAGTGGAGATGCACGGAAATGACGTTTGGCAGTGGACTAAAGATGGGATGTTATGATGATAATTATGATGATGATATAATTACGTAGTAACTAAATAAAACTACATTTTGTTTTGGAATAAAAGAAATTAATAATAAGTAAGAGTCTATATGTGATACTTGTTTCATGTGTGTTAGAATAGTAAACATTTTAATACGATTTTTTTAAAATTTAATAAATCATTATCGCAATCTGCAGCAAAATGTTTCTAAAGAATTTGACGTTGCTTGTATTTTCATAATAAAATATAAGCAGATCTCGAGACTAAAAGGAATAATAAATGAAAAGAAACAAAAGCATCAAAAAGAAAAAGAAATCATGTAGTACTATAGTAGATTATTGAATTGAAGAAGCTTAATCTATACCTATATATAAAATTAAAATGTCTGTCTGTAATATTGAAATAACTTTCTTAAATTGAGCTAAAGAGGTTATTGGCATGACACTGGAACAGATAAACAGGCAAATAAAACAGACCAATTTTATAAAAATGGATCATTTAAAAAAAAATTGTCTGTATGTCAGTCCAGGCTAATCTTTGGAATCATTTAGATGATTTATAATTAAACTTCACGAATAGATAGAGAGGAATTCCAGTGTGATTTATGCGACATTTAACCCAAAAAATTAGAGGTTTTTTTTTTAAAACAAAAAATTGTTTAAATGACATACAACATATTAATAGATCCAAATCATATGAAAATTTCGGAAAACTAAATAGAACTCTAGAAATTAGAGTTCAAAAACGGATGACAGGTATTATTTCCGCAAAGACCGTTCGCCAGGAGACCGAAACCATAAGATAGGTAGAAGCGTCTTCCTAAAACAACTAAAAATAAAAAATAAACTGTGGTTTAAGTACAAAAATTAATGTATTTAATTAACAAAGGGAAAATTTTCGGAGAGGTGCAGTGCTTCATGTATTCAATTGAATGGCAAAAATGAGGATTACCGCATGCCCACATTCTAATATGGCTTAAAGAGAAGTTGCTGCCCAGCCAAATAGACGACATAATAAGCGCCGAGATTCCGGATCCTGAGCAAGATAAAGAATTGTATGATACCATCGTCCGAAATATGATTCACGGTCCATGTAGAGCACGAAATTCAATATCGCCATGTATGAAAGAAGGAAAATGTACAAAGAAATTCCCTAAACAGCTATTAAAAGAAACAGTGCACAACGACAATGGCTACCTTTTATACAGACGCAGAGCTCCCGAAGTTGGTGGCAGGAAAGTTAAAATAAAATCTCGCTCTGGAGCGTTCGAAACCTTAGATAACAGCTGGATTGTCCCGTATTCGCCCATTCTATGTAAAATGGTTAAAACCCGCTTGCCGAGCGTGACAACTGTTCAAATACGAACCCCCCCAGGAGGCAATCTATGGGTGAGGCCTACATGCACTAATGGACTTTCATTAGGCTGTAAGGGTAACGTGATATGTGAGACAGTAATTAATTTGCTTACTATGTAGTAATATAATAAAAGATAAAACAACATCTTGCTTAATTAAGCAAGGTAAAAAAGTTGAAATCATTATTTCCTATTTTTGCAAGGTAAAAGAGGCAGTATAATTACAGCCTATGAATCATTTCAACTGCCTTCAGGGTCACTGTACCTTCTAATAAATCTTTTACTGTACAGTCTATTAAGCTCTGGAATGCCCTACCTTTGTATATACGCGAAGCTCAGACTATTGTAGTCTTTAAGCGACTTCTTAAAGAGCATTACTTGTCTCAATCGTTTGAAAATAATTAGGATAAATTATGTGATTATGTAGTTTTGTATTTATTTGTTTATGTTAGGATATATGTATGTATATCCATATGTATGTGTATATGTGTATATATATATATATATATATATATATATATATATATATATAAGTGCGTGTATTTTTTAATGTATTAGTTATTTATATGTTATTTTATTGCATGTATTGATATTATATTAGGTATATTTATATTGCACCACCTACCTACTATTCACTGTTTTATTCCTTTACACCTTTGGTTGCCTGGAAGAGATCGCTATGTAGCGATAAGGCCGCCAAATTGTACATGCCTCTCTGTTCTTTGTAAATTTGTTTGTGGTGTACAATACAGTATCATTCATTCATTCATACCTTTTTTTAAGCATAAGTGTGACAAACGAACGTGGTTGCTGTGGCCTATAGACATCAATCTCATCCGCATTTTGATTCGAAACCGAGTTCGAATCAAAATGCAGATGAGTCCCGTGAGAATCAAGACGGAATGTTTCGTTTCCAATAAAAAAAGTTTCTGGTTCTCTACACTCACCACACGAAACATAGCAGCGTGCTGCTATTTTACGTTGGTAATCTGTGAGATCATGGTCCTTCCACGGTCAAGCTGACCCATTCAGGCTACAAGTATATTAATATAGCTGCCGCACTGCTCTACCACGTATGAGGTCTATTAGTGTATCACAACTTAGATGGCTATCCGAGTACAGAACTAGAGTACGAAACCTAGAGTCTAGAGTACGAAGCCATGACACCGCTGATGGGAATAACTAAGCTAATCACCTTCAAATAGTAGCTTGATGCTGTTATGTTTCGTATGATGATGTATAGAACCGTATCACCTCTTTATGAGGCATTCCAGCTTAGTTCACAGGGTTGCCAACGCATGCTGCATTTAAATTGTTAATTGAGGTTATTTTTAGGTTTCTATGGGCCTCAGTGTTCATTTACCATTTAATAAATTGTGTCATCATTTTTCAGCTCTATTCTATGTTAAAAAATCTCTTTTAAATAATAACTTTAATAAACAATACATTGGAAAAAATCGATAAGTTAGTAATAATTAATAGTAATTAGTTGGTAGCAGTTAGTGAATAGTATTTTTTTTTAATTTTACAGTAAAAATATCCAAAATTCTTTTGCTGGTAATAAACTACTACACGACATGTACCTCTGCAACTATTGTTAAATTGTGATAAGTAAAGTAGTTTAGTTACAGGGCAGTTGACAGTAAACAGTTAAGTGGGCAGTAGTGTTCAAACAATGTCTTCGTGGCGAGTTTAGTTAAGTACATTAGTTCATAGAGTTCGTTGGAGTATGACTTTTCAAGACTTTAGAATTTTTCTGGTTTTCGTTTAAGATGGTTCCAGGATTACGTCAATTAAATGATCCAGTCAGAGAAGTGTTAATGGTTGTTGTTAAAGAAGTTTTTAAGAATTTTCATAAGTGCAGCATCTCGAGTTAATTTTATAATTTGAACTTCTACCATTATTTAAACATTCGTGTTCTAAATACTCCTGTACAAATTTATACGTATATCTTCCGTCCATTTTTTTATTAAAACACAATATAAAACGTATAAATATTCAATAAACAGTATCGTACAAACTTTGTGGCGAGTTTAATTATAAAAGTACAATTGTACGTTTTGGCGCGCAAACGTTGCATCCTGTTAACTTATGCACTGAACCAAACTCGCTCATTTACACGAACGGCGAGTTTAGTTGCGGGTGGCGGGAGACGCGCGGGAGGGTAGCACTTCGCACTTAACTCGCCGAAAAATAGCTCGGCCGGCTATCCCGTTCAACTTAATCGTTAACTTGCTACTTAATTCGCTTAATGCCGTTCAAACGAGGTTCAAACTTAACTCACCAGGTTCGCAAGTTAACTCGCTACTGTACTTGTCGAAGTGTAAATCGGTCTTTACGACATCCACGGGATAATAAAATACAGTAGAATTCTCTCTACACGGCTTATTGTATTATGTTATTATATTGGTAAGTATCTACAAAGTCAATTTCACAACATAAACTCCGTGCTTGTTTAACTAAATACAAGATTCCACAAACAATGAAACATTGTTAGCCTAGAGTTGTAGTTTTGTTACTTGGGAATTTGCATTCAAATATTAACAAAGCTTTGTCTCACATGCTATTGAAATCTATTATGATTAATTTTACAGTAAATTTGATATATATTATGTACATAACATGTTTTGTTTACATTTCACATACTAAGTTTTTTGGCGATATTCGCATGGCCTTGTGATTAGAGTGCACCCGGGTTTGAGAATTCCATAAAAGTATCATGGTAAATAAATCTAATAAAACCACTGCGTATATAAGTGCTAGGATGCGTTTTACGCTCCCCCAGATAGAAATTTCTTCCAACGCTATTTTAAAAAGTCTGACAAAAAACTGAGAATAAGCTAAAGTTGCCTGACAATAAACTAAAACACAAAATATTAGTTATACTGTTTGTTTAAAATGATAATAATTTTTTTTTATTTTATTTTATATAATAGGGTGACAAACGAGCACACGGTCTGTCAAATTGTAAGTGGATGCTGTGGCACATATTCATCGACACGTTTATTATCAATTGATGATCAAAACGAAGAAGTGTTGCAATCCTTGAGGACAATTATAAAATGTCTCATTTCCAGTAAAAATGGCCTCCAGTTCACTACATTCACCATACGAAACACAGCAGCATTATGCTGCTACTTTACGCTGATATTCTATGAGAGCGTGATACTATCCAGGTTGTACGGACTCATTCGTGCTCCAACTGTAATATAGGCGCAGCGTGGCTCTATTGATTAAAAGTTTTATAAAATTTAAATATAAAAGCAAGTTGAATGCAGTGGAGATGCGATCTCTTCGTAAAATGTGCGGCGTTACCATAGCCGACCGAAAGCGAAACGAAGAGATTCGCAATATGGCAGGATTGAAAGATGACCTTATCACAAAAATTGATAGGGGCGTACTCCGAAGGTTGGGGCACGTTGAGCGAAACTATAAAGACACTAAACAATTATTAAAATTTATTAAAATTTCCTATTTTTCTGCAGATATGCAATTGTTCTAGAATAAATATTGAGAGTCAGGAAAGACGCATCTTCCGTTGATTTTGACCCTGATGTGACAGCTTCTAACATCGATCATAAAATAACCTTTCTTAACAATACCATCGTGAATCTGTATAATATTCATGCTGCTGTACTTTATGTAAAAGTTAAGTGTACTTCTTCTTCGATGACTACAGGTGTACAGGTCGTAATGGCAGGGCAAAATTGGGTTTTACAGTGTAACGTTGCACGTACATGTATGCATAATTATAATTAAACGGTTTATTAAAATTAAATAAACATTTAATAAACTAAATAAAAATAAAATAAAAGTTATTAACAAAAATAATTCTATAATTAACTTAGGTATCCTATTAATAAAACAAATCAGTAAACTAAAAGAACGAATTAAATAATAAATCAAATATTAAAATATTGTATTTCGAACAAACACTCCGACGCTTCGTTACTCTATGCGCTTTGCAACTCTCGCGTCAGAGTTTTACCCGGCCGGTATCATTCCACGGCGTCGCGCTCCCGGTCATTCTCCGCCCGAGCGCCCTGGGAGGCGCACACTACCACTGCAGCCGCGTTCACAAGCTCTGCTTTGTGTCCTCGTACGCGCTTGCAAATTTTAATCCCATTTTGGAAAAAGTTTAAAATAATATAATAATTCCGGCACTGTGGCCGTATAGTTTTTTTCGTTAATTCTCGTCACCGAGACCTCCGTATCGTCTTGCACCCCGTAAGGGTAAGTGTTGAAACGTTACCTAGTTTTAAGTAGTGAAAGTGTTTTATAGGTAGTGTAATTTGATCATGCCAGGCTGTTTGCTTTTAGCTATTTAATTGCCACGTTATTAGTGTTATTTGCATGTAAGTAATGTATGTAGCCGCTGTGTGCGTTGGCAAAAGTACCGTTACAAAATGGCGTCTCATACATTTCGCACCGCGATCAAATATCGCAAGTCACCATCATGTTTCAACCAATGCACAGCCTAAATTAGTTATCCTGGTACATTTAAACAGTATTTTACACTTGCCGAAATTTTAATTCATGTGTATTTTAATTTGCGCCTCACCGCTATGAAGCTTGCCTTCCATTCCGCCTTGTAACTCCGTTCTGATTATGAACACCCGCCAGCTACTCTCTGTGCTCCCATCTACTGCTAGCCTGCGATATACCGGGGGTTCATAATCGGCGGCATTTTATTACCTGGACCTAAATGTGGACGACGTTGTTTCCAGGGTGCAATTTTACGACTACAACCGTGGCGGTCGTCCTTCTTAAGAGGGCCTAGGCCTCCCCTCGACGCCGCCACCGCCACAGCCAGCTGCCCACGGCGCTCCCCGTGAACAGTCCAACCCCCCGATCCTGCTCGACCACCTCGCGGCCACATAGGGGAGTACCTGACCCTGCCAGTGAAGCCAGACGGGTATTTTTTTTAAATTATCGGAACCACGCCCACGACCTTTTCTTTTACCAATATATAATTTTTTTTTATGACTGGTTGTTGCCTTATTTTAATTACCACCCGCCTCACTGGCGCCCATAAACGTGGTAAAAAAAGGTCTGGTTTCACTGCGTAGGAGTAGTTGGTGTTTGTGTCGTTTTGTGTTTGTGAAACGTTTTTGTTTTTTGTTTTTTGGTTGCAGCAACTAATGTGTACGAATTTCATTATTGTGTTTGTTTTAGGAATTTTATTGAATTTCAATTGATTTATTTATTTACTTGTATTATTTGAGAGATCATAAACTTTAGTCCCTAACTAAGAATTTGTTTAGTTTCGAATAACTTTTCGTAATCACTCTATGCCGTGCACTACCCTATGTTGTTTACGTTCTATCATTGTACAGAGTAGTTAGCGTGCAGAGTGGTCACTGTGTAATCTGTGATAGGGTAAATTTAATATTGTTCCGAGGTATTACTATTCTATTCTGCAGTAGGTTTTTTTTTCTCGTGGTTTTTTTTTCTGTGATATTATTATTATTGAAATTTTATGAATTGTAACTATTCCCTATTGTTGCTGCAGAACTCTAGTTCAGTTGAGTCACGCATGCGTTGGTAGTATTTTAAATTATTCAATCAATTGTTTTTTATTTTAATTCTTAGGCATATTATTATTATCTTGTTGTTGTTTTATTTAATTGTTCGAGTACACATTAGTTGCGTATTTTAATTTTTTGTTGCGCTGCTTCTTTTATTTTGGTGGCAGTTGCTTTATTCTTTTTTACTGCTTCTTTTATACGCCAATCGTTTCAGTCAACCAGAACGTTCTTAGTACCTGATATTATAATTGTAACGGAACGGAGTAGATTAAGTCAGTAACGACTCAACACTTATCTCTTTGCGGTTATACGCGTGTTATAATGGCGCACTCGGTTAAATTCCTATCGTTGCAAAAGTCGAAGTTAGAATACGAAGTTGCCATTAGAGGTGCCACCCCGGCTGACACAGTCAGAGAGTTACGCGAGCAGATTGCTAAATTAGGTCCACTCTTTCCTTCGGAGGACATTCTCGAGAGCGTTTTGTCTGTCGGCGATGATTTAAAGGGAGTCAGCGATGCTTTAATTAAGCTAAGAGCATATATCGAGGCGCCTAGCGATGGGAATGCGTTGCTTCGTGCTCGCAACCTCATTAACCACCTCCATTATCGACTCAACCGTATTGTTTGTGATAGCACGACCCAGCAAGGGGTGGTGGATACGTGTGTTTCGGAATACAGGCAACTTTTGGAACGCTATAATGCTATTACTGCTACTGATTCCACCCCTTCTCTGGCATCTAGAGACCCTCAGTCTACTGCTGCTTTACCTCTCAACGTTAACGTAACTTGTGAGCGCGGCGTGGCTAGTGAGTTCACTAAGTTTAAGTTCGACGGCAAATCTTGCGTTCGTGCATTTATCCAGCGCATCAATGAATACAGCCAGTCGAGGAATATACCGGGGGAAAAACTGCTGTCTTACTGCGCTGAGATTTTTACCGGCGATGCCTTGCATTGGTATCGTGCCATTCGGGACCAGTTATCTAATTGGGACGAGTTAGTTTCCCTTCTTAGAGAAGATTTCGACCAGGCCGATTATGATTACAGACTCTTGTCGGAGATTCGGGCCAGAACTCAGGGCGAGTCTGAAAATATAACTATTTACATTTCTATTATGACTGGGCTATTCTCACGTTTGTCCAAGAGCCTGTCTAACGAAGACAAACTTGAGATCATTTTACATAACATCCGCCCATGCTACGCCAGCACCTTAGCTTCTGTCCCGAAGATCTCAGACCTCGACACGTACCTCGGCACGTCGTAATTACGAGAACATTCAGGCTCGCCTAGTGGGATTCCACGAACCTCCGAAGGTCTCTTCAGGAACACTGGCGCCAGAGTTTGCTTACGCTGGTCAGTCTGCAAGTAGGTTTAATCAAGGCAGCGGCCAAAGTTTCAATAAAAGACCTTACAATAACTTTTACAATAGAAGCAACAATAATTACAATACAGGTAATAAAACTTATACTAAAAATAATAATTATGTGCATGCGGTGCAACAGCAGTACCAAAAGTCTCCTTATTGTCCTAGGTGTCGTAATAACACCCACAACCTTCGTCAATGCAAAGCAAATAGGGATGGAATATTTTGTTTTGTTTGTGGCCAGGAAGGCGTCAAGTCACCAGACTGTCCGAAGTGTGGCAAGGATAAACCGAGCACTTCAAAAAACTGATAGACCAGCAGAATTGTACTGAAGTCCTGCCACCCAAGTTTGACCAAGAGGATTGGCAGAGCTGGCTTAACACTGTTAATGTTTTCTTCAATTCTTATAAAGTTGATACAATTCTGCTGGACAAACCATTGCATGATCCTAGACCTTACGCTTGTGTACAAATCAATGATTTTAAGCTATTTGGCCTCTTAGATTCAGGCTCAGCTGTGTCCATTTTAGGTGATAAAGCTTATAGGAAGCTAGAGGAACGGGGTTTACAGCTGCATAGGGACAACTTAATTACAGTCACGGCTGCTGGGGGTCAATCTATGACCAGCATTGGCTATATGTTTCTCCCTATAAACTTTGAGAATGAGTACCATATAATTAAGTCATTTGTTGTGCCAGACATCAATATTGATCTCGTGTTGGGGATCGATTTTTGGCGCGAGTTTAACATTTTTCCTAGACATTTCTCAAGCATTACATTTTCTAATGCCGCAGTATTGAATGCTAGCCTTAGTACCGATTCTACCACTTTCATACAAGCGTATGACCACTTAACTGTTTCGGAGAGATCAGTGGCGGATGACATCATTTCTCAATTTAGCGACATTTCCGCCGAACGTCGGGGTTTGGGCGAGACGAGTTTGGTCACTCACCGTATTGATACGGGAGATGCTGAGCCAGTTCGTCAAAGGTACTATAGGTTGTCTCCAGAGAAGCAGCGGATCCTTGCCGAGCAGGTCGACGAGATGCTGGCTCTGGACGTAATTGAGCAGTGCGAAAGTGCTTGGTCATCACCAGTTCTCATTGTTACGAAGAAAAATGGTCAGCCTCGGTTTTGCCTCGACAGCCGCAAGCTCAATTCCATCACGAAGCGCGACGCCTATAGTCTACCCTACATTTCCGAGATCTTGGATAATCTTCGCGATGCTCGCTACTTATCTAGTATCGATTTATCCAAAGCCTTTTGGCAGATACCTATAGCACAGGAGGACCGGGACAAGACTGCTTTTTATGTGCCTAATCGCGGTACCTATCGTTTTAAGCGCACTGCTTTTGGTTTAACTAACGCCCCGGCTACACAGCAAAGGTTGGTTGATCTGTTATTTAGGGAATTTGACCTCAAAGTCTTTGCATACCTAGACGACATTATTATCGTCTCAAACGACTTCAATTCCCATGTTTCCCTGTTACTTCGGGTTCTTAATAAGCTGAAACAGGCCAACCTCATTGTAAACCTAGAGAAATGTCAATTCTTCCGCAGTCAGCTCAAATACCTGGGTTACGTCGTGGATAGTAGTGGTTTACGTACCGATCCTGAGAAGGTGGAAGCAATCCTCAATTACCCGACACCTACATGTCGTAAGGACGTTAAGCGCTTCCTCGGGACTGCTACTTGGTATCGTCGTTTCGTCCCCAATTTTAGTACCATTGCAGGCCCCTTAAACAAGTTAACTTCGAGTAAGAAGGGTGGACCACCTTTTGCCTGGTCTGCCGAAGCCGATGCTGCCTTCAAGAAACTTAAGGAGTGTTTAGTTTCCGCTCCTGTTCTTTCCTGCCCTGACTACGATAAGCCATTCGAAGTACACACCGATGCCAGCAATTACGGCGTGGGTGCGATGCTGACGCAGACTATAGATGGTAAGGAGCACCCCGTTGCTTATATGAGCAAGTCGTTGTCAGCAGCAGAGAGGAACTACAGTATAACGGAGCGTGAGACATTAGCTGTCGTCATCGCCCTGGAGCACTGGAGGTGTTACTTGGAGAACGGTAGGCCATTCACTGTCTATACTGATCACAGTGCGTTAAAATGGTTTCTGTCTCTCAGGAACCCTACCGGTAGATTAGCTCGCTGGGGTGTAAGATTGTCCTCATTTCATTTAGAATTCAAGCATCGTAAGGGTGTGGACAATGTGATCCCCGATGCCCTCTCTAGAGCTCTTCCCGTCTCGGCGATTAGTACTTCCGGTTCGAACATGGTGACATCGGATTCTTGGTACAAAAATATTTATAATTCTTGCCTTTCTAAGCCGCAAACTTTCCCGAATTTCATTATCAAGGATGGCAAGTTATTCAGGCGTGCCAAGAATAATCACTCACTTTCATCCGAGTTCTTATGGAAGGAGGTTGTACCTTTTGAGCTACGCGAGCAGGTGATCAACGAGAATCATGCGGAACCCACGGCTGGACATCTCGGCGTTTTTAAAACATACCATCGTATTGCCTTGCGCTACTTTTGGCCTGGTATGCACCAGGACGTGGTGAAGTTCGTTGCCTCCTGCGAGAAGTGCTTGTCTTACAAGGCTCAAAATCACCAAACCTTGGGAGCAATGGGCCGCCCGAAGCAGTGTTCTAGACCATTTCAAATGATTTCAATTGATTTGATGGGCCCCTTGCCTGTCACTAGGAAGCAGAACACTTATATCTTCGTAGTCACATGCTGCTTCTCGAAATATTGCCTAATTTTCCCATTAAGAAGTGCTACTGCCACTACAGTCACGAAGTTACTGGAAGAGTCTGTTTTCCTCGTCCATGGTGTCCCTCAGACCATATTTTTGGACAATGGCGGCCAGTTTATTTCGAAGGTCACTGAGTCACTTTTCCATCGTTATAAGGTCCCTAACGTGTTCTTCACGCCAAAGTACACCCCTCAAATTAATTTGGTAGAACGACATAATCGTTCAATTATCACGTGTATCTCAACTTTCGTGGACAACGATCATCGCAGTTGGGATACATATATATTGAAGGTTCAGTTCGCCCTCAACAATTCGGTGAGTGAGGCGACTGGTTTCACTCCATCCTTCCTGGTGTTCGGCAGGGAGCTCGTTACATGTGGCTCGCATTATTTAGATAACGATTTAGGCGATGAGGTTTTATTCCTTCCCCGTGACATCTACGCGGAGGATTTGGGTTGTCTTAAGGAAGTTTTCGATACTGTAAAGGCCAAATTGTGGCATGCTCATGCTAAAAACTCAACCCACTATAACCTTCGGCGCAAGCCTATGGAATTTAACATTGGTGACACTGTAATGAAACGCGCATATGTTTTAAGTGATAAGGATAAGTTCTTTAGTAAAAAACTTGCGCCAAAATTTATTAAATGTCGCGTCATCGGTAAAAAGTCACCCCTAGTTTACATCCTGGCTGACATGTCTGGGAAAGATATTGGCACCTGGCACATCAAGGATTTGAAATTAACAGGACACAATACTTAGTCATATATGTATACACTTTTTTTAAAGTGGCACTTCCCCGTGTGGTGTCGGGTTAGAATAGCACCACCCCATTTCTTCCTGTGGGTGTCGTAAAAGTCGACTAAGGGATAGGGTAGTAGTGTGTTGTGGGAGATGGGCTAGCAACCATCACTGCAATATCACAAGATCTCCATGTTAAACCTACAAGTACACTTAATTAAGTTGCATGTGTTCTGCTTGTTACTTAGGAATACACTAGCGTTATATTTATATATATACATGGTGCTCGTTTTACCCTGGTCACACTTTTACATCTTTAGCTCTAGGTATTCGTATGGGTCTTCCAGTCTAACCGATGCTGGAACACCTTGCCAAATGACAGGATGCGTCAACTACCCTATTGATGTTCGTTGACGCTGATATAATCGCGTGAAGTATGAGAGATGTTGTATAAAAGGATAATGCGAATACATAACAATTTAGAGCGGATTTTATTAATTAAGAATAATAAAATCCTTATGTAGCGCGCGGGGTACTGTAACGTTGCACGTACATGTATGCATAATTATAATTAAACGGTTTATTAAAATTAAATAAACATTTAATAAACTAAATAAAAATAAAATAAAAGTTATTAACAAAAATAATTCTATAATTAACTTAGGTATCCTATTAATAAAACAAATCAGTAAACTAAAAGAACGAATTAAATAATAAATCAAATATTAAAATATTGTATTTCGAACAAACACTCTGACGCTTCGTTACTCTATGCGCCTTGCAACTCTCGCGTCAGAGTTTTACCCGGCCGGTATTATTCCACGGCGTCGCGCTCCCGACCATTCTCCGCCCGAGCGCCCTGGGAGGCGCACACTACCACTGCAGCCGCGTTCACAAGCTCTGCTTTGTGTCCTCGTACGCGCTTGCAAATTTTAATCCCATTTTGGAAAAAGTTTAAAATAATATAATAATTCCGGCACTGTGGCCGTATAGTTTTTTCGTTAATTCTCGTCACCGAGACCTCCGTATCGTCTTGCACCCCGTAAGGGTAAGTGTTGAAACGTTACCTAGTTTTAAGTAGTGAAAGTGTTTTATAGGTAGTGTAATTTGATCATGCCAGGCTGTTTGCTTTTAGCTATTTAATTGCCACGTTATTAGTGTTATTTGCATGTAAGTAATGTATGTAGCCGCTGTGTGCGTTGGCAAAAGTACCGTTACAAAATGGCGTCTCATACATTTCGCACCGCGATCAAATATCGCAAGTCACCATCATGTTTCAACCAATGCACAGCCTAAATTAGTTATCCTGGTACATTTAAACAGTATTTTACACTTGCCGAAATTTTAATTCATGTGTATTTTAATTTGCGCCTCACCGCTATGACGCTTGCCTTCCATTCCGCCTTGTAACTCCGTTCTGATTATGAACACCCGCCAGCTACTCTCTGTGCTCCCATCTACTGCTAGCCTGCGATATACCGGGGGTTCATAATCGGCGGCATTTTATTACCTGGACCTAAATGTGGACGACGTTGTTTCCAGGGTGCAATTTTACGACTACAACCGTGGCGGTCGTCCTTCTTAAGAGGGCCTAGGCCTCCCCTCGACGCCGCCACCGCCACAGCCAGCTGCCCACGGCGCTCCCCGTGAACAGTCCAACCCCCCGACCCTGCTCGACCACCTCGCGGCCACATAGGGGGAGTACCTGACCCTGCCAGTGAAGCCAGACGGGCATTTTTTTTAAATTATCGGAACCACGCCCACGACCTCTTCTTTTACCATTATATAATTTTTTTTTATGACTGGTTGTTGCCTTATTTTAAACGACAACCGCCATAACAGAAGTTTGGAAAAGATTGCTTGTTCAGAAGAAATTTGTCTAACTTTAAATTGCTAATTGAAGCAGGTGCAATTGAGTAGTACAAAACGTTTAACCTCTCAAACGCCAAGCGTCCAAATTTGACCTCTTCGATATTCAATTCAAGCGGTCAAATTTGACCGCACCCACCCACAGCAATTTAACCCATAAATATTTATGTTTAGAGCCTATTTTTCTGTAAAGAACTTTAGCATTATAGAATCGATATGAAATTTTCTATCTTCTAGTGGAATAAAAAAAAACAGTTAGATAGAATATTAATTAATATTCTACGTTCATTACGTACGCCATTTTCATTTGGACGTCGTGTTTATTTTTGGATTTTTCTAGTTTTTTAATAGCGTTTTACTATAATGTTTTATTATCAAATTGTTATAAAAGTTTTTGTGTGAATTTAATTTATCTTTTTACGTAAATAATTTCGAGTAATATATATTTTTACGTGGTACAGCCATGTTGCAGCTATATTAATTCTATAGTTGTAGCACGAATGGGTCAGCTCGACCGGGGAAGGACCACGCTCTCACAGAATACCAGCGTCAAATAGCAGCTTAATGCTGCTGTGTTTCTTATGGTGAGTGTAGAGAACCGGAGACCCTTTTTACTGGAAAATAGGCATTCCATCTTAGTCCTCAAGGCTGACAACGCATCTGCATTTTGATTCGCAAACGAGGATAGATGTAGATGTTATGGGCCATAGCAACCACTTACCATCAGGTGGACTGTGTGCTCGCTTATCACCCTTTTCCTATAAAAAAATTAGAAATAATTGTGATTTTCACGCTGCCGACATCCGCTAGGTATTTTTTTTTTGTTATCAAAATACAATAAAATCTTTTTTTAATGAAGTTAATCTGACTTTTGTTTAAACCGCAGGATAGAAAAAACTGTATAGATTTTATAAAGCCAAACTTCTTCATAGAAAGTAGTCTCTAAATATAAGTTTTAATTATTTTAAGTGCTGTGGGTGGGTGGGGTTACATGCGACCGTTCTGGATTTGTCAGGCGCAAGCGACTGCATGGGAATTTTATGGGGATTGAAGGGTTAACGCTTATGACAAAATAACCAACTCTTCGCCTACTGATGTGTGAAAATTTCTAAAACCTCCTGTAATTTATAAAACAAATTCCACGAAACATGGTTGATCTCTCAATTTGGATGACGTTAATCTTCGCTTTGTTTTTATTACATCATTGGATCCTCAAGTCCGTCCTCAAACTATTGCTTCTATATATTTAATGCAGCCTCACCGAATCCCTTACTTCTATTTCTCCTCTGTTACTCAGGATGAAATAAAACTCTGTTAGCCATTAAATCAAAGTTTGTGTGTTATAATGAAATCAGCAAGAAATGGTGTCTATGATACTCGAGTACCTACTTCGAACCATTACACACATTATAAATTATTCTCTGGACTCAGGAAACCTAACCCTGTACTCCTCACCCATTTCACTCGTGTCCTATTTGAAGTCTTCCGTACCTATCAAAAGTTCTGGAAGCCTATGTTTTAAAGAAAATATCTATGATCATTGCAAAATATAATTTGTTAAATGAATTTTATTCGGGGTTTGGCTCTGGTCACAGCACTACCACCTTGCTTATTTAATTAAAAGACGATATAAAAAGGTAGAACGCTTTCAACACAGTTGATCATGGTATCCTGATTTATCTTAAACATCTTAAATTTGCGCCCCCAGCCTTGGAGTGGTCTCGTCTTATATGCAGTCAGTTCGCTCAGGTCAGCCTTGAGCCTATTTTTCTGAGTTGAAATTGAATCTAGTAAGCCGCAAGGCGGAATATTTTCTTCTATTATGTTCTTCTCGGTTATGTATTGTTCGTACCACTTTTATGTGGATGATCTTCAGCTCAGTCCGGTGTAAATAGTCTTAACTTTGTTTTACAAAAACTAAATAATAACCCGGGAAGCCATAAGATAATGGTTCTGCAAATATGGCGTTTTAGTTAATCCAGCCAAATTTAAGGTGGTAATTTTCGTAAGTTCGCAATTATTGGCTAAGATCGATTATGGAAATTTCTCTCCCGTATTTTATAATAGAAATTTTATCCATAAAGTGATTCTATAAAATTTTTGGATTATACATGGATAAAACAATGATCCGGAAATTCCAGTTCTCTCAAATGAGTCGTTAATCTGTTGCCACATTGTGTTCCCTTTATACATTTATTTATTTTGGAATACTTCAGAAAAATGGAATAAAAAGATGATGTCCGATTTTTAGCCTTTTTTCACACTATTTATCACTAACAAGTAAATAAGGACAGGTCGTCTCATAGTCGTAAGCTTTTTCTAGGTATCCCGATTCAGGTGCCATTACTGAGAGTCCACTCAGTAATTCATGACCTTTTCCATCTTTCTCAAACCGTAGTAGGAAGAACTTAAGTACTTATCCAAAATAGTTAACGTGAAAAACTACCTACGGCTTAACGGGGAGAGTTTACGCTACATTCATTGTGATCAAAATTAAATTATTGACAGATTTACGATGAAGATCTTCCTTATGATAGACAATTCCTCGTACTCTATTAGTCAATTATAAAATTATGGTGATAGTAAATTTAGTGTCAACTCAGTCACTTGTACCGTCAGCTTATAGTTAATATGTCTTTTTCTATTACATTAAAAACCATAATTAACATATCGTACCTATAAATTATAAACACGAAGGAAGTATTTAAGTAAATTATGCAAAAATTAGACAGCAATAAAATACGGTCGCTCGATATCTATAAACGGATATCTGATATCAGTATACGGACGTCCCATGGCTACGAACATATACGGCGGTCTGATAACCAAACACAGGCACCTTATAACTATAGGAATGAAGGGAAACTGATGATAAAATTGATTGGGTTTTGCGTTTCTAAGTTGTTATACTTTTTTTCTAACATACGCCTGCTCGAGCATACTCTCCCGTTTCCATTCATGTATCTCAGATCCTTCCCGTCGAAGACCACTGGTGGACACAGGCCTCTACAACTGTAGAGAGGATTTATCTTAATTGGCATGCATAGCAGGCGGATTGCTGTTTCGATTGCATTGTACGTAGATGTCGTACAACGTGAATAACCCAACAGGAAACGAAATTAAATAATACTTTGATTTTAAATTGTAATATCAAATCCCCATATCATCCCGTGGGTGTCGTAAGAAGCGACAGAGGGATAAATCGGGAGATGGGCAGCTACATCTGCCTAATAATGACTAAAAATACTAAAACTGCGTTTGTCAACTCGATGATGTGTATTCTAGGGTAATACAATAGTTAGCCAGTTCGTTTAGCACTGGAAATCTGCTGATTCTACCGGTGTTTACAGATAATAAAAAATATACTTACAATAAATTCCAGCAAAATATTTAAATTGTTGTAGATGTAAGTAATTTAGGAAGTAATTTTATAGTAAACATTACGTAAAAAGCCCCTAGAATAAAAATTAAATGAATAAATTACTTAGACAAAGAAGACCGGCCCGCAAAATTGACGTAGACAAGCTTTAACAAACCGTTGCTTTAAGCATTAATATAAATAGGCCTCAGCGTCTCCCTGGAATACTCGATCCCTTTTAGAAACGAACAAACTAATTATGAAAATCGTCCTTATTATAATCAAACCAAGTTAGCAAGTTCCCACAAGTTCAGATGGAATTTCTGCAATATAATTTATACAAATTAATAAAATTGAAGTGACAGTTTGCAATGTGAAAATAACAGCTTTTCACTAAATGCGTATGAAACCAAAAAAAAAAATATTTTAATTTATTTTGTGTGTTTGTTTGTATTTTATTAATTGTAGGATCCCAAGCCTTTTGTGTATACTTTTGTGTAATGTATTTTATTAATTATAGAAGCCGTGGTAGCTTAGGTGGTTAGCTCACGCTGTAAATTTCACAGTACGCGAGCAAACCGGGTTCGATCCCTGCCGACACCAATGAAATTGTTAATTATAATTTTAGTTGCTGATTTACCACGTATTATTGTCTTCCGCATGGACTATGGGGTCCTGCAGGTCTCGGGCCTCGGGGTATACCCCCATTATCCGGATTGTCCTCGCGGTCCACTACTATGGACCGGTCCTGGGAGCCTTATTCAGGCGTTGTAGGGTGAAAAATCGGATTTAGTCCGTAATCGGTAAATTTTTTCGTAGACTACGAAAACAAAGGAGGTTGTCCGGTGAAGTCAAGGTTGGCCTATCTGTGGCATTGAGGGTTGCTACTCGACTCTCTAATCGCTATAGAGAGGAGTTATCTTGGATAGGATCGCCCGTCCGGTGGACGAGTGTGTAGCGGCGCTAGGTTAAAAGTTGTCTGCGCGGTCGAACAGTCCGCGCACCAGCCGGGCCACAAAAAGTCCTGAATGGTTTCGATCTTGATGTTGGCCGCTATGACGTCAATCCGACAATGGTTCTTAACGTCAAATTTTGCTGAGCCTGCAGTCGCCGCCTCAGAGGCTCGCTCAGAAGCGCATACCAGGCCGGAACAGCGTACGTGATGATGGGTCCGATGTACATCTTGAAGATCTTCACTTTAGTCTTAAGTGGTAACTTGGATGTAAGGACCAGACGGAGCATCGCCCGCGCACATAGTGCTCTGCGAACGACAAAGTCGACGTGCGCAATCATGCGCAGCGTCCGGTCGATCCGGCACCCAAGGTAGGTCACGGCCTTCTCGTACTCGATCTTCTGGCCATTGAGGGTTAACGGAGGTGGTAGGTTCCTGAGGCGGCGGGTGAGCAGAGCGGTCGTCCTAACAACGTTGACGACCACCCTCCACTCATTTAGCCATGGTGGCAACAGGTCTAGCAGACGTTGCATCCTGGCAGTGGTAATGTGGGCTCTTCTGGACGAGGTGAAATAAGCGCTATCGTCCGCGTATAACGCCAATTCCACGTCGTCCTCCCACTCTTGGAGCCTTCCTGTCAGTGTAGGGATGTCGTTGGTGTAAGCCGCGTACAGGACTGGAGACAGACAGCTGCCCTGAGGAACGCCGGCTCTGATGGTTCTTGTTGCGGACACGGCGTCCTCCACGTAGACGTGTTGCGTGGAGAACGCCTTCCTGTCTACCAGGAAAGACGCCACTAGCCGCAACATAGCAGGAGGGACATTGGTCTGTTCTTCCAATTTGTAAAGTAATCCAGAATGCCACACCCTGTCGAACGCCTTCTCGATATCGAGAAAGACGCCCAACGTAGTGCAGCCACGGTTGTACTCGGCCGCAAGCAGGTGCAGCACTCTGGTCAGCTGTGTTGCTTTATAGTGATCCCTCCTAAATCCGTGCTGCTCCGCCCGAAGTTGGATGCACGGCCGGAGGCGTCTTAGCAACAGTCTTTCAAGCAGTTTAGCTATGTGCGGTAGCAGCGTGATCGGCCTGTAGCTGGCAGCTCTACGCCTGTTCTTCTCGGGTTTCGGCAAGACGATAACTTTGCCTTTCTTCCAGTCCTCCGGGAAGTGGGATGTCCGCAATATCCCACTGTAGAGTCGATTAAGCTCTACTAGGACTCTATGGGGCAGCTGTCGGAGTACAGCGTTGGTAATCCCATCATGCCCCGGCGCCTTCCTCGGTTGTAGGCGGGTTACTGTCCTCCGCAGTTCAGCGGGGGAGATGAAGCACTCTCCTGCCAGAGGCAGCGCGGGCGACGACAGGAACTACTGTACGCGACTCTCCTTCCAGGCATGAAGCTCCATGAACTCCGCACTTGCTGGGTTCGGCATAAATTGCTCCTCGAAGTGCTCTCCTAGGATTTCCGCTCTACCCTTGGCATCGTAACGACGTCCGCCCGCGATGTTGGTCAGCGGGCAAACGGGAGGTTTGGCTTTAGTTAACTGTCGGTTCAGTTTGTAGAGCAACGCATTATGCTCTTCCGCCTTCCATATGCGTCGCTCCCAGGCATCTCCTCTGTGTGCCTGGACTGCAACCGACAGTTCTTCCGACAAGGTGTTCAACTGCGTTTTGATTCTCGGGCAGCGAGTACGCGCCTAGAGCCTTCTCAACGCTCTTTTACTTCTGATCTGCACGATTATCTGTAGCGGCAGTTCGTCTCTCCTTGCAGTAATCGGGACGATCGTAGAGGCAGCGTGGAGGGCCTCTTGTATCGCCTTAGTAATTCTGGTAGCAGCGGTCTCTAGGTCGTTCGCTGTGCTTAAGGGGTGGTGTGCTGGAGGTCTCTCCTGCAGGTCTTGATGGTAGAGCCTCCAGTCGACACATGTCTTAAATGCTCTGGGCGGCGTAGTCACCGCCTTTAGGCCAAGGGTAATCAAGATCGGGAGGTGCTGCGAGTTCAGGTCGTACAGCACCTCTACCACTGTCGGGTAGTTGATGTTCCTAGAGAGCACGATGTCCAATACATCCGGACGACTCCGTTGATCTGTCGGAATATGTGTGGGTTCTTCGGGACCTAAGACATCATAGCCGTATCTTTCGGCGTCTTCAAATAGTGCATGACCCGGCGGGTTGATCACTCTAGATCCCCAGGCCGGGTGTTTGACGTTTAGGTCGGTCGTACCGACCGACCGTCGACCATATCGTTACCGCTGGGGTTGGGGTAGAGGTTGCTGTCTGAGGAGGGGGCTGCATCTTCTCCTTCTTCTTCCTCCCCCGCTTACTCCTCTGAGAGGTTTGGCGCTCAATTGTGTCGTTAGCGGGGGGCTGGAGAGTCGCCCCGGTGGTTGCCTTGGATGTGGTGATAATCGGCACCACCGTTTCTATGGGTGCCGAGACGGGTGGAGGGGGGGGAGCGGGTTGCCTTCCTTTTCCTCTAATTGTAGTACACCCGTCTTCCTGGACCACGGCCCTGGGACGACTCTGGGGGACTCTTTTAGGCTCTTCTGGGAGTAGTCCCGGTAGAGCGATCCCCTGCTTCCTTGCAATCCTCCTCAGGACTGGGCAGCGGCGATCGTTGGCGGTACGATTTTTGGCGTAATTTGCGTATCACGGTTCTTCATCTCTACCTCTTGGGCAGTTACTGGCGATATGGTCTCCGGCGCAGCGAACACACTTCACTGGCTTGAAGCAGTTCGCAGATGCGTGGCCAAAGGCCTGGCAGCGGTGGCATTGTGATGGACCCGCTCTTACTTGCTAGGCCTCTATGACGACTCCTCCCATGAACAGGAGTTCGTCGATCTGGTATAGTTCATTAAGGTACTCCAGGCTCAGGTGGTCCAGCTGCGCGAAGTAGAGGCACCCAGGTCTGCCTCTACGGGGGGGGGGGCTACCTTTCACATATTTGATCGGGAAACCCCTCTGCCCTGATAGCCCCCTCTATCGCGGATGCATCCGTGCCCACTGGCAGTCCCCGAATGCCCACTTTTGTGGGCTTGTCCTCTTCGGGTGTATAGCAGTACCAGGACATGGCTGGTACTTTTTCGGTCATCTCAATCAGGTACTTTTGCACCGTCCGGAATTCTTCCGGACTTTGGGGGGTGAACCTAACCCCCTTCTCGAACGGACGAGCATTCGTGGGTGGCCCAACTTCTTGTTGAGCACCTCTAAATGTTTCGTCCAGTCCGGTAAGCACTCAGCCACTATGGGCGGGTATCTCTTGGATGTTTCTTCCGGATTTGGTTTTGGTGCCTCAGCTGTCCTTGCCCTTGGTACTGCTGGGGCAGCTGCCAGTTGGGCGTAACTTGTCGAAGGCCTTTGACCATCGTCCGATGGCCGGCCTGACGGGTTGGTTGTTGGCGCGGACTGTGAGTGTCCAGCAGATGTGCTAGGTGCTAGGGTCGCGTACGTGGTTGTACTCCACCCGTAAGACCCTTCTCCTTCCTGCTCCAGATCAAAAGCATCCATGATGGTAAGGTGATCCGGTGATCTGGGAGTTTACCACGTGCTCCACATAGTGGAGCTACAGGTTTTTAGGGCAAGGAAGTGTCCGCCGCGCCGCCCCAATGCGTGTTGGTGAACTTCACATGTCTTCAAAATATTTTTTTTTCATATTCCTCAGACATTCAGGTTTCCTCACGATGTTTTCCTTCACCGTCGAGCACGTGGTAAATCGGCACTTAAAATTTCAATTAACAATTTCATTAGTGCCGGCGGGGATCGAACCCGGGTTACTCGCGTTCTGTTATACTTACAGCGAGCGTTAACCATTTTAGCTACCATAGCTCCCGATATTTGTATATGGTGGATATGGTATAATAATGATATTACATTTTAAGTAAACTATATTTAAAAATAGGTACAGTTTAGAGAACAAATTTAAATAAATGATGAGTAAAAATTATATTTAAAACAAATACATGAACATAATTTGGACAGTGAATAACGCATTTATGTAAAATAAATTAAGCAAACAAGGGCCAAATTATGAGGGATAAAAAACATCAGATATGTTGTTCCTAACCTGAGGGTTCCATAAAAAATTATGTATGAAGATAGTTCACCCATCCCTGGATAGTGTAACGCTCCTCCCCCCCTCTAATAATAGTAAATATTTTAAATATTAAATACTAAATATTCCCCTTTATATTAAAAATTATATATATGTGACCAGGATAAATAAGATATGTTTTGATCTTTCTAAATGATCTTACAAAAGGTTTATTAATAGGCCGTATGTAATATTTTGGCGTGATCGTTTTAGGACACTTATTTACGTTCTGTTTGTTTAGTAACTTAGTTCTTTTAGGTTTCTTTCGGAAGAATGAATAATCACTAGAGCAATTGAAAGCTGTTGATAGTGTATTATAAGCTAAGTGAACCCCGTTCACGAAGAAAGGGCTAGAGAAAGGTTAAGAACATAAAACTTCCTTATTCATCCTTATTTATCCCTTCCCGCTCGGAAAAGGCTCAAAATATATTTATACAAAATACCCGATACAAGGGCTTCGCTCACCTACATTTATTTTAAAAAAATGTAGGGGATGCACACGGCCCACACACGCCGTGCAAGGTGAGCGCCAACCATTTTGATGCACCCCCACCGAAGGGAACGCTAATTCGGGAACTGGACCGTAGTCCACAGCAAAATAACTGGCGAAGCAGTAAAAGAGGCTTGGCCCCAGTATGCACTAACATCGACCGAAGTCGCGCATGTCAATGCGTGTAAACGCCATACAGAATACTAACGAATCCAGCCACAGTGAATGAACGTCACACGGTTTAGGCAAATAGGCACACTGGCCGTAAACCCTCCGTGAGCGCCACCACCTGCCAGACCGCCGCTCCTGCAGATGTGATGTAAGTGTATGGAATCACCACCAATTGCATGATCAGCACGGCTATTAGCCGCAGAGCGTGTCATGAGTCTACCGCTCACCTCAAGGGAATGGGGTCCCACGTTGTGCGGCTTACGGCCGCAGCCTTGAGAGTCTCCTCAGATTCTCCCGCCAGCTACCATCCGCAAGAGGTCGACACATATGCTCCACCAACCAATACAACGGCAGATATAGCCAAAAGGCAGTTATAAGATAAGAGTTCGCCATCAGAAAGGGTTTATGTCACTGACGTTGAGTAAATGCATTTTCGATCATGTTTCTCACCCACCAACAAGTTGCCTTCAATCATTCAAAGGTGGGAAAGTTACAGAGATATAGTATTATGTTGTTACATAAAACTTTTCTTTTTCATGCGCATGATTGCCGAGAAGTTTTTGGCCAAAAACCAGAAAGTTTTTTGTGCGTTCATGGACTTGGAAAAGGCTTATGACAGAGCGGACAGGAATGTGTCATGGCAAACACTGAACTCATATGGGTTGAGCGCTGGTTTGATACAGGCATTAAGGTCTCTTTATAGGGACTCTAGTGCTTGTGTCAGGATCAATGGGGTCTACTCGGACTGGTTTGGCATCCAAAAAGGTGTCAGACAGGGCTGTGTGGCTTCCCCTTGGCTGTTAAACCTATTTATGGACCGGTGTTTGCAAACTTTGAAAGATGAAGAATGTGGGTTAAGAATGGGCGAGTTAACCGTCAAATTCCTTTTGTATGCCGATGATCAAGTCATACTTGCGTCATCGGTGGCAGAGTTGCAAATGATGGTTACATTAATGAACTGGGAATTAAAAGAAAGGGGAATGAAAGTGAACGCAAGTAAGACGAAAGTGATGGTTTTTGAAAGAGAAGAAAGCAAAACGGTATGTGAAATAAGAATAGAAGGAGAGTTGATTGAGCAAGTGGATGAGTTTGTGTATTTGGGATGTGTATTTAGCAGGGATGGTAGATATGATAGGGATATAGAACGACGAGTAAATGCAGGGAATAGAGTGAATGGGGCACTACACTCTATTATGAAGAACCAGAATTTATCAAAACAGGCACGTATGGTAATTCATAATGCTGTGTTAGTCCCTACTTTAATGTATGGTAGTGAAAGCTGGGTGTGGCAGAAGAAGCACGAAAGTAAAATAAATGCTGTAGAAATGCGGTCTTTAAGGAATATGCTAGGGTGTAATCTGAATGACAGGGTGAGAAATTGCGTGATAAGAGATAAATGTGGTATGCAAGATGATGTTCTGACCAGGATTAAGAAAGGAATGCTTCGGTGGTTTGGTCACGTAGAAAGAATGAATGAAGAAAGAGTGACAAAGCAAATTTATATGGCAGATGTGAATGGCCGAGTCGGGAAGGGACGCCCTAGGAAAAAGTTTATCGACCAAATTGGCGATATTTTGAAAATGGGCCACGTTAGAAGTACCCTTAACCGACGAGCATGTATGCGTAGATATATGGATGTAAAGGAGGCGAAAGAGGTATGTCAGGATCGTGCCAAATGGAAGTCCGTAGTCTCTGCCTACCCCTTTGGGTGACAGGCGTGAGTGTTTATGTATGTATAAAACATCATGGAGGGCAGACAGTCTACAGCCCCATAATGAAGGGAACCGACTTGGGCAAAGCTACTTAGGTGTGAGTCAAACCAAGACGCAGAGAGCGCCAATGAGAATAGCGTTCCACCAAACAACCATCGCAGAGACGCAATACTGTAGAACGCAACAAGCATCAATACGACTATCGTCGGGCTTACACCATCCCAAAATCCTCCGTACATCCCAGCAGACATCACCACCCACATACCTCCATCGACTAGAACCACAAGAGAGCGTCGAATCAGGCACAGCACACCCCCAGATCCATCACAAGACGCAATACCGCAAGTAGCAGTAAGAATCAATGCAACTATCATACGGATGGCGCCCCCTCACAACACACCCACATGATCCCTATCGGCTTTGGTAACAAAGTTTGTATTGTTGTTAACTAAAAATATCACAAACGTATCATAGTAGCACGCTACTAAGACGCCAGTAAACAAAACTCCACGTATTATAGCGCTAATGTACTAAGACATGAAGTTGAGTATGCCTGTTACACTTAAAAGTGCTGCCAAACACACTCATCCCAATCCGAAAGATAGACGACGCATCGCTATACGCTACGACGCCGCCCACAAACGGTATAGGTGTGCGATGTCCACGAGAAAGCCATATTGCTACAACAAACCCGCTTACCATCGGCACTAAGATCTTGTTAATTGTATACCTCCATCGACCAGAACCACAAGAATGCGTCGAATCAGGCGCAGCACACCCGCAGATCCATCACAAGACGCAATACCGCAAGTAGCAGTAAGCATCAATGCAACTATCATACGGGTGGCGCCCCCTCACAACACACCCACATGATCCCTATCGACTTTTGTAACAAAGTTTGTATTGTTGTTAACTAAAAAATATCATCAACGTATCATAGTAGTACGCTACTAAGACGCCAGTGGACAAAACTCCACGTATCATAGCGCTAATGCACTAAGACATGAAGTTGAGTATGCCTGTTACACTTAAAAGTGCTACCAAACACACTCATCATCCCAATCCGAAAGATAGATGACGCATCGCTATGCGCTACGACGTCGCCCACAAACGGTATGGGTGTGCGATGTCCACGGGAAAGCCGTATTGCTACAACAAACCTGCTTACCACCGGCACTAAGATGATATGTTTAGGACACATCGGTTAGCGAGCCCAAGTTTACCTCGGACCAATTGCTCGTGAAGCAGCATACACGCCACCATAATATTCCTTTTCAAGTCCCTAATAAGGGCTAGTCATTTTGCTACAGTACTAGGAGCAGTCGGTCACCCGACCACCCCACACAATGCTTATGCATCAAGGAGACCTCCTATAATATTGCTTTTGTATCATAGACCTTACTTTCATAAGTCATTCGTATGTAGGATTCGAAACCACGACCCTACTATTGTAATGCAAATTCATCATGGTGACCTTCTATAGTATTGCTTTTGTATCATAGACCTTACTTTCATAAGTCATTCATATATAGGGCTCGAACCCAGGAATACTATTGTAATGCATATTCATCATAGAGACCTTCTATAGTATTGCTTTTGTATCATTGAGTTTAATATCATAAGTCCCTAATATAGGACTAGTCATTGTGCTACAGTACTTCAGGCAGTCGGGCTCCCGACCACCCCATATATATGTACAACTGCAGGTATGTATCTCCGGCAGCTCCTCTATATAAGACATCTATACATGAACACCTTCCACAACTTTCCTTTATACATGAACTTCCACAAATTAGGAAAATTTTCTTGTATACATGAACACCTTCCAAGACTTAGACCATTTTTAACAAATTTTATAATTATCTTATAAATGTTATTTATCTTTTTTTTATAATATTCTCGATTTGTATTTCTATTATTTATTTATTTTAAATATTTTTTTCAAGTTTTTAAATAAATTTATTTTATATGAAAGACAATATTTCTAGATAATAGCTCTAATGTCTGAAATATATTTATATTAATTTTATGTTTATTAATTTAATTTTATTGCTTCATATATATATATATATATATATATATATATATATATATATATATATATATTATGACTATTTTTGATGCCCCTTTATATTGAATTTAATTATTAATAATAATATTGGGCCGTCACAATAGGTAAGGTGAACGCGAAAAATTGTTATAAAGAAAAAGTGTCGGGCTATCGTAAAAGTATCGGCTGAAAGTAAGTATACAAACACTTTGTAATGGTAATTTTTTTCCAACCCACGGTCTATATTACGGCCGATGCTCTGATAGCAAATATAAATTGCCAATCCCAAGAAGTATTTTTATGTATTGAAACTATAACTTTATGAATTTCTGAATATTCCTACGCCTGTACTCAGAGACTATAGTTCCTAAAAATTTCATGTTTAAAGACCGCAGGTTTTTATGAGTGAATCTGCAAGTATCAAAATATGGGAAATAAATAGTCATATCTTTTGAATGCTTTGAATGAAAAATTAGAAATGATTAGATATTCGAGACAGTATACCCTAGTATTGGATATCAATTAACTGAGTTAATCCGTCTTGCTGCGCTACTCATTATATGTTGCCAGAATGCACATATTCTCGATATATTTCTCTGACATGCTGGTTCCCCTTATTTTATTTTTTTATAAAGGTGAGGGCAAACAAGTATACAGCTTACCCAAAGATAAGTACTGACCGCCGCCCATAACGAACAACCCCTAAAACCAACAAATCTCAAAAACTCCTGACCGCCAAGGATCCAGATGATGTAGATGCTAAAGTAAGTTTTTTCGCGATGTACATAGGTGAACTTTGGCGGCTGGAATTAATCCGAACAATTCCTCAGAGCACCCCCCGTGGCAAATACGATAGAAAATGAAAAGGTATACATTACAAAATAACGCAGCGCTATTGAATTAGCCAGAGCCTCTTTCCAGCCGAGTGTAAGGAACTCGGTTGTAGATCTCTTCGAGCTGATCTCTGCTGATGATGAAGTGGTGAAGTTTACCTTCATCACCGAGCACATTGTAAATCAACAACGACAATTAATAATTAGATTGCTCACGTTGTGTAAAACTAACTACAAGCGTTTTGCCCATAAACTTTCTCGACTTATGCCCATCGTTGACTAAACCAGTCAATATCACTCAAAATCTCCGGTCGCCCGAAAACGACGTTGACATAGTTGGTTTTCAACTTAAACAGTTGACTATTTTCGGGAGAAAGATATCTGGCAAAAAGTTTGAAAAATTTGTGCCACTTCAATCGCTTCTTTAATACTAACTGTTTAATTCCAATCGAAATTGCGGTCTCTTCGTAGGCACATGATGATCTGTCACTGATGTTTTGCCTGTACGCTAATATTAGTAGACAAGTTCAAATTGTTTTAACGAATATTGATGTTTTAAAATATTTTTACTAAAAATTATGTGTATTTGTTATTTAATTCTAGGTTTTTTATTTCTAAAAACCCAAATAAATTGTATTTGGGTTTTTAGAAATAAAAAAATCACGAGACGTATTTAACTCGTCAAAAATATTAACAAAACTATGTTTTTACTAAAACTTATATATATCTACTACTATCTCTTATCCATCACCTAAAAAAGGGTTATTTTTTTGTGTTCCTAAGATAACTCCAAGACGTTATAAGTCATTAAAGAGAAAGCACATATTTTTGTGGGCTGATAATAAGACCGAAAATATTTCTATATATAATGAAAAATAGTACCTACACAAATATTAAAATTTATTTATTGCTCATTAGCGGCGGTAAGTCAAGGGCTTGGAGTTAGCCTGAAACTGTAAAATAATCTAATGTAAAACCCGTCAGTATAGAAAATTTTAGACATTTTTTATTTTAAGTTATTATTTACTTTACGTACGCGACGGCAAAGAAAAGTAACTTTTGTAAAATACCACGTCAGAAAAATAAAATATTTCGAGGACAAATGGAATTCGTCATCATGAACGGAAGCAGTACGGCGGAATAACTGCTCTACGGTTTTTTTTAAAAGTAACCAAATATTAAACTTAAGTTTAAATATGTACATGAAGAATGATATACCACCACCGTTGTTGCAGTTTTTAAAAATACGAGTAAATATCAACTTTTATTTGAAATTATCCCAAATGGAACGCGATTTATGGTCAACAACTACTTTTTGCCTACCGATCGACCCTTACAAATGTGTGTGTAGGCAGTAAAATCAGTTAAAATAATGCATTACCACGCATTTTGAATTAAGCTTAATTGTGAATATAGTCTCTTGTACATAGGACAAACAAAAAGATTTATAAGAGCCCGCGTAAAATAGCATATAGCTTACTTGAAGCACCGACGTTCCAGAAAGCCTGCAGTCTGTAAACATGTTCAAGCATTACCCCACGATTACATTGGAATTGATACACCACAAATCCTCGAAAAGAATGCCCGCCTATGATGATTCGTGAGACTATTGAAATTAAAAACATCCTAATTTCAATAGAGAAGATGAATGGGTAAAAAGTTACAACCTATATACGTTCAACTGCGGTACACACTGTGCAGTGGGACGTATATAGGCTGTAACTAACTTTTTCACTGAAACCAAAGTGGTAATTTGTATTAAATAGAATTATAATATATAAATAAACTAAATTTTTATTTTTTATTCATTAAATTAAATATTATTTTCTAAAACGGAGAGATAAAATCGTTCTTCTTTAGCATTTGCTTTATATCTTAATAAAGAGTCGGGCTTTTAAAGCTGATGCTGACAGAAGGGTCAATTTGGCAGGACTGAGAAATTAGCAATGGTGATTATGTTCCTCAGTATAAATGTTTGGAATTTGGCTACAACCGTTACAAATAAATATGCTACCATTTTGACATCTTCCTTGACTTCCAATTATAGTTTTATAAAACTAATCTGATAAATAATTTCTATGTTTCCCCAAAGTCCCAATACTGAGTTTAAATTGATAATCAAAAATATGTATTTCAAACCTCTATTTCGGTTTCTGTTCGATTTGTCAAAAGTGCCAGACGCCTAATCTGCAATAGCCAATCGATCTGCCAAGTGCTGCGATCACAGCAAGATTCTTACAATATTAGTGATTCATAACCAACTGTGAACTTCTGTGGGCCGAAATATTCAGTTATAAACTAAAAAGGAAATTAAAATAACGGTCACCGTTAGTCAGCCTTTAACAATCAATCACCTTTTCCTAGGTTGGTGATTATATGATATAATATGGCGATTTTAAAATAAGAATACTATGTAGTATATATTATGACTGCCTCGTTGGTCTAGTGGTTGTAGTAGTGCGACTGCAGATCATGAGGTCCTGGGTTCGAATCCCGGGTTGGGCCAAAAAATTAATTATTGAGTTTTTCCGTCAAGAAATTATCAGTAGTTGCCCGGAGTCAGGAAGTTGGCGGTGTCTCACCCACATGCCTCGGAAAGCACGTAAATCCGTTGGTCCTGCGCCTGATCTCTCTCCGGTCGTGTCGGTTTATCGTCCCATCGGATTATGAGAGTAAGGGAACAGAGAGTGCACCTGTGCTTGCGCATACACTTGGGCACTATAATCCTGTCCTGCGCCGATGGCTAGTCTCCGTTGAGGCATGCCGCCGTGGTTGAAATTCGGTCTGGAGGACATTATTATTATTATTATGTAGTACTATGACCACTACGCTACATAGCTGTCAAGTTAATATTTTCTATAATCACAAACATTTCCTCTACTGTTTATTCTGCTATATAACATTCTTCATAAGACTTAGTTTCGACAATGAGTTGCATTTTTATGGAATATATTTTTGCCCCCTTCAACGAGTATGCGTTTTATCTGATCATGTCAAACGCCCCCCGTGATCAACTGAAACACCATGGGAATTGAAGTCCGCAGCAACGAACACGAGGTCCGAATATTGTAGCACTAAGTACTATATGCCACGGAGCTGATGGCTATGCGCTTTTTATAACATTTCAAGTTAACGACATTGCTAAAGTCAGTCAAACGAGAGAAAACAAAGAAAATAGGTATCATAATTCGGAAATTTGCAATTGGAGGAAAATAAATTTTCGTGATATCACTGAAGCATATCTTTTATAACTTACGATAGATAATACGTAGTAGGTTATTCTACTGTTATAGCTAAAAGCATCGTAAATTATCCCCTTTATGCTTCTTTGTTTGACTGTAGGTAGATAATTAATGGTAATGCTTTGTATTTTCACACATGCGATGTTATAATTTGTATTTTCACGCCTTTATTTCGTTCATATGAACATTGTCACAAAGTCCTCATTACGTATTTTATCAACATTTTCCAGCAACAGTTATTTTCCATCGCTTGTTGTAAAAATTAAAGTTTCTTTATACTACCAGCTGTAACGGACCGCGTTTCATAAAATATATATTTTATTACATTGGTGGGAACTTATTTACTCGTAGAAAAGAAAAATATAGCATCACATTTGCTGTGATGGTTTCGATTTAATGGGGGAGAGAGCTCTAGTACTCTGTATACTTTGCACACCTCAACAAAAATGTTTTTAGTAAATTGATCTTTAATATTATGTCGATAAAATTACCATAAAATTAAATTATAAATATTTTGCTATGTAAAAATTAGGCATTAGCATAGGCAGTAAAATTATTATATATACCAATACATATTATTTACGAGGATGACAACGTAGCTTAGAAGACAGACTCTACTGACTCTAAAGCCTTAAAGCCTCCCTATTCTGCAATTTAGAATTCCAGTACGCAATTAAAATTAAAATTATTTTGGTACATTTTGTAGTTTGATTTCGTCCCTGGATGTATTGTGAAACAACTATTTTACACTCAAGTCTCCATTCATTCGTAATTCTAAATGATCCAGTTGACACTCAAAAGTGGGAACGATCGAGCACCTATAAGTCTGCTCAGAGATGTACCATATTTTTTATAATTGATATGTATTAAGTGTATGAAAATATTACTAACATAGATGCTGGTAGATTTTGACAACTACAGGTACATTTCTCACGTTGTTTAGTTAAACTATACAAGGAAATGTTTTGAAGGAATACGACATTATTTTCAGTAATTGTAGAACGCGTCGAGTCACGAAAGCGTTACATGAACTGAGCAACAACTTTCCTACTCCACGTAGCAAAAAAAAACTGAAGAAAGAAAGTAGTAGTAGTAGTAGAAAGTAGAGTTAGAACATATATTTAGACAACTCAATTGGCATAATATTGGCATAAAAATAAATGGCGAGTATTTAAGCCACCTACGATTCGCTGACGACGTTATCCTTATCATTGAAAGTCATGATGAACTAGAATACATGCTGATATCTCTAGATATAGAGAGTCGAAAGTGCGGACTCAATATGAATACTGAAAAAACGAGACTCCTAACTAACAGCGTTAGAGTGCCTACGAAGGTGCGAAATATATTGATAGAGTATGTAGACAGCTATGTCTATCTTGGGCAGAACATTTGTTTTTCAAACCAGAGAATGAAGTCGACCGCAGAACAAAAAGTGCTTGGAGAAAATAACATAATATAACATAACATAAACACTTACGCCTGTCACCCAGAGGGGTAGGCAGAGACTACGGACTTCCATTTGGCACGATCCTGACATACCTCTTTCGCCTCCTTTACATCCATATATCTACGCATACATGCTCGTTGGTTAAGAGTACTCCTAACGTGGCCCATTTTCAAAATATCGCCAATTTGTTCGATAAACTTTTTTCTAGGGCATCCCTTCCCGACTCTGCCGTTCACATCTGCCATATAAATTTGCTTTGTCACTCTTTCCTCATTCATTCTTTCTACATGACCAAACCACCGAAGCATTCCTTTCTTAATCCTGGTCACAAAATCATCTTGCATACCATATTTATCTCTTATCACGCAATTTCTTACCCTGTCATTTAGATTCAACCCTAGCATACTCCTTAAAGACCGCATTTCTACAGCATTTATTCTACTTTCGTGCTTCTTCTGCCACACCCAGCTTTCACTACCATACATTAAAGTAGGGACTAACACAGAATTATGAATTACCATACGTGCCTTTTTTGACACATTCTGGTTCTTTATAATAGAGTGTAGTGCCCCATTCACTCTATTCCCTTGGAGAAAATACTGGTCACTAAAAGAAATATTTAAGTCTCCTATACCGATGCGGCTAAAAAAGAAGGCAATAGATACTATTATTCTACCAATACTACTTTATGGCTGTCAAAGCTGGCCGCTAACAAAAAGAATAATAAACAAACTTCAGGTCTTTCAGCGTGCAACAGAGAGGAACATGTTAGGTCTTAAGTTACGAGATAGACAAAAAAATAAAGAAATAAGAAAAACCACAAAAGTTATAGATGCTGCAGAGTTAGCATGTAAATTAAAATGGAGATGGGCAGGCCAAGTTGCAAGAGCTACAGATGGACGTTGGAGTGAGAGAGTCCTCCAATGGTACCCTCGCGAAGTGCCACGGACACGCGGTAGACCCAGGCGTAGGTGGTGTGATGACATTGTGGCCACAGCTGGACACACCTGGATAAGACTCGCACATGATAAACAAAATTGGCAAAAGATGGAGGAGGCCTTCACCCGCAAATGGCTACCCAAATAAATAATATATAATGTCAAATCCTAGGAAAAAGTAAAATTTGAATATTACGTTATCATGACCAAACTGCTGTAAATTGATCTTCATAACATGTTGTAATTAACCTCTACATATCTTATTATTAGTATTTGATTTCAATTGTTTGTATATGTAATTTATTTTATTATTTCATATTTGATAATTTAAAAAAATGTAGATAATTGTTATTTGCTTTTAATAATTTAAAAAAATCTAAATGTTTGTTAAAATTTTCTTTAAAGCATGATTGGTTTTGTAAATGTAAATGAAATTTTGTAATATGTTTAATTTTATGTAATTCTTGTTTTGCAAATAAAGGTTTAAATAAATAAGTATATATATACATATATATATAAACTATATATAAATTTATATATTATATATAAATTGTCTCGCACATAATATTGATATTCCTGCTCATACTTTCCCAATCAGAGGAGACTACATTGACCATTTTGTCTTGCGCACTAAAAACATGACTGTAGCTTTAGTTGTCGAGACCACTGTCACCGGCCATTATTCTTCTGTTCTGTGTATCAAAATGAAAGAATAAATTAATAATGTAATTCCTACTATTACAAAAATAGACTTTAACAAACTTGATAAAGCAGTTGGAAAGACTTAACGTCGGTTTATTCTATGTCAGATTCCAATACCGCAACTGTATGCAAAAGTACTTATTACACTTTTTTCATAAGCAATTGCTGAAATCTCATCAGTCAAAAAATTATTCTTCACAAAAGGAATACTAAAACCATGGATGACACATGGATGATTCAATGCATAGAAAATTAAAAAAAAGTTTCCTGATAATTTAACGCTGTCTATCACTCATAAACGGTATCAAAACTTCTGCACTAAAATTTTAAAGAAAACAAAAAGAGATTATAATGCTTAAGAAATAAGTAAAGTAGTTAAAAACTCTAAATCACTTTGGGATACTATCAAAAAATAAACAAAAACGTTCTAGAATAAACAAACATCATGTCAGTTTTGATTTGTTTTGATTGTCACAAACACAAGCAATGTCTCAAAAGCAATAATGTAATAATGTCAACAAATTATTTGATGAAATTGGAAAGAGCTTGTGGACAACTTACCTCAGTTTGCTTCTTTGTAATCTTCTAAATGTATTTATTCTTCTGTTTTTGAAAAATCTAATATACAAGATGTATCCGGACCATCATCACCTACGCTGCTCCGGCCTGGTACGCGCTTCTGAGCGACCCTCTGAGGCGGCGACTGCAGGCCCAGCAGAATCTGACATTAAGGACGATTGTCGGAGCAGGTCGCTACGTCCGGAACGACGTTATAGCGGCCGATCTAAAGGTCGAGAACATCACCGACTTTGTGGCCCGGCTGGCGCGCGGCATATTCGACCGCGCCGACAACGGGCCACACGAACGCCTCAACGGATTTGCGCCGTTGCATACTCGGCCACCAGGCGGGCGACCTTTTCCAAGAGAACTCCTCGCTATAGCGATTAGAGAGTCGAGTAACAACCCTCAATGCCGCTGAAAGGCCAACTCAGACTTTTAACTAGACAACCTCCTTTTTTTCCCCGTAGTCGGTTAACTACGGGAAAATTAAAATGTCACACTACGGGAAGTATCCGCGTGCAACCAGCCTAATATAGGCACCCAGGACTGGCCCATAGCAGTGGGCCATGAGGAAAGTCCGGGCAATGGGGTATACCCCGAGGCCCGATACCTGCATAGCACCTAGGTGCATGTAGACGACAATTAACAATTGTGAGAAAGGATCGGTCTTCAGAGCGGTCAACTTATATGTGGCCTGTTTTGTTTAAAGTTGTCTGAAGGTGTTCGTACATTGCAGTAGCAACTTACTATCAGGTGGCTCGTAAGTTTGTTTCTCCCTTCAGTTTAATAATACCAACTAAATATTGGATACAAAATAATTAATTTTAACTGCCAGTCATTTTAATACAGCTTCTTTGAATAAAGGCAGCTGTTTCATAGCTATATCGCCTTCGGTTAAATGTTTCCATTTGCATATACTAGTACAAGCTTTACAAATGCAAATGGTATTCTCCATCCTATAGATAGTAGTGCTGAGGCTTAAGTGATTCGGTCAGAGCAATATTCTCGTTAAATTTAAAGCCTGTGATAAGTATATTTATACAAAATAAATTTATTTTAAAACTAATTCTCACAATCAGCGTCATAACAGTCCATAAAACTGTACTAAGCATATCTCTCCCTCGTAGATACCCTCCCCCCGTAAGGGGAATTTTTAACTTAGTAGGCGGGTTGGCAACCGATGGTTCTTTTTGTTTTATAATTACTTTTTTGAAGTTTTTTCTTTAAAGCGTAGCGGTTTTTTCTGTATTCTACAATCCTGTCAAAATTGAGGCGATACGGTTATACTTGTGGGTTTTTGTTACTCTACTTTGATTTTATATTTAAATCAACATTGTTTTTTTACCCGCGGCTCCGCTCGCATGGGCTTGAATTTAGAAACATGAATAATACCAGCCACTAATAGTGCCAGCTCCTTCCATTTGATTGCATCCAGGGCAGAGCGGTTCGAATCGTCGGCGACCAAGCTCTTTCCGATCGGCTTGACTCACTGGCACTGCGAAGATATGTTGCATCTCTTTGCGTATTTTATCGTACCTACCACGGGGAGTGCTCTGAGGAATTTTTCGGACTAATTCCAGCCGCACAGTTTCACCATCGCACATCGCGACAAAACTCGCGATACCGTTCATACCATCTGGATGACTGGCGGTCCACCAATAAGTGATTTAAAAGAAGTTTTCTTCCTCGCACAACTTCCTTGTGGAATCAACTACCACCAGAGATTTTTCCGGACCGATACGACTTAGGGACCTTCAAGAAAAGAGCCTATTTTTTTTAAAAGACCGGCAATGCATCTTCAATCCCCCCTGGTGTTGCAGTTGTTCATGGGCGGTGGTAACCATCAGGTGAGCCGTAAACTTGTTTGCCCACTCTCCTATAAAAAAAACTATTTCGAACTAAAATTAGCACAACTCGATCACTTGCAGAGACACCACGGTATCTGTGTCTATTTATATTGGACTTAGAAAATGACTAAAAATTAAAAAACAATATTATATGCTATAGAAACAGAGAAGTGAGTTTATCGAAATTGCATTAATATCATACATCTAACAACACCTTATAATATCGGGCACGTCTTCTTATTTACATACTATTCATAATTCAAGTTGATGTAGTTTCGACAAAATATTGTTGAATATCACGGTCTTTATCATATATTGCCCATATATTTGCCCCATTGAAAATTGATTAGCACTATAAAATACATGCCAGTATTTTTTTACGTTCAAATAGACTTCAAAATTTTATAAATGTAGTCCTATTCACAGTGAACGTGTGGGAATAACTAAAGTCATGAATGGGAGTAGGAATCTATAGAATATAGTCTCAAAAAATGCAGTTGCATTGCAGTGCAGGTAACTCGCATGCCAAGCGTGACAACTACGGCGAATATCCAACTTATTTGGCAATCTATTTATTTAACAATAAGAACATTCTAAATTCTAATTCTAATACTAAAAACCTTAAAATATATATATATATATATATATATATATATATATATATATATATATATATATATATATATATATATATATATATATAAGGTTCCGAATATACTGGCAACGTTTCCCCGTTGAATAGCTAGACTAATTCTTTGTCCGAGGTAACTGCCAGCTCTTCGGTCTCCTGTGACGTCGATTAACCTTCTTGCTATTTCCTTAAAAAGGCTTATAGTGCTAGGACCCCACGGACCAAGGGTCTCGACACGGAAAGGGACAAAAATATATTCGGGGCCTAGACCCCTGTATTTGCAAACTTTAGCCTTTTCTGCCGCTTCACAAGCCGCACCAGCTCTGTTGTTGGTTCCACGTCGATGGGAAGGGGCCAGCGTGTCTGAACAGGTTGCATCCCATACCAGCACCCGGCCCATCCTCCATGGAATCAAACTCATACCGTCCGGTCTCTTGCCATCGTCTCTTGCAATACCAGACGGCTCAAGTAGACTTGGCACGTTGACGGTGGCAAGAGACCGGCGTATGATATCGTTAAGTGCTGCATGTCTCGAGAAGCGACCTGCACTTTTTTGTCATGATAGCCCGTGATGTACTAGCTTGTCGACGTCACTGCCACACGGACATTTATGAGGAACGCAGACCGGAACCCCAAGCCGTAGACAGGTTGCGATTCGGAGCGTGTCAGGCTCAAGAAATGTTCCTGTATTCGACGAAGGATACGCGTGAAGCCAGTAGCCGGCCTCATGCATACCCACGGCCAAAAGCCTAGCACGCGCCGAACCTGTACTAAAGCTCAAAAGATTGTCATAAGTCAATTTGCAGTTTATGTCGTCCCAGCTCCTCTGTGAATTTAGAGGAAATTGAAAATGTTGACGGCATGGATTTGCCAAACCATTAAAATTTTACTTATGAGATTTGCTGAACTATGGACAGAAGATAGGAAGGCTGGTAAAGAGACACTGAAAATTTTGCGAATTCCTAAACCACCATAACAGATGGGTAGGGATGCTTGGGTCCAAGATTGCTCGTTCAGGTGTATATTAAGAACCGATTCTAAATTAATTTTGATTAAGTTGTCCACTTGTGTCAAGAGGTCTGGGATATTCCAAAAGGAGCAGCAACGGAGCACATACGTAAATTTCGGGACAAAAAGGCAGAATTTTAAAATGCAAAGTGCATAATGTGGACTAATTTCAAGGAGACGGTCAGCAGAATTTTGAAATTTTGCAATTGAATTATTAATATATTCAGACATAGATTCGTTAAAAATTGGAGAACCTAAAAGGTAAAGGGAATTACTGTTAACTATTTCAATATTTGGTGCCAAAGTATTAAATTTGTGTTTTACGTCATTTAAATTTAAGTTGCAGTTATTTATAAAAGTTCGCATTTGCTAAAGTTAAGCTCCAAACCAATGGCTTCAAATTTATTTTTGATTGAAAAAAGGTCAGAAAATACAGTTTCCATATCACCTCCAAAGGTTCCGTCATCCAGATACCAAATATTGAATTTAGAATTTAAACTTTTGATTATCGGATTTATAGCCAAACTAAAAATTGCTGGTCCAAGGGGATCACCTTGTTGACAACCTACTTCCGAGGATAATTCGTTAGACCGATATAACAATTTTGTTGGGTCAGCGTAACTGAGAAGAAGATAATTGTATATTTCCGGTATATGTTGAGTTATTTCAGTCAGGAGGGTACCCCTATTTACCGAATTGAAAGCATTTTTGACATCAATTTTGAGCAACACGTCAGGATGTCCATATGTTAGGAAAGAACGTAGGGCATGGACGGCTGCCTCACACCCTCCTTTTACACCGAAGCCTAACTGTACGGGTTCAAATTACGAATTTAATTTCTGTAAAATATGTCGAACAGCAATTTTGGAGGCCAGGCGTCGTAGTGTTGATCCAACAGCAATTGGTCTCACCCCTCCGTCCTTTTTGGTGAGAGCAATGAGGTTCGCGCCGAAAAGAATTGGAACAATTTCTGGATTGACATTATCGGAATACATAAAGTTGATTAATTTAGTGATCGAATTTACAAGTTGCTCACCTGCATCACCCACAGAATGCGATCTTAAGTCTTTCAAATGTTGGGATGAGATTCCATCCAAACCTGCAGCCGAACCTGGTTTAAAAGATAAAATGGCATCCGTAACATCTTTGTTTTGAATTTGAAGGCATGCTTGCCCTACTGTTGGTCGGTCGAGAAAATATGGGTTTACTGGAGCTGGAGGATGTTTTGTCCGTAAGGCCTGAAGGGTGTCAGGGGTATCTGGTGAAAGCACCTCGTTGGAGAACAAAAGGTGAGCGGCACCTTTTAGATCTCCGTCACAGATTTTGTTTTCGATTAGTTTGTTGCAATTACGAGGGGCATCATGTTTGATTAGAGGTGCGGGAGAAGGTGAGGAGCTGACAGCACAGTTATTTTTAATCTTTTGTGTCAAGGATAAATTTGGTTTATCAGTTTTTGTTATACGTAGTGTGCTGTATGAAAATAAAAATAGGTTCTGCCAGTCTTGAATACAATTGCTTATGTAACATTTCTGGATTAATTGTGACAAATGTGTAGCAACGGTTATTCGAGCTCCTCGAGGGATTCTTTTAACTGTCTGTATACTATTTTTCAAATAGCTAAGATATGTGTGGAAAGGAGTTGGAAAGTTGGCTGCAAAAGTAGGCGTACTTGGAATAATGGGGTGTATGTCTAAAGGTGAACTGTTTTGGCTAATACATATAATGTGTGTTTTTGTAGTGTGTATGTTGAGGCCTTTTAAAGATTTGAATGACTTGTAGCACTGTGTACATATAAGTGTTGCGTTTGCCGTGTCATCACTAGATTGGGAAACTTGAAACTAAACTAGATTTTGAAACTTCTCCGCGATCATGCGCATGGAAAAGACTTGATCTGTACATCCCATTCCCTTTCTAAATCCCGCTTGCACATCACAAATTTTTCCATCAGTTTCTTTCATGACCCTTTCAATCAGTACCTTAGCATACAGTTTTCCCACAATGCTAAGAAGGCTGATGCCACGGTAGTTTTTAAAGTCCTGCTGCGACCCTCTTCCTTTATATACTGGGACTATCACGGCTTTGCACCAGTCTACCGGTACCCGCTTCAGTTCCCAGCATAAATTAAACAAGGTGTGCAGCAGGCCTGCCACCACTTCCTCTCCAGCCCTTAGCATTTCGAGTGAAACTCTATCATATCCGGCAGCCTTACCTGCTTTCATGCTTTTCATTGCTTTCATTATTTCATCTATACTCATCTCGCTACCTCTTTCTTCTTCTTTCGGTGTTTCTACTTCACTTAGTACACACGTTGTCTCCTCACTCATAAACATGCTTTCAAAATATTCCTTCCATCTCTTTAAACTCAAAACTTCATCATTCAGAATATAGCCATTCTCGTCTCTTATAGCATTCATCATAGGCTGTTTTGAATGTCCCCTGGCAGTTCTTACAAGTTTCCAGAACATTTTAATATTTGCCTGGAAGTTATCCGATATTCTTCTATCATTCTTATCCGTTCTTTCTTGCTTTTTTCTTTCAACTACTTCTTTTACTCTCTTATTAAGATATCTAAAGACTGCCTTTTTTCTTTCAATATCACCATTCGTACCACTAGATGGCAATCTATATGGTACCAAATTGATAAACCGAAGTAGAAATATATTAGCCCCGGAGAAGCGAAAAAAAGTAATCCCTCCCTCATTTTGTCCTGTGGATGTCGTAAGAGGCGACAGACGAAACAGGAGGTGGCAACGTCTTCTCGATAACAGCGCAAAGTAATAAAAAGCTGCAGTTCCCAACTCGCTTGCGAAGCGTGAATACTACGGTCTATTTGAAAAACAATGGGGTAAGCCTTTGATCAGCGGTGAATAGCCCTATTAAAGGTAAAAAAGTAGTTGCCTAGATACATTCTCCAACGCAGGATGACCGAATTCACATACCTATACTTAAAAATAATTGCCGTAATATTTTTAACTTATCAGACTCACAGGTTTCCTTGCGATGGTTTTCTTCACCACCGAGAACATAGTAAATGGAAACTTCATATTGCAATTAAAATATGAGTGAAATCGGCGCGGATCCAATTTAGGTTGCTTACGTACCAACTACGAAATTTCCGTTTAGATCAGTTCGATTACCGACTTAGACAAATAACTTTCAAGATTATATCAATACATATCTACTTATAGTTAAAATAAAAATAAACCTGTGCTTATAATTTGCTTTTTTGATATTTGTAGTACTTTTTCGCAAAGGTCTATTTAATCATGTGAGCTATAAAACCGGTACTATCACAAAAAATTTAATAATTATATCTGCAAATATGAAAGCTATCATAATATACAACAAACTGTTATAAATTTTAATTAAAAGAAAAAAGGCTGCGTTAACGGTATCACGAACAATTTCATCAATGATGGATAAAAATCTCGCAGTGCATTTAATTTTCAATTACTTAAATTGAACTTGATATAAAAAGAAAATGGTGAAATATTGCTATGCCGATAGATACATAACATATTCAACTAAAGACCTTCTATCTTAATTAATTCTTAATCACAGTTTTGTGTACACAGCTTTGTTAGGAATTTTGCTAAAATTAACAATGATGATAGATCATACAGTGGTTACCGATCTAAATATTTGAAGTCTGACAATTATTAATGCTGTATAAATAAGTATTTAATGGAATTTTATCACAGAATGAATAATAGATTGTTTTTCATTTGGCCAGTTATCTACTTGTTTTTAGTTTATTTAGCAGTGAGTAGATGGCACTGTAATGGAATTAAAATTACCAAAGTACCTCCAGTACTCAGCCAAAATGAGGTGTGACTGGAGTGGCTCAATCGCACAACAAAGCCGCGAGTATTTATATAATACAAAGTCTTGGCGTAAGTGATATAGAATCCATTAAAAACTCTGCTTCTGTCAAATATAAACAATCAGCGCTGCAAGCGGTCTGTAATGAAATTATTTTACATTATAACAATAATATCGAGAAATTAAAATGTCGAGTATAGTTGTAAATATCGTCAAACAATCTCTTTCCATTGATTTAGTCGAGCTATATCGTGATATAGTCAACAAACACTGTAAAATTTTATGATATACCGCAATTTCACGCAATAATCGACTAACTCATAATATTATGATGTGACCAATACATATCAGAAGTAGAATAAAATATATAAAATTCTCTTTATTTAAACTATAAGGATAATAGTATTTTTTAACACCTGAAATTTTTATAAAGTTAATTTATAGATATAAAAGAATACCTACTAAAACTTTTTATAGATTAGAAATTAAACTTTAAAACATCCTTAATATAAATGACTGTCACTGTTATCTATTTAAGTAGTAATTAGTTCCTATAAAATTTGATTATAACGACTAAATGTAATAACAAAAACTTAAAAATGAACGTTATACTTTTTAAATCAATTACGAATTGAACAAAATAGTCATATAAATGTATTATGTTATGTAGTATTTATATTATTATATATTTACTTATATTTATATTATTTAATTTATTAGTAATTGGAGGCAAAATGTCACAATTTTCATAAGTGAAATATATACTATCGACGTACTTCAATTTATAAGGAAACAGTTGAAACTAATTTTAGGCTTTATTTATAAATATTTTATTCTTTTGTAATAAAACAATTCAACCGTATAAAATAGAATTTAACATTTAAAGGGAGGAAAACCCACGAAATTTAATGGAAATTTGTTAAGTAGTTTTTATGAATCATGAATACAAGGACAGACAGACAAAGTCAAAAATTCTAAAAACTACTAATTTGGCTTCAGTGCCCTTTCTTTAGTCCCCTCGACTTGATTTTTTCAGAAATTATTAAAATTAAAGACACGAGTTTCCTTTAGATTTATATTATGTATAGATTTGTCTTCCGAACAACATTAGCTTTCAAAAGTTATAATCACGGGGTAGGGTCATCCTGTAGCTATATTAAGGTTGGTAAATACAATATTGTTGTATAACTGTCCTTTATTGGAGGCCACTAGATCTCTTGCTGTTTCCCTAGACCTCTTATAATACCTACACTGATATCGTCGTTGTCTCCCTTTTGTTTTCGACATTCCTCACATTCAAACTGAGATGTCTGCTTCGTCTTTTATAATGGAAACTGCAAGGAAGTGGAATAATTTACCATTGTCTGCCTTTTAGTCCAGTTATGATCTCGAAATTTTCAAGGCAAGAGTGAATAGACACGATGTCTTCAAGGCAAGAGCGAATAGACTCTGAGTCTTCAAGGCAAGAGTTTTTGTAACAGCAAGACACTGCGATTTACCATCCAGGGCCATATCACCATTTATACCACGTTCTTACATATAATAGCCGTGGTAGCTCAGGTCGTAAGCGTTCGCTGTAAATTTCACAGTACGTAATCAACCCTGGTTCGAACCCGCTGGCATCAATGAAATTGTTAATTGCAATTTAAGTGGTAATTTACCACGTGCTCGGCGGTGAAGGAAAACATCGTGAGAAAACCAGCATGTCTGAAAAATAAAAATAAAATTTTTTCGAAAGCATGTGAGGTTCGCTTACACGCATTGTGGAAGCGGACATTTTCTTGTTCTGAAACCCTCTCAAAAATATGAGAAGACCTGTGCCCAGCAGTGGGACGTATATAGGCTGTAACTTTAACTTTTTAACTTTTAACTTATTATAGCAACATTGGTTTATAATAGCTTAAAGAAATGCTGTTGAGTTTCGTATGGTAAGTGACGAGAAATAGGGGTAATATTTTAAGTGGTCCGTTACCTATAAAAACGCATTCCGTCTTATTCCTCATCGGTAACAACACATTTGCATTTTGATTATTGATTAAGCTTATGCCTGCGCGACACAATGTCTGTTTACCATAAAGTGGACTGCACTCGTTTATCGCCATGATTTTTCGAATAGCACATATCTAAAAGAGAGGAACAGTAGCTTACACCATTGTTATAGATGTACTTAGAGCAACACAACATCACCGTTAGTGCAAGGTCCCATCGTCGCAAAACGAAGGAATCATAAACTGGATTATTTACGATGCCTTTAAAGCTGGTAATAAAAAATCGCATTGTTCAGCATTGTAAAGCGGTACTAAAGTAATAATAAACACTAGTGGAAAACGTGCATTAAATCTGCCTAGAAAAAGTGTAAAAATAATTACTTGGAGAGTTTAAAACTGCACACGTTAATTATTCACACTAGAAAAAAACATTTGCCAGGATCCTAGATATATATGTTTGTTTAGTTCATACAAAGCCAACACAATAAAAATATGAAATATAAATGTCTGACGTCAAGTAAAAAAGTCGATACTGGGTATTTTTTCTAATATTTTGCTTTGTTGGAAAGATTCGAATTTAAATTAGTGATAAAAACTATACTTGTTGCAATGAAATATAGATAACTTCATAATTCCTCGGATTTACGTAGAGGTTATTTTAAATCGTGTGAATACGCATGTGCAAAGTTATTGCGGAATAATAAAAGTGAAACGTCAAAACTTATTTCTTAGATTTGGTTGACTATAGTTATAAAATCTAAGTTAACGTAATTTATTACAAAATTTGACTTGCGATACCTCATGATGTTTGTTTTGTATTAAACGATAGTTAAATATAAGCCGTACTTACATCAAAATGATCTTCACAGAAGAATAGTCTGGTTTATGTAGATCGATGATTCGGCTAACTTCTTGCCAGTCTTAGCCAAGTATTTCTTATATTTAAATCTGTTAGCACTTGAATCCATAACATTTCCGGCGTTCTTATGCTCGTATTATTGCATTCAGGCACAACACAATAATGATTTAGATGATAACTCATTATTAAACATTAAAAAGTATTCGATTCCTTTGCAAAATCGGCAGAGTCGACGATTGTGACATCACGAGTTAAACGACATGGCGGCTAACGTTTTCCCGCGAAAATTTAACTATAGTTTTAAAAGTAATTTTTATGGCACTACTTAGTTTAAATATATATATATATATATATATATATATATATATATATATATATATATATATATATATATATATATATATATATATATATATATATATATAAATTATAGTGGTTCATTATCACTCTAGGATTCATTTAAAACACTTTTTGAAAATGGGTAAAATACCCCATTTCTGGAGGGATCTAGGTTGTGTTTTAATAATATTAATATAATAAATGGTCTTTGATTACTATCTTAAATCTCAATAATGCCACATTAATAGGTTCTACCCAAGCAAAATTGGGGCGTGTAACTATTTGCAAATGAAGTTATATAAATTTTCTACATGTAAACTTAAATTGGTATAAAACAAATAAATTCATTCATTCATTCAGAGTATGCTAGGGTTGAATCTGAGAAACAGGGTGACAAATTCTGTGATAAGAGAAAAATGTGGTATGCAAAATGATGTTGTGACCAGGATTAAGAAAGGAATGCTTCGGTGGTTTGGTCATGTAGAAAGAATGAATGAGGAAATAGTGACAAAGCAAATTTATATGGCAGATGTGAACGGCAGAGTCGAAAAGGGACACCCTAGACGAAAGTTTATCTACCAAATTGGCGAAATTTTGAAAACAGCCCACATTAGAAGTTCCCTTAACCGACGAGCGTGTATACGTAGATATATGGATGTAAAGGAGGCGAGAGAGGTATGTCAGGATCGTGCCAAATGGAAGTCCGTAGTCTCTGCCTACCCCTCTGGGTGACAGGCGTGGATGTTTATGTTATGTATATGTAATTCAGCCTATCAAAAGTCCACTGCTGAACATATGCCACTGCCTTATAAATTTCCTTTAAGGGAAGGGGAGATATCCTCAGTTTTTGTCAGTCAGATGTCGCTATCCATATACATTTCCCTACATTTTTTAAAGAATATGATTAAAAAACGAGCACACAGTCCACGTGATGGTAACTGGACGCTGTGGCCCATAGAAATCTACATTTATCCTCGATAAAGTATCAAAATGCAAAATGTGTTGTCATCCCTAAGGACTGAGATGGAATGCTGCGTATACAGAAAAATTCTGTCGCTTCTGATGACATCTGCGGGACGATGTAGGGTAGCGAATTTTCGTACGCCCACACTACATGGCTAAATTTTATGAAATAAAATATGAATGTTAGATCCAATTTAACGGTAGTGTTTGCGGTTTAATCGACAGTAAACCACGCCTGCTTTGCTTTTGCGATTGACAAGCGGTGATATAAAATAACACCTTCTTCACAGACTGGTATTAGGAATCAATATTATCAATGCGAGGGTAGCTATTGACTCAGCATAGTCAGTAAGCTCTACTCCTTCAACGTTTAAAGCTATTCTTTGATTGGCAAGGTCGTCTGATTTGGGCGGTGTTACAGTCTCTTCAGCGGTGTCAAGTTGACTGTCGGTATATCGAAGTGCTGAAGTGTTCGTACAATAGGGCTACGATGGCTATCCGAGTACAGAACCAGAGTACGAAACTTATCCAACTACAGAGAGGTGTAAGACAGGGTGACGTTATTTCCCCGAAACCGCTGCATTGGAAGACGTTTTCAAGCTACTGCACTGGAAAGGATACGGTATTAAATCAATGGCGAGTACATCACTCAGCTTTGATTTGCCAACGATATAGTCCTTATGGCAGAATCGCTGGAGGACTTAAGCACTATGCTCAATGACCTCAATAGTGCCTCCCAACGGATAGGTCTTAAGATGAACATGGACAAAACAAAGATCATGTTTAATGTCCATGTCACACCTACGCCGGTAGTTTTTGGGAGCACTAAGCTCGAACTTGTTGACGAGTACATTTACCTGGGACAAATAGTCCGAGTAGATAAGTCAAACTCCGACCGAGAGATCATTCGACGGATTCAACTCGGCTGGGCAGCGTTCGGAAAATTACGACACATATTCTCGTCGCGCTATACCTCAAAACCTGAAAACTAAGTTGTACAACAAGTGCGTGTTGCCAGTGATGACTTACGGAACCGAGACGTGGTCCTTCACTGCTGGCCGTATGAGGACGCTCAAAGTCGCTCAGCGAGCTATGGAGAGGGCTATGCTCAGAGTTTCTCTGCATGATAAACTTAGAAATGAGAATATCCGCAGTAGAACCAGAGTGACCGACATAGCCCAACGGATTAGTAAGTTGAAGTGGCAATGGGCCGGCCATATATCTCGAAGAACCGACAACCGTTGGGGAAAAAAGGTTCTCGAGTGGCAGCCTCGTACCAGTATGCAAAGTTTAGGGTGAGCCCCCACAGCTCGCCGTCCGTCCATCTAACGACGACAGGCCGTGTCGACGGCGCGTTTTGTTCCACGCGCGCCTCAAAGAGCTGTCAGCAGCGTGAAGGGGCCCGTAAGGGCCAACGCCTGCCGGGGCTGCGGGCTGTTCGAAAGAGATACCGCGGCTCCGGAACGTAAGGGCACTGAAGGAACACGGATGGTTTTTAGTCAGTAAAAGTCTGACACTCCCTTACGCTCCACCCAGAGCGAAAGGGGTCATTAGATGATTTTCCATCCGCAAAAAAAAAAGGGTGAGCCCCCACTAGATGGAGTGACGACCTGGTAAGACATGCAGGAAGTCGATGGATGCAGGTGACTCAGGACCGTGCTTTGTATATATTGCTTTGTATATACTTTGGGGGAGGTCTATGTTTAGCAGTGGACTTGTGAAGGGCTGTAATGATGATGATGATGAAGGTTGTCTGTCGTGGCATATGAAAATTCACTTACCACATAACAGGCACAGACATCATAACAGGCGAATTTAAGGGGAATGGAAATTTAAATAGATGGCCAGAAATATCCCCTTATATAACAAATTAATACATATAAATACTACGATTGCCACTGTTAAGCAGGGAAACGTGGCAACAATCCATATATCTACTATGAAGGTCAATCCATTGGCAGTCTTAAGGCCGTAATTAATGAATGAATACGCTTAGTACTTAATTTACAGTAGTTGCTATTAATGTAGCAATAATGTAGTATCTAAATCCATGCAAAGCAAACAATTGATAGAGTTAATTGGGGCAGTAAATTCTTTAAACTTTATATTTATCATTGTTTGACATTTTCCAAAAAAAAAGTTATTAATGTAAATTTTTTTAAGAAAAGGCTTAACTTAAGTACGAGTACATAAACAAGTTCAAAGTGATTACTTCCTAAAGTCAGTCCGTTAGGTGAGTGAAATTCCTTGTTAAGATAAATTTTACTTGTTATTTCTTATAGTGGGTTCGAGTTTCTCAAAGGCGGCTTATATGTTATCACAAAGAAACATATTGGTAGGTATCTGTTAAATAAAGTTACATATTATTCCGTTTTCTGTTATTTTTTGACAAAAAACTCATCATGGCATGCTCATATTAAAAGTACTCGTTTTGTGAATACGTTTGTATTTTCAGTCAGTCAGGGCCAGTCTCAGTGGTTGGCAGTTTGCCCCCCGACGTCTGTGGCGTTGTACCACCAAATCTTCTCTGGTCCGTCTCCTGCTGGCGTTGACTTCGGGTGCGGACACCCTCTGTGTCGTCCATCGGTAAAATCGGCGTGATTTGATCCCACTTCTGACACCAATTGTTACGAGCTTAGGGTTAGTGACAATAAAAACTGCCGATTGAATTACAAAAAATTTACACTTTTAGTACCGAACACCAATTAAAACTTAAAAGACAATAATAATTAATCACACTGATTCAATTTATACCGCTCCGAAGCTTCGCTTGTCGCGCCAAATTCAATATTGCCCCAATCGCGGCTTGCAGCGTCTTTAAATACACCTTTTACACCGAAACATCCAGAATATTCAAGTAAATACGGGTGCCGACCGACAAGACGCAGAAAGTTCGAGTGTGGGGCTTCTAGAAATCATTGCTTAATTCTTCTGTTCGATACTAGATGGCGCAGTTGGTTGAAAGTTCAAGATTGACATTTTCTAGGAAGCCCTCCTCGCTCTGGTCTCCAACACAAGATGGCGCTAGTGCCAGGTACCTGACGTCAACTTAGGCGCGCAACAATACTTACGTTATTTCATTCATTTTGTCAGTGTTATTAGAAACTTAATTTTAGATAGGCATTGATTTGTAGTTTTCATTTCTATTTAATATAAATTTAAAATTAATTTTATTTTTAGTTTATTTACATTGTGAAATACAAGCGTATGGTTTGCCCAATTTGTTTTTCGTTCGTTTGTGGATCCGTCTACTTGTTAATTCGCTAGTCTGTCTGTTTGATTGAATAACTAAATGTTTTTATTAAGATTAGTTTCTTTCTAAGTCTTAACGACAGTTAAAATTACAAATGAATAATTATAACTTATAATAGCCAAAGCTACTATTCCACTCGGACGAAGTCGCAGCACTGTCGGGGGCACACGGGAGATGTCGAAATTGTTACGTTCGAGGGTTGATTGACTGCTGCTTCTAGCTATAGATATGGGTATTTAAGATTTTATATTTTAAGATAATAAGTTTCAATTTTGAATATTTAAGGATTAACGAATATGTTGCCCTTTACTCTATAGACCCGAGGGAAGAATTGAAATGATAGATTCTGTTAAGCCGACGTAACAACCCATCAGTGTATATTTAAATATAAAAAATCGGTGACGTAAACCTTATCTATTTTGACAGTTATTTAATTCTTTTATAGTTTTTTTACCGCTTAGTCGAAAATTCGATATTTCCAACTTATTGTTGTAAATTATCATTTGACCACTACGCCAAAATTAAATCATTTATGTGAAACACGCTCAGAGTAAAACCATTGTGATATACAAATATGAAATGATTTCATAAGTGTTCCGTTTTGTGGATTTTGGCACGAAACACTAGAGGCAAATTAATCCAAACATGAGAATAGTGCTGCAAAGCAATGTCTTTAATGGAATTACTTTCTGTGAGCTAGCTGCCTAGCTGTGGCACTAAATTACCACCGTTCATGTTATATTCTCAGATGATATAAAAAAAGGTAGATACAGCGCGGCCTTTATGTAAGCACACGCGATCACGCGCACACATTCATCAAACTACGCTCATTTTCGCTCAGTACTTCCCAGGGCGTCGTGTAGTAAATTTGCCTACAAAATGCCGTCCTGTGTAGTTAAATGGTGCAAAAACAACACTAAAGTAAACAAAAAGTCCGAAGCAATATCGTTTTACTGGTAAACATTCATTTAACTATATTTTAATTTGTTATTCCAACACAATTTTGAAGGTTATTCGAAGCACGGATGTCAATGTTTCGAGATTACGTAACCGGATAATGTTGCCAGTATTTCTTATTTCTTATGGTCCAAGATTTGGATAATTCATTTTAGGCTAAGTTCTAAAATATATGTTCTAAAATATATGTGTTGAAGCGCCAGTAGCCTAATGGCAGGGCGCGAATCGCGAACTCAAAAGGTCGTGGGTTCAAATCCGCCATTTGACTACTGTCGTGAACCACTCCTAACACAAGCATTTTCAATCTTACCAGGAGTGGTTAAAGGGAATATTAGTAATGTTAATTAATGAGATTACTAATTTTTTCATTTAAAAAAAATCGTCGTATTGGTCCGGAAAAATCGCTAGTGGTAAACTATTCCACAGAGAGGTTGTACGCGAAAGAAAACTCCTTTTGAAACGTACTGTGGTGGACCGCCAAGCATCCAGATGGTGTGGATGGTATCGGGACGTTTGCCGCGTAGTGCGTTCACGAAATTTGGCGGCTGGGATTAATCCGAACAATTCCTCAGAGCACTCTCCATGGTATATGCGAAATAAAATGCAAAGAGATGCAACATTTCTTCGCAGTGCCAGTGAATCGAGCCGATCGGAAAGCACTCGGTCGTCAACGAGTCGAGCCGTTCTGCGCTGGATGCGGTCAAGTGGAAGGAGCTGGTACTGGGGAACCCCAGCCCAGAGATGGGAACAGTATTCCATGTGCGGCCGAACCTGCGCCTTGTAAAGTTGCAGGCGGTGTGCCGGCATGAAATACTGTCCCACTCTGCTGAGCACGCCAAGCTTTTTAGAGTCCAATTTGGCCTTCTCTTACAAGTGACTACGAAACTGCACGTCACTCAATATGTCAACGCCGAGGATTCCGATACTGGCTGAGGCAACAAGGGGAGTGCATTGAAACTGAGGAGATACGACAAAGGACTTCTTTTTAGCGGTTAACGCGCAAACTTGTATCTTCTGAGGGTTAACTGGACTAGATTTAGTCGCCCCCAATCCGAGACTGTGTTCAGAATAGACTCGACTTCAGACACAAGTTTGTCCCCGCACTCGGAGACGTTTTCCCGGGAAATATTGGCTCGGCCGGTGTAAAGAGCATCACCAGTGTTGTCATCTGCATAGTAATGTTTATTAGTTAAATTACGGGTTTGCAACATATCATTGATATGGAGAAGAAACAGCGTTGGCGATAGCACGTAGCCTTGTGGAACACCAGCATTAATAAGCTTGCAATCGGAGCATGCACCGTCTACAACGACCTTGATGCTCCGATCCGCAAAAAAGCTGGTGAAAAACTAACGGCCAATGCCTCCCCCTTGGACTCTACTGCCTGCGCCCATCTGTGAGTTAGGTAGACCAGAAGATCACCAAGTAGACTGTATGCTCGTTTGTCACCCCATCCTATAAAAAATTCAGGGTAGCTCAGACTTATAAAAGTCTGAGCTGAAATGAACCAAAATGGCAGCCATCCTCTTGACTTGACAGTGGTCACGCAGCGGCTATTGATGTCGCATGGATGGACTAGCTTGAACCGGGGTGGTACCACGACCTCACAGAATACCTGTGTGAAGTAGAGGTTTACCTCAGCGTTTCGCTTGGGCTGGAGGCCTATTTCCCCCACCCCCTTATCATTGTAGCGGAATCAAATAAAAACTATCCCAAGAAGGTACCCTCACTCCTGGTGACGGAGAATCTTTCGCTGAGCATCCACGACCAAGCTACTTTACTCTTTCTGAGCGTGGGTGCTTAGGCTGCTCCGCGTATTCTGGGAGAGGGGAGGGGGGAATTCTCAATCGGGATCTCAAGGGAATCAGGGTACTTCATTCCAATCTTAATGCTGTCCACTACCACCCGGAGACGACGAAATTGGCCTTGCTCTTTTTAACCGAGACTCAGGTGTCCTCTCCGGCTGATACTTCATATCTCTCCTACCCGGGGTACAAATTAGAACACTCTTTTGTGCCCCCGGCTGGAGTTTGATCTATTTTGCATTTACTAAAGTATACTTTTTTCATTTAGAAAAGTTTATTTTTAATTCCATCGAAATTTATTTTTTATTTCAACTGGTTTCTTTAGTATTAAGTTATTTTTTATAATAAACATGTTTTACATTACATATGTTGTAGATTTTATCGATACATACATCATCGATACTCACATCATGCTCACTGGACAATCTATCAAGAAGATTTTTTGAATTTTCTAATTGTTGAAATGTATTAAAACTTAATAATTACGATATGCTTTCGCATTTGCATCGCATATTACTCTTATAGTTGTAGTATTACATCTCGATTTTTAGGGACTTTAAAAAAAGTGGCAACACTTCTCTGACTCACACAAAGTTATAAAATTGGTTACAGTTTCTTGTACTAGGTGCGATATCTACCTTTTTTTACTTCATCTGAGGTTATATTATGTAAATGTGTGCCACTAATTCGTTTCTGATTCTGCTGTTGTCGGTAAAAGCATCATAAATTACACACCCTAATCTGTTTTTTGTTTACTGTGGTTATTATTTATTTATGGTAATGGCTTTTTAGCCATCATGCGTGTTATGGAAAATTGTACGTATATTTTAGCATTTTACCTAACGGCTCGTATTTTATTTACATAACTGTTAATGGATCTTTTAATTAACAACACAGGTCAGTAATAAACCAGGTATTTATGAGCTACAGTATCCACTTATCACAGGTACTCTAATATTTTTATGATTATATCACTCGAACGCCCGGGCGATCATAGTCGCCTAAAACTATTTCCGGTTGAAAGTTAGGGCGACTAGAGCGGCCTCACTGACTTCTATACTTTAAACGAATTTTTATCAATCGAAAGTTACAAAAATCTTTATGCATGTTGCACTAGATGGCTCTATATTAAAAAAAATCGTCTTTTAATTAGAAAAAGGTCTTTGCCAGGTAACAAATACCATTGAAAAAAAAAAAAGAAAAAAGCGTTGTGTCAAGTTTTGTGTAGTGGCCAGTAGTACTGTGAATTCTGCATTTAAAATGTAAATAATAATGTATGTATCAGACCTTTGTACTAGTATTATATATGGCAATAATCCTCAAAATGTTTTCTATTCCTATATAATGGTCCTTCGTGCTGCAACCTTGATATTGCTGAAGCTTGCATCTACCACGTTAAGATGGTAGTAAAAGTTTATTTTTAGTAAAAACCTGAAACATCCTAATAAATTCCGATATATGGCGTTATATTTGTTGCATATTTAAAACTACACCGGTTTATGTACATCTGGGCTGGTATTGCAATTGTTAACTCGCCAAACAATCGTTGCAATTGTGATAAATCATCCCTACAATATTAGCTGTAATTACCAGACCGGCTACAGAGAGCACTGTCATAGTTTTGAAATATATGTTTCACGACTAGCAGCGGACATTTAACTGCTGATGATGATACATTGTAAATAATTGGGGCGTATAATTTTAGTACAAAACTAAAATACGAACTTATTTCTCAACGATCAGTTATCGTCGTAGAGTTGAATAATTAAGTTAAATCCGTATGTGTACAAAGTACATCTTATACATGTGTCTTCTCCTTTTAGGCTCAATGTAACTTAATGTAATAAAAATACTCGTATATCAACCAATACATAAGAACAATGCCTTTCTTATATTGACATTATAAGACATGATTTACCCTGTTTTCAGTACCATTATCTAGAGTTATTTCTTTTGAAAAAAATAAGAGCTGAAGTAAATAGATAAGACTGATCTTTTATATATCGTCCTGATCCAAATTCAATGAAAATATCATAACCTGTATCAGAAAGGAAACTTCATTACTATGTGATAATTAACAAAATATTGCAAAACCGGACAAGTGCTGTCTAAACTCAAGTAGTAACCTAATTCCACTTAAATATATAAGTTACTGAATAGTTAAGTTAAAAATGTAGACTAATTTAATTGAAGGCGAACTAAACAATTCAATAAAAAAATATTTTTCTCTTCATTGGTCTTTATGATGATCTATCGGAAAGACAATAGCCTCTAACGCCCCGCGCCGCACGTCGCGGATTTTTAACGGTCCGATCGCGATCAGTTCGACTCAAACGGTTACCACAGAGAAAATTCTTTACCTTTATCCGAATAAAATTAATACGTAGAAAGCCAATGAAATGCAGATTTTAATTACGTTAGTAATCATTTACTCAATTGAGATGCAACGGCAAGAAAAATGATTAATTTTAGAAATTTAGCTGAAAGAGCCTAATATTTTTTATTTTCTTTGATAATATCGCAGAATCATTTTATATAAATTTATTGTACAATAATTAGTAAACATGATGTACCCTATTCAATAATACCAATAACCATTTATAAATATTAAGTATTCCTATGCAAAAATATCTAAAATATAGACATACCTACTCCGTTCTAGTCTGATCTCCCGGGTGTCTATGAAATGTGGCAAAATATTATTATTCTTAAATTTATATTTATAAAAATTTATTTTTAAATTGTAGTTATTATTTTTATATTAAAAAGAAATATTTTATTAAAATAAATAATATATAACACAAAAACTTTCCGACACACAAAGCCGAAGTTTTCGCATGTCGACTTCATCACTATAAATACATCATTACAGACCTTGGATTCATAAAATTTGTGGATATAGGAATAGAAAGCATTTTTTTTAATTTATTCGTGACCATGGTTGCGAGGACCTTCAGTCGAAAACATTACAGTATAACACAAATCATACATCAAATTAAGAATATTTAACTTTAGCAATAACAATTTAGAATGATTTTCCATCATTTTTCTACTTTTTTCCCTATTATATAAATATAGAACAGACTAAATTACAAAATGAACTAAGAAGCCATTTACAAACATTATCAATTAACAAAGGACACATAAATAATTAAAGTTTTCCTACAGTATTAAGTATAAATTTAAATATAGGCATGAAAAAAACTACATCAGTTAATAGATCCAGAACGCGGCGGGGAATAGAAAGCATTTTGAGGATTATTGACATATATAATACTAGTACAAAGGTCTGACATACATTATTATTTACATTTTAAATGCAGAATTCACAGTACTACTGGCCATTACACAAAACTTGACACAACGCTTGTTTCTTTTTTTTTTCAATGGTATTTGTTACCTGGCAAAGACCTTTTTCTAATTAAAAGACGGGTTTTTTTTAATATAGAGCCATCTAGTACAACATGCATAAAGATTTTTGTAACTTTCGATTGATAAAAATTCGTTTAAAGTGTAGAAGTCAGTGAAGCCGGTCTAGTCGCCCTAACGTTCAACCGGAAATAGTTTTAGGCGACTATGATCGCCCGGGTGTTCGAGTGATTACTCGAAATTAGATAATATATTCTGTGTATAATTATTAATTGGATTAATATATTCTGTTTCTTGGACGTACAAATCATCTAACGACAATTGTTTTCACCGGCAAACACAAAGCCTATTAGTAATTAACATTTCTAAAAACCATTTCGTTCCTGTTGGCAACTTGAACTCAGGTTGCGAATTATTAGTTACCTCATATTTATGAGGACCCTACTAAAATAAGGTATATTTTTAAAGGCGACACTAGCCTAATGGTCAAGGGAATAATACGGGTCCCGTACTTAAAGAGTTGTTTTTTAGAATTCGCAATCGACTACAGTCGTTGATCGACGGGAATTAACGGGAAATATAACCTCAAATGGCTTAGCAAGATCCTCCGTTATGCCGAAAATATTGCAGCATTAATTTTGAAATAAATATATGGTAAAATTGAGGATTAATCTTAAAGACTAGTTAGACGAAAACACGATTCCGTAAAATTTTCTCGATAGAAAAAAATTCCAAAGTTACCTCCAAAATAAACAATAAACCGCTGTTATTCGTAAAATATTTTAAATAAGATCATGAAACTTTGCATACTAACTGAACTAACTATAAAGCAGTGCTTATGTTATTTACTTTTTTTAATACCATTATTTTCACAGTAAAAAGAAATTACCTAAACTACGTAATGAAACTTGATTCCTGCCGCCCGGTCAGTTTCGCTCCGGCCTTTGAAGGGGGAGGTTGTGTCGCTTACGATCAGAATATACATTTACGCAACAGCACGACGTAAAACATAAAGTGGGAAATAACCGTAATAAAAATAAGAAGCGACTGGGTTGGCGTTAAGAAACAGGCATAAATATGATAAACCTAATGAAATAAGTGTCTAACGACCTTTCTACTTACAGTATTAGTGATTAAAAACATGTCGGTCATAGCATACGACGTTCGGGGAAGTGGGGGCGAAATTAGAATTTGAGCTGACTTACTATATCCCATTAATATAGTTAGTACATATAAAGACAAAAATATAAATAACAGCTTGTGAAGTTTTTATTGTTGCCGGTATTTTAATTTCGTTATCATCATCACAAGAACCATTTTTACAAGGGCACTGCTGAACATAGGTCTCCCTCAAGTAATGTCATAAAACACAGTGTCAAGTCAACTACTTCAACAGTCCATCTGCATGTCTTAGCTGGTCGTCCATCTAGTGGCACGCCGTCCTAAACAGCGCTTACCGGCATGACACTTCCTCACGAGAACCTTTATTTTCCATCGGTTGTCAGTTCTTTAAGCTGTATTGTATCTTCAGTATAATAATCCGTTGGGATATATCGGTAAATTTGTCTATACGCGGATAGCACTATTGAGAATTCTATCCCGCAAAGAAATTCTAAATATAACCATCTCTATTTTAGTATGCCTATTTAAAATATTACTATTGTTTTCAGATAATAATGAATATATATTTCGTTGCAATAATAACTCGATAAAAAGGCAAAATATACCAAGAAAATAAAGTCACGTATCTTGAAGTTCGTGTCTGAAATATTCCATCTCTTGAGTCGGTATTTTAAATATAAGTGATAAGTAGAATGCATCGAATTATTGTATGTAATTTTATCCGTGCTACAAATAATAGTGTAAAATAATGAAATGTGAATATAAAAAAAATTCTTCTTGATCCTTTTCGAATAGTATAAACCACGAATAAACCTTTTTGAACTATTAAAACGTGAGGTTGCGATTCACTATTAACTACGAGGTGGCTAGTTTTAAATTTGATTTTCTTAAAACATAAACGACTGAATCGATTTCAGTGATGGCTTAATTAAATCTGAAAATATTTTAAGACAGGTTAATTAGGTTTAAAATTGGTAGAGCCACGCTGCAGTTATATTACGGTAGCAGTAAGAATTTGTCGTGTCGACTGGTAAAGGAAAACTCCTGCGTTTAATATGGTAAATGTAATAATAATGTCCTCCAGACCGAATTTCGGCCACGGCGGCCTGCCTCAATGGAGGCCAGCCAACGACGCAGGACAGGATTATAGTGCCCAAGCTCACTCCCATAATCCGATGGGACGGTAAACCGACACGACCGGAAAGAGATCAGGCGCAGGACCAACGGCTTTACATGCTTTCCGAGGCACGGGGGTAAGACACCGCCAACTTCCTGACTCCGGGCAGCTACTGAGAATTTCTTAACAGAAAAAATCAATAATTGATTTTTTTGTCCCGACCCGGGATTTGAACCCAGGACCTCATGATCAGCAGTCGCACTACTACAACCGCTAGACCAACGAGGCAGTAAATGTAGAGAACCGGTGACCCTTTTTATCAGTAACGAGGCAACCATCCTAGTTCTTAGCATCTACATAATGGTTCATAATAGAGGAACTAACAGGTGAATTGTGTGCTCATTTGTCAACCATATTCTAAAAATAGGTTGGTTCTCATTATTAAGTTAAAAAGGAAGTAGAAGGAAAGAAATAATAATTTATTGTAACACACCAAAAACATCATTAGGCACGAATATTTTACTTAAAGGTATAATAAAATTAATAAAACGAAATTGAGGTTATAAAATTAAAAAAGTATGTTTATAAATTACAGTAAAAATTGTCATTTTGTTAGTAGTGTAGTAGTATCACCCAGCTTGTGCCGTCACAGAAAAAACATTTGAACCTGAAAGCGTTGAATTAGATTTAGATTTGAAATGATGTTATCATTTTGTTTCGAGATATGCAAGACAAATCACAAAATATATTATTTTAAATTCATAGAATCTGACTCTACTATAGACTCAAGATGCTAAAAGAAATATACTATCGATGGGATTCATTAAATTAATTTAAGCTTATCGAAAGACCATTGCCGTACATAGGCCTCTTTCATATAGCCTCATATTGGAGTTTTTTGACATAAATGCAATGCTTTGTATTAGGCGGGTTGGTAATGGTAGATTTGTATTTTATTTTTAATGAGTTGTTATTAGGATGATGCTACTGGGCATAATTTTCCCTATGTAGCTTCTCACGATAGCGACGGGATAATCAATAGGGTGATGGATTCTTTTACGACACTGTAACTTTGATCTACTATATTTCTATAATGTTACAAATAAATTATGTTAATTTCAACATGATAAATTATTCACAATGCCTTACAAAGTTTAGTTATTCACGAATAAACATTTAACTACCGTATTTCTAGAGCTTTAGGTCTAGCAGGCCGGTTTGTAAACTGAGAAACTTATCGACAGCTGAGTATCCCTCATGACTTAAACTTTCTTATCTAAAGAGTCAACCTTGTTATTTAATGAAATTTAACCTTAATTTATGCAGCGTTTATTTACTTTAATAACCAAGCTCGAATTTGCTAAATCGAGATACCGTGTAACTTGTGATTTGTAATTAATAATTTATTACTTAAAAAAATAATTCACTATCAACATAATATTTATCTTTACACAAAAGTTACCCTTCACAAGTACACTGGTGAGAAAATGTCTCCCTCAAAAATGTTACAAAAAACGGTCTCGAGCTACTTGCATTCAACAACTTCGTACACGTCTTACCAGGTAAGCGGATATATCTACCACATATTAAGAGTAACGAGAACACAACTTTTCTTTGCTATCGATTGTCGGATCGGTTGTTCAAGCTATACGACCGGGCCCTTGCACTTCAACTTACTAATCGTTTGGCGGTGCCACCTATTCTGGTTCTACTGCGGATATCATTGTTATGGATTTTATCATGCAGTGAAATTCCGAGCATAGCCATCTATACAGCTTGCCGACGCAACCATAAGCTTCTTTATTCGGCATTAAGTGAAGAACCACATCTCAGATCCATATGTCATCTCTGAAAAAAACGCACTGGTTGTACACTGTTGTTTTAAAATTTTGAAAAATAAAAATTCCAATTAGACGTCATAAAACAACAACGCACAAGCAACACACCCTTAGCTTAAGTAGAGGTAGCTTTAAATAGTAAAGAAACTATCTTCAAATCATAGGAATAGTTTCTTGTTACTTTTCTTTTATACCAACTTCTAACAGTCTACTGCTTAATATGGGCCTCCCCTAATTGTAGGGAGGATTTGTCATATTCACCATCATCTTCATTATCATTATACTCAGCCTGCAGCAGTCCACTGCTAGACATAGGTTTCTCAAGGCACGCTGCCTTGTGCAGATCGTCACTTCATATACCCAGGGGACGTCCCATACTACGTTTATCTAAACGCGATCTCCACTCTATGACATGCCTACTCCCCAGCCCTTTGGCACTTTAGCCTGTAAATACAGAACGCTACGTTTATGACCTTGGTGGATTTCTTTGTTACGAATCTTATCCACCGGAGAAACTCTGTGCGTAGCTCTTTCTATCGCTCGCTGGGTGACTTTGAGTTTGTGGAGTTGTCGTACCGTTAGTGTTCACGTTTCCCTTACCATTATACCTCACCCTCACTTCTTAAAAATGGTATCTACAAACTTCTTGTATTATCCTCCGTGATTACAATATTGTAGTAAGTATGGTGTATTTTTGTGTAACACCGAAATAATATAATATTTTATACTTCAGACAAAATGCATTAAGCATTTTAATAAAAGTTTAAATGTACTCGTACATCTTGATGAGTAATATTTCGCAATGCTTAGTGTTTTCACTCTTTTTTTAAGTATTTTCCACGAGCGTGTGCTATTTCTTCGTGGAAATGAAAGCAATCTCGTAATGTTCAGTAGACGGAAGATTTATTCACTCAAGGAATAGGTATTTTTAGTGGTTGAGAAATATTGTGTCCCTCTACTTTATTTTTCAATTGTTTATAAATTACAACGAATAAATTCGTTCCTATCTGTTAATTGATTTAGAGTTAATTAGAACTTTAAAATTTTACTTTAATATTTATTAAATTTTTATAAGATGCTGCAGGTGTTGGATATCTGCTCGAATTTTAAAGTACAGATTAAAAAATATAATTTCCACATAATAGTTTCTGGTCGGTGCTAAATCAGTCATTCGAGAAATTAATACTCTAAATGACTAAATTATCTTTAATTTTCTGCTGGTTCTTTCCTGTTTCTTTTTCTTGGACCACAGCTAGACATGAGCCTCTACCGTAGTACAGAGGATTGCCAAGATTATGTTTGACAGGCGTTGACGATCCCAGTACCGGACGTTTACACCGTATTGAGTACTTTGCGTCTGGTAAACGAGATAGTTGATGAAAATCTAATTAATTTCCGCAGAGTGTTTTCCTGATATTTCCAATAGCCGCCGCTTACGTCACGCACATGGCTGAATGGGTGGATAGATTCTCTGACGCTGCCATGACATGGCACATTTTCATGGCACGTTTCTGTCGCTGGGAGCAGATCAGCCCTAGATTGTTCGGTTTTAATGTCATTCTATCTTTAAAAACATGTTTTCAATAAATCAAATTTTAGTTCGCTAAAATGATAAAATAGAGGATACCTCCTGAAGTTTCTTTCGCCGTTTTATAGAAATGGATACCAAAAAAGCTTGAAAACAATATATTTATTTCTATTGTCGAAATAAAAATTAGAAAGCTGTTAACAGTAATTTTACGATAAACTTTAAACAAAGGCAGAATGCATTTTCACATCTGAAGAGCTTTCATGTAATTATAAACTGTAAACATTACAAATACCATTATACTCTTGAAATAAGTTTAAAATGGTTGTGTTGGGACTAGTTTACGACAGTAGTCACAGGGGCGTTGTGGAAAACTATACAAGTTTTATTGCTTTCGTTAATAGTGGGTCGTAATATATTCGTTTGTTTATATTTTATGAAATAAAAATGCTATTAAGATTAATAATTTTTCTTACAACTACTACTCCAGGTAAGCTTTAAATACCTGTTTTAAGAGTTGTTCATCACAATGGTCGAATTGCGGATTCGACACCACAACTTTTGACTGTGTGGTCCGCACCCTACCATTAGGCTCATGTTGTTATATTAATAGTTCAATACAATCTTATATTGAACTAAAAATTGTATATTTATAGTTTTCGTGTGGTGACGGTGTTAGTATATCAAATTACAATATTAAACGGCAAATATTCCATGTTCAGCAGTGGATTTCATAGGCTACAATGGATGGCTAGTAATATTTATCATCAAAGTTTTTGGCAGCCAGATGTTGCAATGTTGCATGATAATTTCTTGCAAAGGATAGAAATAGCGTTGTAGTTTAAGCTTTAAAACAACACAACGTTAAGCTAACCAGTAAAGGCCGCTCTGCTAGCGAAAGATCTCTTTTATTTCAAGGGAAGAGTCTTTCTTTAATAAGTTTTGATAGAGCTACGCTGAAAATATATATATTGGTTGTAGCGTAAAAGGGTCTATTCAACCGGGGAAGAACCACGCTCTCACAGAATACTGGCGTAAAATAGCAGCTTAATACTATGCTGTATTTCGTATGGTGAGTGTAGAGATTCGGAGACCCTTTTTTATTGGAATCCAGGCATTCCATCTTAGTCCTTAGGGGTGACAACGCATTTACCTTTTTATTCTTCATCGAGGATAAATGTAGATATCTATAAGCTACAGCATCCACATACCATCAGGTGGACTGTGTGCTCGTTTATCACCCTTATTCTATATAAAAAATTAATGTATGAAAAGTACTCTGAAGAGTATTAGCTATATATCCATCTCAAAAACACATAATATACGTAACATAACAGATATATATATATATATATATATATATATATATATATATATATATATATATATATATATCTGTTATGTTCATTTTGATGAATTTTTTTGTGTGTTTGAATGGGTTCCCCTAGATGGTTCTGTTGACATATGGATCTTTATTTAGGTCCTATTACCTTAAACAGGTCTTGTAGAATCATCTTTAGATTTCTCTTACCATCATTTAATAATCATTTTAATTTTTTTTTGCAGTGCGTTTTTCTCTTTAACCGTATTTATGTAACCATTAGGCTTGCTTGCATATTATTGAACTGACACGCGCAGCTTCACTCGAAAAATTTCGCTGAAAGAAAAGTTATTTAAATTTTTCCAAATTATTAAAAATGTAAATAGTAGTCATCAAAAATACGTGTTAAAATTACCTATGTGCCTATTGTTGATTAAGGGACTATTTAATGTGTAAGTAATTTTATGAAAACTAAAGTTATATTGCATAAGTACATGTGTGGTATTACATAAATAGTCTTAACTGACGTATTCTCGGTCTAAAATATACTGGTTTTGTACTGTTAATTTTTTAATCACAATAAAACATAGTCTTTGTCAGGAGAAATAGTGTAGCTTTCTATCAGTGAAATAATTTTCAGATTAGGATTAGCAGTTACAGATATAACTTCTATAAAAATATTTTTATACTTAAACTCCTCCGCGATAGAAGCGCGGTAGAAGAACACCCTATATATTTTGTTTTTAATAATGTAAGGATACCGATTTTGATTAAAATATGAAGGTCACATTGTTTTCATAACGCACATTTACATTTAATACATTCCTTGTCAGGATTAACGCTTTATATTACGGAGGTCTAGATTAAATCTTGACTTAACTTACTCACTACCAGACAAAATTTAAGCAAAGAGGTTAGAGCACACTAACGAGATAGAATTCGTTACAGTGATAATGTATTTCAATAAAGCGTCAACTCACTTAATCGATTTAATATAATATTGTTACGAGCTTGGGGTTCGTGAAAATAAAAACTGCCGATTGAATTACCAAAATTAACACATTAATTCATTTTACTTAAAAGACACTAATAATTAATCACACTGATTCACTTTATTTCGCTCCGAAGCTTCGCTTGACACTAGATGGCGCTAGTGCCTGACGTCAACTTAGGCGCGCAACAATAGGTCATATTATTTCTAGATTTTATTTAATTACAATATTTAAAATGAATATTCATAACACACAATAAAAATAAAAAATAAACTATAATTGGAAAACTAATTACAACTAACTACAATTGAAAACACTGCAGTGCCAGCTCTGTTATTTGCTACCAGAAATAAGTGAGAGGGTGGTACCTCTAGCACAACACATATTTTCAGTGTTTTGCGTAGTTGTTATTGTAGATACATATTTATATAAGTAATAGTATGTATAGATAATGTTACTTTAATATAAAATTTTAATATACTCACACAGAAGACTGGAAACAGTGTCAAAGCTGCGAAATGTGTGTTACTGCAGTCGTCTTGCCAAGCGTGATGACTAAGATAAAACCTTTCTACAGCCTACGAAGCGCATGTCCAAGACTTTCACGGGCTAACGAAGAAGGAGATTGTGCTTATATAGGTAGGAAAACGCAGAAACAGTGTAGCATCGGTAATGCTACTCAATACTTAGTCAATAAACACGTGATGACATGGTTTCACGGTAACTGATTATTAGGTCTTGAGTTCGAGTCCCGGGTTGGGCCAAAATTAGTTATCTGATTTTTTTGTTTGGTGCTGTTTCACCTGCACCTGCACATGCTCCTGATCTTTCTCCTGTCGTGTCAGATAACCGTCACATCTGGCTAAAGTAGTGAGGGAATAGAGAGTGCACTTATACTTGCGTATACACTCGGGCACCATAATCCTGTCGAATCCGTTGAGACTGGCTGCCGCGAACGAAACTCGGTCTGGGTGACATTATTATTATATCAAGTACGTCAACAGCCGGTCTTTGTCTTTTTTATATTATTCGAAGCCAATGCTTGACTACTATTCTACTTGATTATAAGTGGTGATGCAGCCAAAGGTGGTAAAACGCACTGACTTTACAAAATCCTATTCACTCTTGCCCATATTGTAATCGTATGGAAAAACAGATGCTGACAACTTACTTATTCTACTCCTTTGTCGTTCGCATCACGAAAGTTGAAACAAAATTATTCTCAAATAACAATTATAATAAAATATTTAACAATCAACTTTGGAACTTTAATCCGTTTTCGTATTTTCTTAACCCCTTTATTCTTTTCTATTTGCATAATGTCCATTGAATAAAATGTACATTTTGAATCCTTGCGATTCAGACAGCAACCCTACGCAGAACGAAAAGGGACATAAAATGGTTATCGTCTTTATTATTAGATTTATGTTATTTGAACAAATGGCACAATTATGCTGAGGATCGGCACCCCGGAATGTAATTGATGTTACTTAGGGTTAGATCTACGCCCCTATCTGTTCTTTTTGTTTTTTCTAGAAAAACACGTTTTTAACTGTAAAAATAGCAAAGTCTATTAGCATCATTGCAAGACAAATAGTTCAGTGTAGGTCGAAATAAAAATTAAAATTTAAAGGTGTTAAAATTATCAAAACGTTGTGAATTGTAAATCATTACGCGACAGTTATTTCGTCGATTGTTGAGACAGATTTAGGAATCCTTTTTACCAGCTATAAAACAGTTCGGAGTGCTTTTGAAAAGTGCAATTAATCCTAGTTGGTATAGTAGTCATAAGAACGGCTGCTTCCTAGGTTAAAATCCCGGATCATGCCAAAAAATCAGTTATTGAGTTTTTTCTGTGAAGAAATTCCATGTAGCAGCCCAGAGGTAGAAAGTAGGCGGTGTTTCACCCCCTTACCTCGGAAATCACGTAAAGCCGTTGGTCCTGAACCTAATATCTCTCCGGTCGTATAGGATTTCCGTCCTGTCGGACTCCAACAGTAAAGCTATCCCTTTACTGTACACCTGTGCTTACGTATACACTCGTGCACTATAATTCTATCCTGCGCAGATCTAGTCTACGTAAAGAGTGATCGCCGGGACCGAAATTTGATTGGAAGCTCATATGTTCTTAATGAATACCGTTACAGCCTATTAAAATCCACTGCTGAACATAGGCTCTCCCATGGATAGCTTCATATTTATATTTATATTAGGATATGTGCTATAATTGCCAAGCTTGGCAAGCGGGTTGGCAACTGCAGTTTTTTTTTATTTTTAGTCGTTATAAGGAAATGACGCTGCTGCCCTTCTCCTGATTTGTTTCCCTCTGTCGCCTTTTACGCCTTTTTCCACGGGATGATTTATTAAATAATTCAATAAAATTGCAAAACTCAACGCGAAAAAAATCTATGAAAAAATGCTTTCCCTATCAAAACCAGAACCTGTGCTTCTGACAACCATCTGACAACACCCTGTCTGAAATGGAGGTTAAAAGGTTTTTGATAGTTTTTTGATAGTTTAATGTTAATGTTTTTTGTTTATGTTAAATAAAAAACAAAAGTTTAATGATAAAAACTCAAATATCATGTAAAGTTGCAAGAGTTGTTTTTGTAATACCATTTTATTATAAAATTAAAATATAATGTAATATATTATATTTTAATTAGATAAAAACTAGCTGGCCTGGCATATTATTATGACGGTAGATGGCGCAGTGAGTTTCACTCCGAACGCGTTTGGCATCGTAAATATAAAGTGTATTAATAACTGGATGACTGCGACACCTATCGAGTCCATGTAATGTGATTTTCTTTTTTGGCACCAAACCGACATAATATAAGTCATTTTAGGTTCATAAATAGAGAATTTGTTAATAACTTCGTCTACAGTGCCACCCATTACATCCTGGCATAGCCATAAACTATCATCTCGCCACAACGAATATATTGATTAAATCTGACTTCTACGAGTATCGAGCAAATAATTCTCAATCAAGTTTACCACTGGCTATTTTTCCGGACCGATACGACCTGGGGACCATCAAGAAAATAGCTTACTCCTTTCTAAAGGGCCGGCAACGCAACTGCAATTCCCCTGGTGTTGCGGTTGATCATGAGCGGCGGTAGTCACTTAACATCAGATGTGCCGTATGATCGTTTGCCCCTCTTCTATAAAAAAAAAATCAGATTTTACGTACTAACAAACGCTCCAACGATTATACACAATATAAACATTAAAATATACTTATACTCTACTAGTATATAGATACTACTAATAGTATTACTATGATAGTAAAAGTAAGGATTTCTCCTAGAAGAGAATATAGATACACGTACAGTTTTTGAAATCTCTTACATAGTATAAAAAATAGCTGCTTCCGGCCATCTGTACTAGTGATGCAACGGAAGTGTCATATCGGAAGCAGAAACGGAAACAGATGTTAAAATATTTTTTTGCAGAAACGAAAACAGAAACGGATGTGGAAACGGAAATAATACTTATTAAAAAATTACAAATAAAACTTCTAATTAACATTCAAAATTAAGTAGCGGTAAGTTATATGTTATGAAAAGTAGTTCGGCCGCTTTTACACCTAACAATCTGTTCCAGTGTTCCTCACTGGTAATTCTAATTGCTCACTGGCGATGCTGCTTACCACTTATACACCAAAGCGAAATGGGCACTTAAATTTGGGAAAACCCTTTAAAGAGCCATATTTAGGTTTAGCGAGTAGGTAACTTCGTATAGCTCTATCACGAAAGTACGACGTAAATAAACTTTGAATCCAAAATACTCATTAAAGTTTATTTAAAAATAATTAATATAAACTTCAAGTAAAAAATAAATAATATAAACTTTACGGAAACATAACTGCTACCTTATTAATTTGCATATCTAATTTGTAACAAAGGCATTTATTAAAAACTATTTTTAACTGGAGAAAATCACGTTTTTAATTTCTAATTAATTAAAAATACAATAAATCTATTTATATGGATGCGTCGCTGAGTTCCGTTCAAAATTCTGTTATAAAACTTACGGAAACAGAAGCAGAAACAGATGTTAAAAACCATGCAAAACTTCCGCAGTTGCGGAAACAGAAACGGAGTTCTGTTGCATCCGTAATCTGTACGCTTAGACCTTTTAAACTACGCAACGCATTTTGATTCGGTTTTCATCAAAAGACAGAATGATTCAAGAGAAATGTTTATATGTTATAATACATGATTAAGATTAAGAAGGCATTTATTCTTAGTCCACACTTAGTCAATATATATGTGCATTTTAGTAATTAATCAATAATAAATATAGGTATATATGGGCCAAAACATCCACGTACTATTAATTGGCCTGTGTATTCATTATCTTCATCATTACAGCCCTTCACAAGTCCACTGCTGAACATAGGCCTCCCCCAAGTAATGCCACAAAGCATTGTCCTGAGCCACCCGCATCCATCGACTTCCTGCATGTCTTACCAGGTTGTCACTCCATCTAGTGGGGGGTCGCCCTACACTACGCCTACCGGTACGAGGCTGCCACTCGCGAACCTTTCTTTACCATAGGTTATCTGTTCTTCGAGCTATATGGCCGGCCCAGTGCCACTTCAGCTTACTAATCCGTTTTATTGGACCTGTGTATTGGTATCCCTTAATTCCACAAAAAAGTCGTGTACTGCTAAAGCTCAATAGTAGCGCTTATTACACGCAACATTCGGTTGGGTATATAATATAGTAATAAGATATATTATGTTTGTAGCACGAATGGGTTTGCTCGACCTGGGTAAGACCACGCTCTCACAGAATCCCAGCGTTAAATAGCAACTTAAGTTATATAAATAAGTGTATAGAACCTAAGACTTTTTCGTGGAAACGAAGCATTCCATCAGGTGGACTGTACGCGCGTTTGTCACCCTTATTCCATTAAAAAACAAACTGTCAAACAATTCATTCCTGCTATTCGTTGCTTCCGCTGCCTAAAGGAATCAAGTTAAGGAAACATTAACACATCTAAGTAATAAGACTATTGCCAGCGAAAATTCAAATAGTATTTTTTTTCTCAAATGACAAATATTCTGTTCGGTTACAGTTTATTTTCAACTCAGCAAGCGTCCAAATTACTTTTTTCAAAGAATGTTGGCATATAGATTTCCATTACAGATATATGGGCCGAAATCCGAATTTGATTCCACAAAACCGAGTCCCCATTGAGTAATAATTATTCTAAATCCCATGTGGCGTTCACACATTGGATTTGATCTCAATATATCCCTAAAAGGGGCAATAATAACGTGTCTATATAATAGATTTTTATCTATTTAATAGATTTTTCCGACACCTTCCTTCTGCTAATTTTTTTTTCTTTTTATATATTCTGCTGACGAATTTGATCGAAATTTATTTGAATAAAGTGTAGAACGTGAAAGTTTTTGAATGATTCCTTTTCATTTTTTAACCAACGTTAAATAGACAAACAAATTAAAATTCTAGAATGAAAATACCAAAAAGAAATAAATAATCACCATTTATGAGTTCATTGCGAAAAAATGTAAATAAGATTTTATAATAATTTTGGTTTCATAAATTGTAGCACTTGGATTTTATCTAAACCTGAAAGATAATCTTCAATATTCTGGATTGCCGACTTATATTTTTCCTCATTACAACAGCTTTTCACGTCGACTGCTGAACACAGTGCTCTCCCCAAGAATGCCAAAAAACACGGCCCTGAGCTACATTGTTCTATTTAATATTTAAAAATAAAATAAAAAGATGAAGATAAATATAAAGATACATTTATTGCATAACTGTGTACAATATGATCTTAGTACAAAAACATATACGGGGTTGGCAACCGCAGTTTCTTATTATTTTGAGACGCTGTCAGGAAGATGTTGCTGCCCATCTTCTGTTTCAGCTTCCATCTGTCGCCTCTTACGACACTCACGGGACGATATGGATGAGTGGATATTTTTTCACTGCCACTACACAGTCAAATAAGGACAGTGATGGAATTGACTCAAAATGCTTTGCAATTTAAACAGAATGATTCAAGAATAGAAAAAGAAGATAAAAAAATAAAAAAAATACATAGAAGTAAAAATGTAAAACTAACAAATATAGGCTTACCCTATCTTCCACAATCATCGAAAACGACAACCGGTTAAAACGCATAAATCAAAGGGTATGAGTCTAAGCCTAAAGGCTCAGCATTCCACGCGACGTGTGGGACAAAGTGTGTTCGTAGAGCATTGACAAATATTATTAAAACGTTTCGCAATAGCGACTGTCACTTAAATATAGCAAACTAAGTGACGAGCGTCGCTTATAGCAGCAAACACTAAGTTTTATGGTACGAGACGAGCAGCTGGTGTTAAACACGAGTCCGGGAGGGCGAGCTTACCCGGCAGCTTTTTTTAATCTATCAACAAATAACTAGCTAGAGTTGATTTGTTACCGTTTATTACCTTGATTTTAAAATAAAAGAGTGTATTTGTCCTTTACGAAGAACACTACATCCAGTTGTGAACGCTCCACGAAGCCTTACTCTAAGATCTTATGTAGAAAACTCGGCAGAACATGTGGCGAGCGTTTGTTCGATATATATACGGTACGCACTATAACTGAAATCGAACTTATCTATCTTATCTATATTATATCTATCTTAGGATAATCCTGTAATGATGGTAGTAAGTGGTAAAAATAAATAAATATTTTAAGTGCCTGCCGCTGATGCTTAGGTTTCCTTTTCGTCAACAGAGAGTGATCGACAAAAACTCTACATGGGGTAGTGCCACGGTGGAGCGATATTTTATTTTTTATTTAGCGATAGATTTTTTTTTACAAAATTATTTTATAAAATAAAAAGTCTTGGATGGTAGTTTCATTTCTTTTGTTCTATGATGATAAATTCACTTTATTGTTATCGGTAAAAGATAATTTTTGATACGATTACTTCCTTTTTGTAAATTTTCTTATGAAATAGCATATTAACATATAACATATTTGAAGTCGGTACTATTAACATCGAATTGGCAAGATCCACAATGTCGAAAAAAATTTTCTCTCTGGATTTTTACGCGTTATATTCCACTATGTTCTTGTAAAAAAAAACGCTGATCTTTAGATGCGATTGTTTATGTGAATGGGCTGAATATAACGATGGGAAAAAGTATTAAAATGTTCCCGCCGCTAGATTGCATGCTCAAATACTTAAAAATGTTAAATATCATATTGTGTATTATTGTTATCTATACACTTATAAATAAAAATAAAAATGAAATTTCTGTCTGTAATATCAAATAACTGCCTTAAATAAAGCTGAGGAGGTTATTTGGATGCTATAAATTGTTTTACTCATATGTTTAGATCATACTTCATGCCATTTAAATATTAATCCATATTTACCTCGGAAATTTTATTTATTACCCATACATTCCTTATTATAATTACCACTATGCTACACTAAAATGAGTGATGACCTGGTAACACGTGTAGGAAGTCCGTGGATGCAAGTAGCTCAACAGCGTACTTCGTGGCGTTCCTTGGTGGATGCCTATCTTCAGCAGTGGATTTGTTAAGAGCTGTTATGATGATGATGATGATCATGATGACTATCTTTCTATCTAAGTTTTTACTAAACTTCCAATCTAACGGCCAATGCCTCCCCCTTGGACTCTACTGCATCCGCCCATCTGTGAGTTAGGTAGACCAGAAGATCATCAGCTAACCGACCACGGCGAAAACCGTATTGACGATCACTAATCAGCTGGTGATCCTCAAGGTACTTCATGAGCTGGCAGTTCACAATAGACTCCATTATTTTGGAGAACAAGAAGGTGATGGCGATAGGCCGGTAGTTGGACGGGTCTGAGCAGTCGCGTTATTTAGGGATCTGGTGGACGAAAGCCGTCTTCCATGATTTCGGGACTACGCCTAGGGAGTAGGTGTACCGGAAACGACGCGTTAAAACCGGTGCCAACTACGGAGCACACGTCATGTAGATTAACATTGTTACCATTAAACACATATTGTTACCATTAAAAAGAGCTTCGTTCTCAATATGCTGCATCCACACTGGTGATATGTTGCTATTATTTAAGCAGGGTGTTTATATAATCGGAATGATGCTGGTATTCTGTGCAAGCGTAGCCAAGCCAACTCATTCGCACTCCAGTCACTTAATTACTCTAACATGTGACAGTGTTTATTAGGTACTTACATGATACAGTTAATAGAAAATGACGTAACTCAGTTTGCACACGTACACTAATGGTGCTTTATTATTTTCTGAGCAGCTAACAAATTACATTATTTTTATGCTATTTGTTGTATGATATCGCCAAAATAACAATTACCAATCATCTAGGAAGTAAAAATATTTAACGTAGCCGGTAAGTTCATACCGACTAGCCGACTAGCTTTCACCGTAATTTTTACAATACGGCAACCTGAATTTGATCCGCGCCGGTAGTGCTGAAATTATTAACTGCAATTTTAACTGACAACGTGAATTACTTTTTTTGTTAACTTCCCGCTAAGAAAATTGAAAACTTTCAAAAATAGGGAAGTTATTGGTTTCACCCGATTTTCGAAAATCGAGTTTTCACCAGATCTTGACGTTTTAAGATCCGTGATCCGTGCGTGTGAGTGTGTGTGTGTACGTGTGTGCGTGCCTGCGTGCGTGCGTGTGTGCGTGCGTGAGTGTGTGCGTGCGTAAATGCGTGCGTGCGCGCGCGCGCGTGTGTGTGTGTTTGTGTATGTGTGAGAATGTGTGTGCGTGTATGTAGTATGTAAACCTTTCATAACTTTTAAATGTCTTGATAGATTGAGATGCGCCGAAAGGAGAAAGAATTTGAAAAAACATTTTTTTTAAGCAAAAAATTCAAAGTTTTTATTAAAAATAAAATAATACAATAAATCGAATTAAATAACTTGCCAAAAAGAAAAATGTAATCCAAATTTTTGATGCTTTTACAAGATGGCGCCCTTCCAGTCATAAAATTAAAATCGTGTCAACAATAACAAGTGACTTGAGTCATGAAATTATGTAGGTAGTGTGATATTTTATTATTTATTCCGAGCTCCTGAATTGCATCGACATTGATATGTAAATATTAACAAGAACGTTACTTATTCCAAGACCAAAATAGCAAACCCCCAGGTTTCGAGACATTTTAGCCATTGTACATAATAAATCTACCTAATAGGCTATCAGTGGTAAGAATAACACAGCATTTCAGAATTCAAATATCTGTCAATAAACTGATCAATAACCTCATGAAAGTTGACAACTAACGTCAAAACGACATCAATTCGCCATTAGTGTTGCAGTTTTTGGTAAAAATAAAATATGAATATCACTGAAATAAAGGAAAATTCATGGATTTTAATGACCAAAACTGGTATAGTATATTATTTTAATTTATTATCCCACTGGTACAAAACCAGGCCTACGTTTCATACAATTTCGGACCGTCTGCTTTGGAGCGCTTTGCATTTGAAATTAGCGCAAAGCTCCAGGGATTGCCTACAGGGTCAACCACTTTTTTAAGGGACAACTTTTCTCATTTTCTCAAAATGTTATATCAATAAAAAATGAGATCTTTATGGCGATTCTCATATTTGACTTTTACGATACTACTATATGGGGTGATTGATTTTATTACACCTCCACACTAGTTAAGACTAGGTATATAGTTAAAGCGGTCAAATGTAAATAAATTAAATCAAATAATAACCACAAAGATATCAAATCAAATTCGATTTGTGTCAATATCGAATTTAATTGAATTTTTCTATAATTTAATTGAAATAAGAAACAAAATTAGAGTCCACCTTATAATAAATAAATATAGAAGTCCATAGATAACAACTTCAAATAAGTTGAAGACAAAAAGACTAAAAAAGTTAAAAGGCTTGCAATGTACCTACAATTCCCCTGTTGCATTTACTCATGGGCGGCGTACTAACAATCAGTTGAGCATGTTCATTTGCCTTCTGTATTATAAAAATGCGTGCACATCTCTGAGAACAAAGATTTTAGAAAGCTACTTAGCCTGTAATTGAACTAACTGGCTCCATTTGATTGGAACGTAGAAGTGCACGCACTACAGCTTAGCGACAGAAGTAGTTAAGAGGTGGAACCTAACCAGTCCAGCTACAAGGCAGAAAAGGAGTCCTACCACCTAGCGATTTACTCTTTTAAACATAGTAGTATGTTTGAAAAAATATGTATTTATAGTGTACATAGATATAGATAGTATACGTACATACATATATTGGATGGATGCATAAAACTATATTCTTTATTCTTAAAACTTTTGCAAATTAAATTCGTCTTAAATTATATCAATGGTATACAGTAAATAAATCCCAAACGAGAAGTTGATGAGAAATACGGACCATATACGTTTATTGCAGATTGAAACACATATTAAATTTGAATTTCGGAGTATCTTGATTTTGTATTTAACCTTGATCACGATTCGATTTCTTAAGCTTTCAAATTCAAATCTTTTAATACATAAAATGCTTTATTTTTTAATATCTGATTATTGATTATTAATTCCATAATTCGATATCAGAGGACTTTAATCGTTTTGTGAACATTTGAAATAAATACAACACTAAAAAAAATTAAACCTGATAATTTAATTAGCACATAGTCCTACTGCCCGTGGTATCGTGCCACGAACGCTGTCTGCGTTTTCTCGCTGAATGGCTATACTAAGCTTTTGAATGAGAAAATAACCAGCCCTCTTATCACCAGCAGCAACGTCCAGTTACGGATAGAGTCCCTTTAGGAACTTCACCGCATGCAGACCCCACGGACCGGTTATTTCTACAGCAAATGACACAAATATGTAATCATCTCTCAGAGTCTCATATTTGCGCCACTTACTCAGTTCAGTTGTCTCCGATGTCGCACTGGCTCTAAACAAGTTACCCCTGAGATGAGAGGCCGCAAAACTGTCTACGCTAGTAACATCCCATACTAGGGTTTTAGCTCTCCCCCAAAGGACCAATGGCATACCGTCCATACTATCTGTACTACGATCTCGAATCTGCCTGCCAAGCGTGATGATTAAAACAATTCTAGAGATAGGAGTGGCATCATTCAGATGTGAACTTTTACTGGCTAATAAAGAATATGAAAAATTGATTTCTAATATTTACGCGAACACTACACATTTAAATAATACTAATTTTTACGGATTTTATCGCGTATACTCGTATAAACTTTTTTATATACCCGACGTTGCGAGCACTTTACAACACCCATGGTCACGGGGAGACTGAGATGTTCAACGTTTAGATGTCATAGTTAACCGCAGTTATCATCGATTAAAGTTATTAATTTTTGTTCCGATCTATGGAGTATGAACTTATAGTATCTTGAAATCTTGCAGTTGTATGCTTGGATTGGGATTTAATCCGCATTTAATACCTAGACATCTTCTCTATTGAAATTAGAATGTTTTTGATTTCAATAGCCTCGCGAATCATCCTTGGAAGAAATCGGTGTTCTTTAGCGAACTTTTTCTTTTCTTTAGATTTGTGGTCTATCAAATCTGATGTAGTGACGTGCTCGATCCTGTACGTGTTCACAGTCTGCAGACTTCCCGGAGCGTCGATTCTTCCCATCAGCTATATGTTCTTTAACGCGGGTTTTAATAGATCTTTTAGTTTGTTCTATGTAGGAGAGACCACATACACAATCAAAAAAAAATTGCAGAGGGACGTTACTCTTGACTGATAGTAAAAATTGACCAATCTTCTTCGGCGGCTTGAAGTATGTTTTAATGGAAGCGCGCTTCAAGATGTAGCCAATCTTGCCAGTGACTCCTCTAACATATAGCAGTACAGCAGGTACACTGTAGACTGTGGCCGGCTTCACTCGTTCACTGTGACGTAAGTGTGGGACCCAAAGCTTCATGCAAAACTTGCTTGAAGTGTTGTAGCTCGGCAGCCAGGTGATTGCTAAAGTAAGGTACCATCTGCTTGGGATCCTATAATTAATAAAATTAAATACCAACCTAAGCATACAACTGCAAAACTTCAAGATACTATAAGTTTATACTGCACAGGTCGGAACAAAAATTAATAATTTTAATCTACGGTAACCGTGGTTATATCATAGTTAACCGCGGTTACCATCTATACGCTGTACCTAGACGTTGAACATCCTCACGACCATGGGTGCTGTAAAACGTTCGCTCTGTTAGGATGGCTCGCCTGGGGTCCTTTTTTAAAAAAGACACCTTTACTGCTGCCAAACTAATTTAATTTAATTTACACTTCGGAATATTATAAACTATAACAAAGTTTTGTACCGAACAGAGGTTAGAGTTTGACTGCTTAAATTATATGAAAAATCACTTTTATATACTTTACATAATGCTTACAACAACAATTACTACCTTGTACATCGGTTCATAACATCTCCCCCCTTAAGAAAACGTAGGATACAATAAAGTCAAGACCCTAAGTTAATACAACAAAATATTGAAATACAGTAAAATCATTCAAAAATTATAAAAATTTTAACTGATACAATTGCAATAGCTAATACTTTATTTTAATTGACAATCTTATTCAATTAACAAGTAACAAACATAATAATAAGGAATATAAACTTGAAAAAGAAATAAGTAAATTTTAATCGCTACATTATAAAGCAAAGTAATATAAATATTAATCGATTAATAAATAAGAAACTTTTTCAAAAATTAAAAAATAGTTTTGTAAAGAATTTTACAATTTTAATTGTTATTTGACAATATTAATAATAATTATCAATTGAAACTTAAAACATGATTAGAAATATTAAAATGACTTTAAGAAGAAATTTATACATTTATTCTTATTAAGTATTTTGTTAAAAAAATTACTAAAAAAATTACGAAGAATTAATTAAGAAGCGGACACAATTATATCAAGCAGTAACTAGTAAGGAATATTCACTCACCGGGGTATTGCTTCTATGCGTCTTGGGCACTAAGTTGCTACAACTACTGGAAGACACTCTGGGTAGACTCTCTGGGGCCCCAGCCTTTCTTGTCCGGTGATACGTTGGGAGAGAGTGCGGTGCGCGACTATTTCTCACACGAGGTGAGGCGGGTTTCCTGGAGCTCGACTGTTTCCAGGCTAAAGCGGATATACTAGCGATGCGCGTGGGCAATAGCCCTTCACTATTGTCTTAAGCGGTGTGGTTCCAACGACGAGCGCGGCGGGAAGAGAGTGCGCGTCGGCCGCGCGTGCCTTTTATTCCTTCGGTTGCGATGATCGCGTAATATTCTAGAATCATCTTCTCTCCCCTCCCACCCCACCACCCCGATGTGTTGATAGGAGGGTAGGAATATTATCGTTTTGGAAAAGGATAAACGATTTGGCAAGCCTACCGTCAATAAAATAAATACGAATGGTTTTCCGCGCAACCATCTCCCCCCGCCCTTGAAGGATTTCCTTCAAAATAACTAAAACAACTAGAGCTAAGATGAAACTGACAAATAACTTACTAACGCTAAGATTACCTAAATTCAACTACAATCTATAATCTAGAAAGATAATTTAAATTATGGAAGAGGCAAAGGGCACAAACGTACAACAGGACGCAGGTAAGATCCAACCGTGGTCTTAAATCTAGCTACCCTAATTACTCCGTCGGAACCGGGAAAAACCTCTTCGACAATTCCTAACGGCCAATGGAGAGGCGGCGTATTCTCTTTGCTGAGCACAACTACAGTTCCTACAGCTAAAGGCTCAGTTGCTGTGTTCCATTTTTGCCGAGACTGCAAAGTATGCAAGTATTCCATCCTCCATCGTTTCCAAAACGATTGCACTAACCGGTCTAATAATTTGTGGCGTGCGGAAATGCTAAGTCTGTTCTCATCCATATCTACGGCGGGCAAATACTTTAAAGGCGTTAAATTCAAAAAATGTGCTGGAGTTAGAGCCAGCGGCTCCGAGGGGTCACTAGACAACGTACGACAAAGTGGGCGGCTATTCATTACGCATTCAATTTGAGCGAGCACCGTACTTAGCTCTTCGAAGGACAAAATTTGATCTCCTATTACTCGGTATAAGTGACTCTTTAGACTCTTAATATTAGTCTCCCAATTGCCCCCAAAATGACTCGCGGCTGGGACGTTCAGAGACCACTCGATGCGGTTCTCGGCTAGAATGTGAGCGAACTCCGAATTATAATACTTGTTAGCTAAGAGCTCATGTAGTTCTGATAAAATACGTTTTGCACCGACGTAGTTCGTACCGTTATCCGAATACAATTTACTTACAGGGCCACGGCGGGAAAAAATCTTTTAAATGCACCCATAAAGCCTGCTGTGCATAGATCACCAACGAGTTCTATATGCACCGCTCGAGTAGTTAGACATACGAAAATTGCAGACGTAAGCCTTTGTGGATCCTATACCTCGCCCGCGAGTGAGCGTTACCTTAAACGGACCAGCGAAATCAGACCCGGTGTGCGTAAAGGGCTTTACTGATTGTATTACTCTACAAGATCTAAGTTCCGCCATTTCCGGAAATGACGGCTTGGGGCGTGTCCAAAAGCAAGCTATACATATGTGCACCAGATTGCGGATTAAATTACGTGCAGAAAGAATCCAATAATTCTGACGCAAGATCGATATCAGCAAGTCGGGGCCAGCGTGCGAATTCAATTTATGATGGTAATCGACTAATAAATTCATGATATGGTCTTTACGCGGTAAAACTATAGGGTGCCGTTGGTCGACACTCAACTGCGAGTTGGACAAGCGTCCACCTACCCTTACAATCCCATCCTGTAAAAATGGCTTAAGGCGTTGAAAGGCGCGACTACAAGCTCTATGCGATTGTAATCTTGTAATTTCTTCAGAGAAATGCGCAACTTGAAGTTTACGCAATACTAGCAACTCGGCGTAGTCGTAATCGGATGCTAAGACATACGAACGTCGCGGTAAAAGCTTCGCGAATGGACAAACGTAAATTACGCTACGCAATAATTTCGACCATGAGGACAAACGGTTCGCCAAAGCAATGATTGGAGAAACCTCGCTCGAAACGTTCGACACTAGAGCGTGTCTCTTCTCTTCCGGCGGTTGTGACACTGACGAAGGTTCGAAATCCGTTATTGGCCATTGCGAGGGATCCAAGTGTACCCAAGAAGGTCCGTGGAACCAAAGCGGGTGGTCCATTATTTGCATCGGTGTGAGTCCACGGGATAGACAATCGGCAGGGTTTTCCGTACCGGACACGTGATAAAAGTTCTGCGTTTCTATCTCGTCTTGGATCTTGGCCACTCGGTTCGCGACAAACGTATCCCAACGGTGGGGTGAAGAATGAACCCAGCATAAGGCGACGGTGGAGTCGGAAAAGGCAAATATCCTTTCTATGTGAACTCTATTCCTACATGCGCTGATAATTGCGGTAATAAGCTTGGTGAGTACTAATATTGCGCAAAGCTCTAAGCGCGCCATAGAGACAACCTTACGGGGGGATACTCTCGACTTAGAACTAATGAGGCTAATCGAATTTCTACCATTATTCTGAACGTGGAAATATACAACGCCCCCGTAAGTCTTCTCGCTGGCGTCTGCAAACCCAACGACCGTGATGACGCTATTTCTATCGACGTTTATATGACGCGGTATTTTAATTTCTCTTAGTAAAGGAAGTTCCTCTCTAAAACGCTGCCACAACCGAACAATGCTGTCAGGCGGCGAGTCATCCCAATCGCATTCAAATAACCAAAGTTGTTTAATCAAAAGCTTAGCGTATAATACCGCCGGAGCTACGAAACCCATGACATCCCATAATCTAGCAACGCCTGACAGTATTGTGCGCTTTGTGCACTTCTCACGGCGGATTTACAAAGGCTAAGCACGTCGGACTCTGGTGACCAACACAGACCGAGCACCTTGTGTGTATCAGATTCATCGAATTCCTTTATCGCCGAAAGACGGTGTGATAGTGGGATTGTGTCTAAAACCGGACGCGAATTACTAGTCCACTTGACAAGATCGAATTGACCTGATTTCATGAGCTTTATAACCTCGGCGGTGGTTAGGGTGGCCTCCTTCACGCTATCGACCGAGTACACAAAATCATCCATATATAATCCACTTTGAATTGCCCTGTTAGCTTTAGGATAATAGGGACCTTCATCATAAGCGAGCTGTCTCACCGTGCGTAACGCATGAAATGGGCTCGACTTTAAACCAAAACAAACGCGGTTAAATTCAAACATCAACAGTTGAAACGATATAAAATGCGTTGGAATCTACGGTCGCATTCACGGACCCCTATGCAAAGAAACATTTGGCGAATATCGGCGGATAGTGCTATACTAAACAAACGAAAATTGGCTATTATATTAAACAAACTGCCTTGTAAATTTTGCCTACTATAGAGGATATCGTTAAGCGACAGGTAAGTGCTAGTTTTAGCACTAGCGTCGAGCACTATACGTAACTTAGATGTAAGTTTGTCCTCCCTAATGACCCCGTCGTGTGGTGTGATATACGACGGTGTGTCTTCGTAGTTATCTAATTTCGAAGCCACAAGTGATATGTAACCTTCCCTTATATATTCGTTAATGACGCCGTCATAAGCTTCTTTTAACTGGGGTGAAGCGAGCATCCTACGCTCCAAGCTGTAGAAACGTTTTTCCGCCATTTGACGCGAATCGCCGAGAGATAAAACATCTCCTTTAAAGGGTAGCGCTACACTATATCTACCGTCGCGATCACGAGCGGTCGTGCGGACGTAAATTTCCTCGCATAATCTGTCATCTGAGCTAGCTATGGGTGGGACGTTCACCTCCTCCATCTCCCAAAATTTGCGGACTAACGACTCGAGCGGTTCGACAGCCATACCACAATAAGAGGTTGCCGAAATACTATCTATGATGGGGGCGGAGCCAACGATGACATAGCCCAATACGGTTTCCAGTGCGTAAGGCGCGATATGCGAGGAGTTGCCCCTGACCTTATTGTTTAACAAAAGATGAGGGAAAAGCGATGCTCCAATGAGCATGTCTATGTTTACAGGAACGGCGTAAGTGTCGTCTGCTAGAGTCAAATTTTTAAATTCAATCATTGCCGAGGTGTCAACCGTAATGGTTGGCAGCCGTTCAGTGACCCTATCTACTACTAGTGCATTTATATCAAAGTTAACATTACGATCTATCCGAGAATAAAATTTTAAATTTATATATCCCTGGGTAACTTTACTAGTACCTCCGATGCCTTTGACTACGGGACATGAAAGTGACCTATTTATTACTAAGCCTAAGCACTGAAAACATTGTCGCGTTAAAAAGCTATTTTGGGCTCCGCTGTCCAGCAGTGCACGGACGCCTTGTTCGTTTCCACGCGAATCCCTAACCAAAATACGTGACGTACCCAGTAACACGGTTGAAGAAGGTTGTGCTCCCATATTTGCCATTGAGCACAGAGCGACATCACCAGGTCAACCGCTAGAATCAAACACCGCAATTTGCAACTAAATGCTTATCGCTTAAGCAGTTCAGACATAGGTTGTTTGTCTTTACTAATTTATAACGATCGCTTGGTGAATATTTACAATGGAATATTTAAAATGGAATATTTAAAATGAAGTAAATGTATGTAGAAAAGTCGCACAATTGTATAAATTACCGTGTTTATCTTTACATATGATACAGGCATGCTGAAGTGGTGCCGACGTAGCGGTTACGTACGTTAACGACCCTGCTGTTTTAGATGGTTGAGTCGGTCTACGGTCGACGCATTTTTTAATTTCTTGTTTAACGTTGGGGGGAGCGCTGCATCACCTTTATTTGATCTCGCACAAACGATGCTAATGAATGAAAGGAAGGCATCTCCGAGCTACGATGCTCCATTTCAAACGCACGCACGGTATCGGGGTCTAATTTATTTAGTGCAATATGGAGAAACACCACGTCCATAAGGTCATTAAATTTCAAATTTTTAAGTGCAGCCACCGATGCCACAAATTTATCTAAAAACTGCTCTAAGCCGTTGATGTTCGCGGATGATATAGGTTTAAGATCGAATATCTGGTTCAAATATTCGGAAGCTAACATTCTCTTATCTTTATATTTAGTTTTAAGTGTTTCGAATATTAACAAGTAATTCTTTGCTGTAGGTGTAAAACCCGAGCAAATTGACTGTGCCCTGCCACTAAGTTTACTAATTAAATAATATAATTTTTTAGCGTCCGATAACGATGGGTTATTATGTATATTGTTTTGAAAACTACTGAAGAAGAAGAGCCATGTCTTAATGTCACCATTGAATACCGGAATATCTATTGGCGGCAACCTAATTTAGTCACGAGGGCGTACCTGGATTTCCGGCTTTGCTTCGTTTTGAGATGGAGACTGTAAGAGTTTCGCCGTTCTTTTCACGCGACACAACATGTCTTCAAATGCTAGAAGCGGTTGGTAGTTCACTATTTATTTCGGGTCGATTTGTAATTCCAAATGATTAATTTGGTCTAATATCCTTTCGTAATCCGTCCGCAAAGAATCCACCGTTTCAATTTCATTCAAAAAAAGTTTCCCGCACTGCTTCTACATTAATGTTCTTTATGTGATCACTAATACTTTGTATACGTGAAAAAAGTATGTCCCTCTTGGCATAAAGCGTTTTAATTTTGATTTCATTTCCACTAACTGCCATTTTAAATTATTATAATTAATATTATATTAATCACAATTAATTGCACAACGCTGGAGGATGGACACGCGTGCCGTATTGCGTCGTTAAATTGAACACCTGTTACAGCGAGCCGAGGTGACGTACGTCGCTCGCTAAACTCAATATATTTTTATCAAAATTTTCGGTAAGAGGTTCTATGGGCAGTAGAGGTTCTATGGGCAGCTGTACACATCATCGTTGAAGCCACACGCAAGTGTGAGTAACGATCCAAGAGCAAGTCTTATCCGACACTATTCCGATGATATCCCGGACGTCAGTCTGAGCGAGATTAGAATGGCTCTCCACCACCTTAAAAACGGCAAAGCCCCGGGCGAGGATGGAATTACAGCGGAGCTTCTGAAAGTGGGTGGAACACCGGTACTTGAAGTCCTTCAGAAGCTCTTCAATTCCGTCCTCCATGGTGGCAATACTCCGGAGGCGTGGAGCAGAAGTGCGGTGGTCTTGTTCTTTAAGAAAGGCGACAACGCTCTCTTGAAGAACTACAGACCGATTTCTTTTTGAGCCGCGTCTACGTGCTGTTTTTGAGAGTCATTACGAATCGTCTCGCACGCAGACTCGACAACTTCCAGTCTCCCGAACAAGCCGGTTTCCGAAAAGGTTTCAGTATCATAGACCACATACATACCCTTCGGCAAATTGTACAGAAGTCCGAAGAGTACAATCTGCCACTTTGCCTGGCGTATGTGGACTATGAGAAAGCCTTTGATTCCGTCGAAATTTGGGCGGTGCTACAGTCTCTTCAGCGGTGCCTAGTTGACTGTCGGTATATTGAAGTGCTGAAGTGTTTGTACAGTAGGGCTACGATGGCTATCCGAGTACAGAACCAGAGTACGAAACCTATCCAACTGCAGAGAGGTGTAAGACAGGGTGATGTTATATCCCCGAAACTCTTCACCGCTGCGTTGGAAGACGTTTTCAAGCTACTGGACTGGAAAGGATACAGTATTAACATCAATGGCGAGTTCATCAATCACCTTCGATTTGCCGACGATATAGTCCTTATAGCAGAATCGCTGGAGGACCTTAGCACTATGCTCAATGACCTCAATGGTGTCTCCCATCGGATAGGTCTTAAAATGAACATGGACAAAACAAAGATCATGTTTAATGTCCATGTCACACCTACGCCGGTAGTTGTTGGGAGCACTATGCTCGAAGTTGTTGACGAGTACGTTTACCTGGGACAAATAGTCCGACTAGGTAAGTCCAACTTCGACCGAGAGGTCAATCGACGGATTCAACTCGGCTGGGCAGCGTTCGGGAAATTACGACACATCTTCTCGTCAGGTATACCCCAATCTCTGAAAACTAAAGTGTATAACCAGTGCGTGTTGCCAGTGATGATTTACGGATCTGAGACGTGGTCCTTCACCGCTGGCCGTATGAGGACGCTCAAGGTCGCTCAGCGAGCTATGGAGAGGGCTATGCTCGGCGTTCACTGCGTGATAGACTCAGAAATGAGGATATCCGCAGCAAAACCAGAGTGACCGACATAGCCCAACGGATTAGTAAGCTGAAGTGGCAATGGGCCGGCCATATAGCTCGAAGATCCGATAACCGCATTTAATATTTATATATAAAAACTAATACATATTCCACCTGATAGTAAGCGGAGCCTGTGGTCAACAAACATCTTCGTCTATCCACGGTTAAGAACCAAAAGGAATATGCGTTGTCAACCCTGCGGACAACGATGGAATGTTTTGTTTCCAGTAAAAAATGTTACTTCTCTCAACTCTCAAAGTATAAAAAACAACAGCTTTTAATTTACACTGATATCCCGTGAGATTGTGATCGTTCCCCGGTCGAGCTAACCCTTTCGTTCTACGGCCAATATGGCTGCGGCATGGCTTTACCACGTATAGTAAAAGTGACTGTATGGACTTTTCGTGGCAAAACTTAACATTTATAGGTCTATATCATAATAACTGCAATATTTTATGCTTGCTGTCCTAAATATAAATCAAAGTATCTTCTTTATTGACCCACAAAAGTCCACAGTTGGATATGAGCCTTTCTTGTTGTGGCGAGGATTCTAATCGTAACGATTGGCAGGTGGAATTATTTATATTGTAAATTACATACATGAAAATTTGTCAAACACAAGTGTGAATTTTCTTTTTACTTATTGTAAGCCAGTACTTGACCCAAATTCCCACCTTATGGTAAGTGGTGATTAAGCCGTTGAGGTCACCCAGATTGTAATCGGGTGAGAAGACTGACTATATTTCAATATTTTAAATTAAAGCCTTTACCATTAAAGACTTCTTCATATCTAAATAATACTAATTTTTACGAATTTTGTCGCTTATATTAACGTTAAATATATACTTCGAATTATCTCGCATCGATATGCAGCCCGCAGTATCTCAGTAGCCGAGGATAATTAGAAAATAAATGTTGTTTTCGCCTTCTGTGTTATGGTAGCAGCAGGGTATATATTATTTAGGGTTGATTAGCCTGGCTGCTACATATTATACAATATGTTACAAAAACCCTGTGGTTCCCGTTAAGTGCGTTATCAGAATCAGTATTCAAAGGTATAGAAATAACTTTACTTCGGAAAACTCGACATAAAAATAATCAAATAAAATTTTAACTAAATAATATTTGTAAATTTTATGTGGATTCATTACCTCTGCCCGGAATTATCAAGAGGGAAATGGCAAGCAGCGGTAGCCGGCGGCGGCGTACATCAAAGACTATACTACTATTACTACGACTATATATATAGCTGCACTAATCACTTAGCTGTTATATCACTTTAGTATTCAATTATTACAAATATTATGTTTTATTTCGACCGATTATGGTAATCATGCAAACCAAAACTAATTCACACTATGTCTACTTGACGACCACGAAGATGTTGTTCAACATGTCCGCACTGTACCTCTATACATTTGCAATACCGGCTTATATTAAAAAAAAATCTGCAAAAATGCAGTCACATTTCCCGAGACACATCGACATATTAAAATATCCCTCGTTTGAGTAAGACATCGTACATAAGTCACTCACGGCGGATACTTAATTTCGCAATGTAAAAGACAGATCCGTCCCGAAGTAATTTACGAGGGTGATAATAGCTATCAATATCAGCGCTAGCGTACTACTGGCACAGAGTAAGAAGTCATGTGCTATTGGTGCTTTTCGTTTGTGGTGCGTGGACGTGGCAAAGCGACTGTACTCTACAACATAATTTTGATATTTTCTGAATCAAAGTTAGTTCTTATTTATTTACTTCAGGCAAAGCCCGTAAGTGTTCTTAACAAATTAAATTATAGCTAGGATTAGTAAAAATACATTAAAACATAATGATTTCTTAAATTTACGCGAACACTACACATTGAATAAAACTATTATTTACGGATTTTATCGCGTTTAATTACTTTAATTTATTTTGATTATTATCCCAACGTTTCGGGTGCTTTACAGCGCCCATGGTAACGGGGGGACTGAGATGTTTAACGTCCCAATGTCATAGTTAGTCCGGCTACCTTCAGTTTTTTAATATTAATTTTTGGTCCGATTTACGCAAAACGAGCTTATAGTATCATGAAGTCTTGCAGTGGTATGCTTGGGTTTGGGTTTAATTTTGTTAATTATAGGATCCCAAGCAGATGGTAGCACCCAACCATCTTCTCTATTGAAATTTGGATGTTTTTTAATTTCAATAGCCTCGCGTATCATCCTTGGTAGGAATCGGTGTTCTTTTGCGAGAATTTGTGGTTTATCAAATCTAATGTAATGGTGGGGACGATCTTGAACATGTTCGCAGACTGCAGACTTCCCGGAGCGTCGGTGCTTCACATCAGCTTTATGTTCCTTCACGCGGGTTTTTATAGATCTCTTTGTTTGACCTATGTAAGAGAGACCACATTCACAATCTAGCTTGTACACACCTGCATCTTGTAGAAGAATATTACATTTGATGGATGGTAAAAATTGACTAATCTTCTTCAGCGGCTTGTAGTATGTCTTAATGGACGCTCGCTTCAAGATGTAGCCAATCTTGTCCGTGACTCCTCTAACATATGGTAGTAGAGCAGGCGCGCGCTCTACTGTGGCCGGCTTCACTCGTTCACTGTGACGTAGGCGTGGGACCCGAAGCTTGTTGTCTTGCAATACTTGCTTGACGTGCTGAAGCTCCGTGGCCAGATGTTTTCTGTCACAGATCCCTCGTGCTCTCTGAAACAAAGATTTACCCACGGTAGCTAACTGTGAAGGATGATGGTGAGATTCACCATTTAAATATCGGTTGGTATGGGTCTTTTTCCTATACACAGTGTGACCAATAGTGTTATCAGGATTTCGGATGACTAAAACATCTAGGAAAGCTAAAGAATTATTTGCCTCTAACTCCATTGTGAATTGAATTTTAGAGTTTATGGAGTTAAGGTGGTCTAAAAATGCAGTTACTTTGTCAGATGGTAAAATTGTGAAAGTGTCGTCTACGTACCGCTTGTAGAACCTTGGATTTACAGGAGCAGTAAGAAGGGCTTTCTCCTCAAAGTCCTCCATGAATATGTCGGCGACTATGGGAGACACAGGTGAGCCCATCGCCACACATTAAAACACTACAATAAAAAGAAAAAAATTAAAAATTGTGAAATAAAAATTTAAAAATTCACAGTCTTTTTTTAATATTTATTATGAAAATGTATATAATATTATTTCTCACAGCGTTATATAAACGAAATATAAAATCTTAGTTCGAGACTGAACGAGAGTCTATACATTACATACTGCCATGCAGTGCCACTCGGGGCACTGCATGGCAGTATGTGATGTTGAGGTTGCATTCTGTTTCACATGAATATTCATATGTTCTTTATATCATAAAAATATGCAAGTATTATTTCGCTCACGGTACCACTGGCCGCCACACGAGGCTATTTTCTCAACTGATCCTTCTCACCTTCGGGACAAAAGTGGAGACATATAACTTGCTCAAGTGACGAAGAAGATAAATATTCCGTTCCACACAGTTATCTTAAACCTAAAAACTTATCAATCAATCTTGTAGTAAAGGAAAAATTGCTTTCAAAGTCTCTAGATGCAAACCTCTACATTTTTTCAACAAATGTCTAACCAGAGATAGAAGATTATGTGAAAAAGGGCCCTATATTTACAAATTTCAACATAGTTTGTATATTAGGGACCTTCAAAAGAGCCTACTACTTTTTAAAAGACCGGCAACGCATCTGCAATTCCCCTGGTGTTACAATTGTTCATTTTAACAGTGGTAGAGCCACGCGGCAGCTTTGCTGTTGCACGTATGGGCTGGCTCAAACCGGGGTGGTACCACGACCTCACAGAATACCGGCGTGAAGTGGAAGCTCTGCTTCCGCGTTTCGTCTGGTGAGTGCAGGTGGCCGGAGGCCCAGATCCCCCCCCCCCCCATCAACATGGTAGCGGAATTAAATAATGATCGACTACCCCAGGAGGGTACCAGCACCCCTGGAGAATCCCTCGCTGAGCATCCACGACCATGTTTCTCCACTTCTGAGCATGGGTGCTCAGGCTGCTCCGTGTATTCTGGGGGGGGGGCAAAATTCCGCTAAGAAAAGACTACAACTGCTCGGGGCAAACGGAGCAACAAGACCAAGGCGACCCCTGCCACGCTGTCCGTGAATTTCTGCAATATCAGGGGACTTCACTCTAACCTAAACGCCGTCCACTACCATCTCGAGACGGCGAGGCCGGCTCTGCTCTTTCTGACCGAGACGCAGGTGTCCTCTCCGGCTGATGTCTCGTATCTCTCCTACCCGGGGTACAAACTGGAACACTCCTTTGTGCCTCGGGCTGGAGTTTGCGTTTACGTCAGAGAGGACATCTGTTCTCGACGCCTCGGCAGACTTGAAGGTTCGGACCTGTCCATCCTTTGGCTACGCGTAGACAGCGATGACCATCCGCGCGTCTACGGGTGCCTCTATAGGTCCCATAGCGGTAATGCCGAAACAGACCGACTATTCGACCACATCCAAATGGCTGCAGATTCGTTGCTACAGCAGATCCCCTCCGCAGAGATCGTGATCCTCGGCGACTTTAACGCCCATCACGCCGAATGGCTTGGTTCACGACTCACTGGCCCATACCGCAAAAGAGAAAGCCGATCTTCTAGGCTCTTTCTTTGCGTCTAACTCGACTCTCGATGACGGGGGGAGTACTCCGCCGACCATCCCGCGGTGTGAGTGCTCCATGCCGGAAGTGCACTTCACACAGCGCTCGGTTCGCAAAGCACTCCTCTCCCTGGACATCCACAAGTCGAGTGGGCCTGACGGAATCCCCCCAATTGTGCTGAGGACGTGTGCTCCAGAGTTGGCACCGGTTTTAACGCGTCTTTTCCGGTACTCCTACTCCCTAGGCGTAGTCCCAAAATCATGGAAGACGGCTTTCGTCCACCCGATCCCTAAAAAAGGCGACCGCTCAGAACCGTCCAACTACCGGCCAATCGCCATAACCTCCTTGTTCTCCAAAACAATGGAGTCCATTGTAAACTGCCAGCTCATGAGGTACCTTGAAGATCACCAGCTGATTAGTGACCGCCAATACGGTTTTCGCCGTGGTCGTTCAGCTGGTGATCTTCTGGTCTACCTAACTCACAGATGGGCGGAGGCAGTAGAGTTCAAGGGGGAGGCATTGGCCATTAGTTTGGACATTGCGTAGGCCTTCGATCGGGTTTGGCACAAAGCGCTTCTTTCGAAGCTCCCTTCCTATGGGCTTCCCGAGAAATTGTGCGATTGGATCACCAGCTTTCTTGCAGATCGGAGCATCAAGGTCGTTGTGGACGGTGCAAGCTCCGATTGCAAGCCTATTAATGCTGGTGTTCCACAGGGCTGCGTGCTATCGCCAACGCTGTTTCTTCTGCATATCAATGACATGTTGCATACCCGTAGCATTCATTGCTATGCAGATGACAGCACTGGTGATGCTCTTTACACCGGCCGAGCCAATATTTCTCGGGAAAACGTCTCCGAGTGCCGGGACAAACTTGTGTCTGAAGTCGAGTCTCTGCTGGACAGAGTCTCGGATTGGGGGTGACTGAATCTAGTCCAGTTTAACCCTCAGAAGACACAAGTTTGCGCGTTAACCGCTAAAAAGAACCCCTTTGTCGTATCCCCTCAGTTTCAAGGCACTCCCCTTGTTGCCTTAGCCAGTATCGGTATCCTCGGCGTCGACATATCGAGTGACGTACAGTTTCGTGGTCACTTGGAAGGGAAGGCCAAATTGGCCTCTAAAAAGCTTGGCGTGCTCAGCAGAGCGGGAGAGTATTTCATGCCGGCACACCGCCTGCAACTTTACAAGGCGCAGGTTCGGCCGCACATGAAATACTGTTCCCAGCTCTGGGCTGAGGCTCCCCAGTACCAGCTTCTTCCACTTGACCGCATCCAGCGCAGAGCGGCTCGAATCGTCGACGACCGAGTGCTTTCCGATCGGCTCGATTCACTGGCGCTGCGAAGAGATGTTGCATCTCTTTGCGTATTTTATCGCATCTATCACGGGGAGTGCTCTGAGGAATTGTTCGGATTAATCCCAGCCGCCAAATTTCGTGAACGCACTACACGTCAAACGTCCCGATACCATCCACACCATCTGGATGCTTGGCGGTCCACCACTGTACGTTTCACAAGGAGTTTTCTTCCACGTACAACCTCTCTGTGGAATAGTTTACCACCGGCGATTTTTCCGGACCGATACGACCTGGGGACCTTCAAGAAAAGAGCTTACTCCTTTTTAAAGGGCCGGCAACGCACCCGCAATTCTCCTGGTGTTGCGGTTGATCATGGGCGGCGGTAGTCACTTAACATCAGGTGAGCCGCATGCTCGTTTGCCCCTTCTTCTATAAAAAAAAAATTACCGGCGGTAATCGCTTACCATCAGGTACGCCGTATGCTCGTTTGCCCCATCTCCTACATGAAAAAAGTCTTATCAAGGAAAGTGATAAAATACTGATGCTATATATGACTGCATTAGACTGATAGGTGGCTTATACAATTTAGAGGATCCTTTAAGAATATCATTACTGGTATCAGAGAATGATTATAAAGTAAACTCTTACGGAAACACAAGTGAATTTTTATTTGGTATAGAATTTTGGTCTTTAAAAGATCTAAGGATCTTCGTGAATCTAAAACAAACCTACAGAATATCTTTACTTCTTGCCATGATAGAGTTCTTCAATCTTACTCTAACAATATTTATATTCCTATTCATCTCACCGGGTTGTATGGGTAACTCCTACGGGATATATTGCCTTTTTTATTTGGAGGATTCCAGCTTGAATTGAAAAAAAACTTTGACGTGACAATAATATTCGAATACACACTAAATACAAAATCTGGACATAGAAAAATTAAAAAAAAATTGGATATCGTAGAAGAAGATTCCAGGAACTGTACCTTAACCCAACTTTAAAGAACCACACATATAAAATAATTTATAAAGAACGTACAATATGCTTATCGCTATGGAAGCGATTTCCACACAATCTTTAAAAAGAAACTAAAACATGTCCTTGCGATTGATAGTCATAATAGAGAGGTAGAATGCTGCTGGTAATATTAAAATACAAGGTCAGCTATTGACTGCCAGTCAATCTGCCAAGGGTGGCCATATCGGCGAATTCTCTTTATCAAGCGAGAATAGGCCTATTTCCGACAAAATACTTCTATTGGAAAACACACTGTAAAGATATTACATATACTATGATATTTAATTTCTTATTACTCATAATATTATTTTATATTTAGTGTGTAGTGCTAAGAATCTACTACCCCACATTTTTCCGTGGGTATCGTAAAAGCGACAGTGAAAAACTAAAAAAAGAGAGGAGGATTTTCTTGATGACTTAAAATTATAAAAATAGCTGTGTTTGTCAACCCGGTTGGTCAAGTTTGGCAACTGTGACAATATCCCTCCTATGAGACAATCTATAGAGGAGGTCTATGTTTAGCAGTGGACTTTTACAGGTTAAAATGGATGACTAGATGTAATAAAATATATGTTATTTATTGGAATCAGATTTTATTTAAAAAATATTACTGAACTAAAACTCTACTAGTACTAACTCTAAAGGTAAATCTTCTCCTTAATAATTTTGCATCTACCTAATGGAATAGCCATTGCTAGTTTCACTAATTTAGTATTGCTTCTCGTTAAAGTAAACACGCTGTCCATTGGCAAATAAAATAACATTTTTACACGAAACTTTAAAAACTTTTAGATTTTAAAACGGCACTGCGCCATTGTTTCAACAAATATCATAGTATTGCAAAGTATATTTAAAATTTACCTATACAAAATCGAGATTCGCATAAGGCTCAAAAATATCACCAAGTGCCAAAAGGATCACTCCGATATCTACTTATATCCGGCGTTTAAACTTGTCGGATGTCGAGTTCTACAAAAAGGGTGCTCCACCGCAGAATGTTTATTTTAGTAAACAACTGTTAGTATTTACAAGTATCTGACATCGTCTTAAATCGGAAATAAAGTCGTTTCGGGATTTGCTTGCGAATCATTCTGTATTCCGCTGTGCTAAAATGACTGTGTTGTTTAAAACTGCTTTGTTTTACTAAATGTGTAGTGACGGTGTAGGAACATCCACTACTCATATCGTCCCGTAGATGTCGTAGGATCTGACAGTGGAGATGGGCTGCAGCATCACACAATAACGTCTGTCAAGTTATAGCAAAATCCTGAGGCCTGTATTTGGCAGTGGACATTTATAGTTATAACGTTTAGAACGGAGGAATAAAAATAATTCGAAGATATGTGTACGCTGAGTACGAACAGTGTAAAAACGTATTAGAGCAGCGCGGCAAATATTATTTCTGTATTTTTACTTTAATATCATTCATCTTAAATTATTATATAGTTTTTTGTAAATTCTTGTATTAGTTTGTTCATTCGACGTGGATAAATTTTAATCGAAAAAAAAAAAACATTTCAATCGTCACCGCGGTTTTCTGAGTGCGGAGAATGTACCCGGTCTGAGGTAATATTAGAGCCGAACAATCATTAAATAAAACCTATGGTGGTTCGATTTTAATGGAATGTATGATCGGAAAAAACTACTTGTACAGATTTTGTCTGGCTGTATACTTACTGTGATATGTGATAATACCCAGGACGTACCTGCCATTACATGAGATTCAATAGTCCACAAATTCTCATTTTACAGGCTCAGTATTTAACATACTCGTATGACGGCAAAGCTCGCGTGTGGCGTTTGAAAAGAAAGCAGTCGGTACGAGATCCATGAGATATGAGAGTTAAAAAGTTGAAAATGCCAGGATAGAATTGTGATATCTTTTAATAATTTAATTAATACATTATTTTTTTTATTTATAATTCATTCTTTACAGCCCATTAAGAGTCCACTGCTGAACATAGACCTCCCCCAAGGAATGTCACGAAGCACGGTATTGAGTCATCTGCATCCATCGACTTCCTGCATTCTTACCAGGTGATCACTTCATCTAGTGAGAGATCGCCCTACACTTTGCCTACCGGTACAAGGCTGCCATTTGAGAACCCTTTATCCCCATCGGTTGTATGTTCTTCGAGCTATATGGCCGGCTCATTGCCACATCAGCTAACTAATCCGTTGGACTATGTCAGTCACTCTGGTTGTTCTGTGGATTCCTTGATCTCCGACAAAGGCGTTGAAGCCCTGGTTTCGCTCAATCGCTTCGTCAATACGAGCTGTATTGATGTTGCGTAAGTCTCGCCGCATGTATTTAGAGATTTTTAATTTCTGTTGCCTGTATGCTGTCAAATCTGCTGAAGACTGCAGCTTCATCTTAAAGCCATGAGATTAAGAGTGTGATCGGAGAGTTTTTGTGTTCTTCCACGGTGGGTCTTGTAGAACTTAGCTCCGACCGCATCGAAACTTCCACAAGCTTGTCTTTCGTATCTTCCACTTTGTTGCAGTTTTCTAGGTACTGAAAATTGTTCTGTATTTCGAGGTGAAAGTTTTCGGGAACCGGATTTAGAACACGAGAGGGAAGGAGCGTTTACCTCTTTAGACGTGACCTCTCCAACTTAACGTTTAGGTTCAGTGTGGCTCTAATCATTCGGTGATCTCTGCCAGTTTTCACCCTTGCGATCACTGAGACATCACTGAACAGTTGGATTCTGGTCGTCATAATGAAATCAACCTCGTTTTTTGTCGAACCGTCGAGGCTAGACCAGGTTCACATCTTGTGGGGTCACTTCTGGAAGAAAAAAATCGTCATAAGGAGTCTCTCTTTCTCCACAAAATTGGCCAACTACTGGCCCCTTGGGTTCCATTGCCATATTCCAAATTTTCCTACCTTAAACTCAGCGCCTTCTCTTGTACCTAGTTAAGCGTAGAAGTCTCTCAACAACACCGTATATTGGGTTTTACAGGATTGCATGGCTCTAGAAATATCCTCATACATTTCCTCCACCTCCTCATGGGGATGTGCTTATTGCCTAAGCCTGTAAGATCTTCATGAACACCATTTCGTGATTCTGAGTATTAGGTATGCAATCCTCGTCGACCTACTTCCAATCTTTAAAACGTTGTTGACCAGAGATTTGTGTACGATAAATCCGACACATCCTAGGGACAGATGGTCGCCCAACTGATGGTACGACTTATTTTTCAGATTTAAGGATTACCTTGTCCACCCTCTCTTTTCGGACCTCGGGTAATCCAGACATCCATCTGATATCTCAGCGCAACTTGTCTACCTCTTATTCCAGCTTCAGAATCTTCTCGTAAGTCCTCAGGGTGAGTGCGTTATATGTTGCCAGGTCGGGTTGTCTTAGGTGGCAACCAAACCTACACCAGAGGTTCTTAGCACACCCTTTTCCGCCGTTACCATGGGTGCCACCGCAGTCAGAAAAAGCGGGGCCGCGGGGACCGTGAGCCATTTGTTTGTATCGTTTCTCATGAGGGGGTGTTTGTAAGCTTGATGAGGGGGTTGGTTCACAGTATATATATATATATATATATATATATATATATATATATATATATATATATATATGTGTATAATATTTAGTGTATATTCATCGTAATGCATTCTTGCCTTCTTTGCCTTATATTTACCACATTTGCCTTTAGAAGGTGAGTTGGCAACCACAGTTTTCATTATCTTTATTAAGTTTTTACCAAAACAGATGCTGATGCTGTACCCTTTATGTCTAATTTTCTTTATGCCGCTTCTTGAGACACCCACAGAATGATATAGAGTTGTGAATTCCCGTATGCGGCAAACATTATTTATATAAGGGAAAGGACACAGACAAGAGAAAAAGACAAAAGACATAGGAAGCAGACATTTCCAGCTCAGGACTGTCTGAGGACAGAGAAATGATACAAAAGGAATCAGTAAATATGTGTAAATATGTGTGAAAATGTCGGTAAAGTATTTCATTCCTAGCTTTGTCTTCACAGACAAAGCAGAACGTTTCATTTGTGTTATGAAAACTTATTACTACGCCACTAAAATATATTTATATAGAATAAGGGTAACAAACGAGCACACAGTCCACTTGATGGTAAGTAGATGCTGTGACTCATAGACATCTTACATCTATCCTCGATTAAGAATCAAAATGCTGACTAAGATGGAACGGACTCGTTTCTGTTTCTTTACACTCACCGTACGAAACACAGGAGGATTACGCTACTATTTTACGCTGGTACTCTGTAAGACAGTGATCCTTCCTCGGTCGAACCAGCCCATTCGTATTACAACCACAATATTGCTGTAGCATGGCTGTACCACGTAAAATCTTTATGGTGAGCGGAAAACCTATTATTAAAGAATCCGTTACCCCATAATATGATACCGTGTATGTCTTTAGAGGCGACAGAAGGAAACTGAAAGAGTAGATAAGCAGCATTTTTCTGATAACAACTCGATAATGATAAAACAATTGCGTCTAACAATCTGTCAAGCATGGCAACTAAGGTAAATATTCCCCTACGTCGTTTGACGGCTCCGTGGCGAAGTGGCTTAGTAACGAGTCATAGCGCTAAGAGGCGCGAGTTCGAATCCCACACGGAACAACGGGAGGAAGGGGGAGGGGACCTATTTTCATCGGCTATTTGATGGGCTGTGATGACAATGAAACTTAGAAATAGCTTTTAAATTATAACTGTGACTAGGTAAGCCGTGGTAGCTTGAGAAATAAATTACAACCTTCTCGTTTTTAGAACTCGTTTAGTAAAGGAAATTAAAAGCCCACACACGTAATATTATTCGACGCGTATGATTTTTTATGTTTATTCACTGATTTTTGGAAACTATTGAACTTCAGGTGCTAGGTCAAATTAAATTAGGTTAGTATTCAGATTAGTCCTATATAAATTTAAAGGAAAATTTCTATCCTTAAAAGTGGATAATAGGGGATTAAGATTTTAATGTAACTGAAGCGGCGCTGTAATCACGCGACAAGCGAAACGGACCAAAGCATCGCATCGCGCTATCAAAATTCCGGAAGCACAAAAAAGTACACAGTCCACCTGATGGTAAATGGATATTGTAGCCTAGACATCATCACTTATCCTTGCTAAAGAATCGAAATGCAGATGCGTTGACACTCCTGTGAGGACTAAAATGAAATGCCTCGTATCCAGTAAAAAGGGTCTCTACACTCACAATACAAACACAGCAGCAAGGAACTAATGGTTTAAGCCGCCTATTCTATAAAAAAAAAGCTGGTATTTTGTGTGAACGTGGTACTTCCGCGGTCGAGCAACATCCATAATATAGCTATAGCATGACTTGTTGTACCGAAAAATATACTGTGAAGTTTATAGCAAGCGGTTAGTCTCTGAGCTACCACGGCTCTACGCTAGCGACACGGGTGCGATATCCGCCGGCATCAATAAATTCTTAATTGCAAATTTTAAGTGCTGATTTACCACGTGCTCCGCGGTGAAGGAAAACACCATAAGGGAACTTTTTTATATCCTGATAGTAAGTGGATACGGTCATCTGTACATCTTTATTTATCCACAATTACAATTTTAAATGCAGATGCATTGTACCTTCAAGACTAAGATGGAATGCCTCGTATCCAGTAAAAAGGGTCACGTGCATGTCTTAACAAAATATTTCGAATAGATGGGAAGTTCAACAACACGAGGATCAGCCGCACCCTGGGCATAAAATGTATTAGTCAATATTGTAATTATTTCCTTGAACTTATGATATTCCTTAGACCACTAAACAACATAAATTAATTAAGTGTAGTTATTGTTAAAGACATAGTGTATCGAATAATTACATCTTCGACATCAGTAGCTATTATGTGGAAATTATTATTTTATCATTTTTAAGTCAGATTTTACTTGTATTAAAAGATAAATTATTGTAAAAGATGATGGTAACCGTCTAACAATGGTATGAGAAGTGGAGTTATTTTACTTAAGAAACGACTACAGTAGTTCCAATTTAATTAGTATATATCGACATTAAAGACGTAGCTTTTCAAGCAGTTACGTCATGGGCTTAGAAACCGATCGGAAGTTAAAAATTGTACAACAAATGAACGTTGTTTACTACGGTTCTGGTTTGGTGTTCATGTATGAAACTGCATTATAGCTTTGGTTGGATGATTAACTGGTAAGTTACAAATTTTAATATGTCAAATTGTAACTCTTGCCTCATAAATTAAAAAGTAAGAAAGAAGGATTTTAATGACTTAATTTCACCCCCAACAACATTGGACGTCTAGATACACTCGATAGGTCTGAGCCCCGTTAATATTGACATGCCACACATTCGGACTAAATTGTTTACTTCGTCGTTCGATATAATTTGTCTACGTCTAACTTTCTACCCGATAACAATGTGGGTGTCTGCAAGACAAGAATGAATAGGTTTTTGCTAAGCTAATTCATTGTGCTTTATCTTCATCAGATAGGATTGTATAAACCACTGCCTTATAAGAAAAGAAAAGAAATGCCTACTTATAAAAATATAACTAAAACTTCACATGAATTATTATACTAAAACCTTTTCACAACCTTATAACAAAATATTTAGTTATAAAGGACTCATTTCAGCCTATACTTAAATATATTGAGTCAAGATATCCGCAGCAAAGCAAGAATAACCGACATAGCTTAAAGGATCAGTAATTTAAAGTGGTAATCGGCCGACCATGTAGCTCGAAGAATCGATGACCGATGGTGAAGAAAAGTAGTGACACCCTCGTACCAATAGGTGGCGGCAGGGCTACTTTGGGCTAGCTGGATTGATGACCTACTAAGAGAAGCAGGAATTTTAAGAAATACAAGTAGCTCAAGTATGCGCTTTGTGATATTCCCTGAAATAAACATTTGTTCAGCAGTAAATTTGTAAAAGAACTGTAATGAAGATGATGATGTCAGTTTAAAATAACTTTAAACTACTAAGTAGATAACTTTACACTTTCTTTTGACAACATTTTTCTTGCGATACACTGTAATTTAAATATAATTATTTAAATAAATGCTTACAACTGTGGACTACCATTATACACTCCAATTAATCTAAAATGTGTATAATCTAAATTGTGCTGGGAGTAGTTTACGTCAGTTGGTCGAATACCGGATTTGAAAACATAGTGGTTCAATAGCAGTAGTGATGATGCTGGATACGGACTTGTCTTAAGCCACACAAATAATATCAATCAGAAGCATTACCGTCATGGATACAATGGGGTATTGTTACTTAAAAAAAGCTATAATAGCGAAGTTGTGCTATATAAAAACTACCTTTAATGTTTTATGAAGTATGGATTAAATTTAAAGATTACCCCAAATGGCGCCTTCGTTATTACTTCACGTCACGCTTAAGTTCTCACAGCTGCATTAAGTGTTAAGGGGAAGAAAAGACATCCAAGCAATTTTTAAGCATCTCATGTACGATATAGTTTCTATGGTTTGTAAATAAGATAAATAATATAGCTTAAAAAATATAATCGATTGATTATAAAAAAATATCCTCCAAAAATAATTTTGATCACGACGGCTAGTCTTACCTGAGACGAGCCATCCGCGCAGGACAGAATTATGATATTCTAATAACAATTTATTTCAGACCCACAGTCTATAACTATGTAATTAATTGCAAACGTAGTTTTTATTGTATAATTGCTGTTATCAGGAAGATGCTCCTGCCCATCACCTGACAGTCTCCTTCTGTCGCCTCTTACACCACTCACGTACACGTACTCTGACACACACGGGAATATGTGGGATAGTGGATATTCTCAACCTCCACTATACGGCGTATTATATTGTACCTGCAGGGAATTGTAGGCTCTCCGTGGACAGATTGCACGCGTAACGGACTGGCAAAAGGCTTTGAACATCGTTAGCTTAACTTCTTTTGTACAGCCTGAAAAGCTAAGGGACAGCATGTTGCAACGAACCGCAAACACTCTTTTTCCTCTTACTACGTCCGTATCGCCAGGTTAATACGCGACAAAAAAACCTGTACTATAATACCCTATTTAACTGAACATTCCTCAACCCAATGGGAGGAATCGTTTTAATTTTTGATCCAGCGCGAAACACCAGTAATTCATTTTTTGGTAAGGCCACACCTGCAACTTCTTCCACAGAATACCATAATTGACTACGCAAATTTTTTGAGATATCAAAGAAAGCAAAGTTAATTGGCGTTTTATTATTAGTATAGTACCTAACACTATGCTTGATTGTTAATATTTCACTCTCAGTGGGGAGGCTCTTTTTAAAGCCGAACTCATTTAATTTTAGCTATTTACACTTTCAATATGATGATTTGTCTATAGTTCTCTTTGTCGGAGATATTTTTAGTTTTATTTTTTACTATAGGGGTAGGTGTAGTTCTCATCAGCTACTCAGGAAGATATGGAGAGTCTAACAGAAAGGGTGTAGAAAGTAGCTAATTATAGCGCACGAGTGTATAAGCAAGCACAGGTGCACTCTCTATTATCTCAGTCTCATAGTTCTATGGGCCAAACGGTTGGAGATAGATCAGGCGTTGTACCAACGGCTTTACGTTTTTTCAGAGACACGAGTGTGAAACACCACCAACTTCCTGACTCCGGGCTGAAAATTTCTTGAAAAAAAATACCAATAACCGACCCGATTTTGACCTGATCCAGGATTTAAGCCCGGGACCTCATGATAAGTAGTACCAATACGAGTAAGTTAAAATAAAAATACGAGTATGAGTATTTTGAGCCGTGATTTGGAGATACAAGAGAGCCACTACCCCATACTGACCCGTAGGTGTCGTAAGAGGCGTATGTCAAAGCTATTCTACGATGTTAAGCTACTTGCAAGAGTTACCATTGTAAGTGTATTTATCACCTTAGTTGTGGTATAAATATTATAATTTTTTCAACTTTTTTATTTCATCCTCTGAAAGTGACAGGCCAAAGACCTGCGCTCAAATATCAAGGAAAGGAGCAAAGAAACCCGTAACGATACTCCAGTAAGTTAGTGAACTTTTCCTTCATTCCTTCATTCGCTTTATTTCTAGTATAGTTAGTAGTAGTAATTTAGTAGTAGTTAGTTCGTAGTTCCTCACTTCACTCTTCTCCGCAGAGATGCTCAAATTATAAAATAATTATTTTAATAATGATGACACCTAGGACGATTAAACAAATTTTATTTACATAAAATGCACCTATCACGTTATTTCACCTCGCCCTAGGTAAAAAATGCCCTTTGCAACATTTTTGTTAAGGTGTAAATAAATAAATAAATATAAATGAAGATTAACACTCACAAGAAAGGTATAAATTTATGATTAATTTACAAAATGGTAAACTTTTAATGATAGGTATATTTAATATAATACTTTTACAGCCTTAGGGTAAAATTTCTGCTTCTTCTTTCTTACCCTTAAGGTAATGACGTCACGCTTCAAATTGAAGTGACCATTAACATTTAAGCTAGAGTAACTGAATGCTAGAACTATTTACTTAAGCGCAGCCATGGACGAAATTGCAATTATTTTAAGAGAGTGCATGAATTACCGTAACAAAATATATTCTGTGTTTTAATTTTAGATGCAGACTTGCTATGGACTGTAATGATGACGCTCATGATATGTGTTTTTACGTATGGTGGTTGCTTTGTTGTTTGATTCTTATTAATGAAATACACAAAATAAGAACATTAACGACTTCATTCCCGTTCTTATTCTTAATCTACCTGTAAAATTTCACAATTGGACATCATCCTCTCATGTATTGGTTTCACTATATACTTTTTATTAAAAGTGAATAGTGGACGCATGATATCTGAGATCATTATTAATACCGGTGTTTCCTTAACTGAGACGAGCATGAATCTCAATCTATAGGAAAGCAAGCTCAGACCACACTGGGCGTTAATCTAATATAAACAAGCCCTCGCCTTCTTGTCTAAAATAAAGATCAAGGAGGCGTAAATATAAACGTGCATTAAGAGCCACTCCAGGCGAAGACCGCATCGCTCCAGTTGCCATTAAGCAGGCAGTTCTTTGTTCACTATTTAGTCTGTCCAAAGTCGACTCTTGTTAGGCCTTGTTACATCAGACAATGGAGGCATAGGTAATAATCGAGCTTACTATACTGATGCACATCCATAGGATCATACTGGAACGCAAGCCCCAGTTGTTCTCAACCATACGTCTGCATGTGCCTAAAGCAATTTTAGCCTTGTGATATACGTTGCTAAGGTGAGAGTTCCACTTTACTTTTTGGTGGATTCAAGCGTAACGCCCAAATACTTAACTTCCGAAAATGGTACTTCTTTACCATTAAGTTTTGGTGTGACTAATTTGTCCAATCGTCTATTTTTGGTAAAGGGTATTATTATAATTTTATCGGCATTAACTGATAAACTGTTATTACACCAGTTATTTATGGTGTTTAGGGCTCTTTGTATGATTAATGATAAAGTACTACGGCCAAAGCCATTCATAATGACCACGAGGTAATCAGCATAACCCAATGTGTAACTTCTGACATCTTGTACAATAACTGGTCAACCGCGCCCAACCAAGCCCAAAGAAGGGGTGACAAAACACCTCCTTGTGGGTAACCTCTTGTAGTTGCCACTTCAATCGAAGTTTTGAACAGGGTTTACCTTTCTGTTTGAGAGCATCCATTTCATCTACCTGATAGTTTCGAGGCGTCAACGATTTTATATGTCAGGCCACCAACCAGCAGTGATGTGGGACTACTGTCGAAGGCACATAGATATTGATCTAGAAAGGCACAAAGAGCTATTTCTTTATACTCAAGCGCTTTCTTGACCCTGTCCATAAAAATGATCAGGGCTGTTTCCGTAGATTTGCATCTCTAGAAAACATGCTGGTTGAATTTATGAGCCTCGTTGCTAGAGATACATCCCTAATATATCTATCTATAACCTTTTCCAACGCCTTGAGAAAAAAGGAAGATAGGCTTATAGGTCTCAAGGACTTTGATTAAGCGTAGTCCTTTCTACCAGCCTTAGGTATAAATAGAACTTTGACGATTGTCCATCGTTCTGAAATATCCCAATGCAAAACATGTTCTGAATATTTATGCTGCTCTTATATTAATTATTGCATATTTAAGTAACAGAACGAAAAAAAGTTTTTATTTAATAGTATACGTTCTTACAGGTCGATAGTACAAGTGGGCTCATTTTTGTTTCTAAATATATATATATACATTCACTTTTTAGTCAAATTGATGTTTATTTAAACCAAAAACTTGTATCACCACCTAATAATACCTATGCATATCGAGAATACATGGAAACCCTTTTAAACTATGCTCCCGCTGCTAAACAATCTCATCTTACTTGTAGTCTTTGGTATGAGGATACAACAGGAAAAATGGATTCTACAGATGGTAAAAACATAGGATTTGTTAAAAGACAGGAATTGATTAGTGAAAGTAAGGAAATAGAAATGATTGGTCATCTTCACGGTTACATTTTCAACCAAGATAAATTTTTAATTAATGGTGTTGAAATGAGTGTTAAATTGGTTCGATCAAGAGAGAGTTTTAATTTAACTCTTATTGTTCGACGAGCACGAATTAATCCAAGTGTACTCGCACATCAAAAAGTTTTAGCTTCTACCACTGCTAAATATCCTATTACTCGAGCTGAAGTAAAAGTTTTAACAATTCCCAGAACTCATAATATATTTTTAGGACTGGTACCCAAAAGATGTATAATTTGTGACCAATTCTGCATTTAATGGTTCCCTTACTAAAATCCATTTAACTTTGAAAACTATGGTATTCATTCTTTCAGCTTATATATTGATGGTGGTGGATGCAGCCACCGAAGTATGTGGTGTAAGTAAGAGAACAAATGAAAGGAAAAGGAATACGTTGTGGTGGAATGATGAGGTGCGGGCGGAAGTTGAATCGAGGAAGAAAGCTTGGTTAGATTTACTAGCAACTAAAACTGGTAATTGTGGTGGTATGAATGATGAGATTGAAAGAAAAAAGGCAGAATTTAGACGTATAAATAAGAGAGTAAAAGAAGTAGTTGAAAGGAAAAAGAAAGAAAGAACGGATAAGAATGATAGAAGGATATCTGATAATTTCCAGGCTAATATAAAAATGTTCTGGAAACTCGTAAGAACTGCCAGGGGAAATACAAAACAGCCTATAATTAAAGCTATAAGAAACGAGAATGGATGTATTCTGAATGATGAAGTTTCGAATTTAAACAGATGGAAGGAATACTTTGAAAGCGTATTTATGAGTGAAGAGTCGTCTGAATTAAATGAACAAGAAATTCCAAAAGAAGTGGAAAGGAGTATGGAGATAAGTGTAGATGAAATAATGAAAGCAATGAAAAGCATGAAAGCAGGTAAGGCAGCTGGATATGATAGAGTATCACTCGAGGTGCTAAGGGCTGGAGAGGGAGTGGTGGCAGGCCTGCTGTACACCTTGTTTAACTTATGTTGGGAATTAAAACGGGTACCGGATGGCTGGTGTAACGGTACCCGTTTTAGCAGTTATAGTACCAATATATAAAGGAAAAGGGTCACAGCAGGACTGCAAAAACTACCGTGGTATCAGCTTGCTTAGTATTGTTGGTAAACTGTATGCTAAGGTGTTAATTGAAAGAGTTATGAAGGAAACTGATGGAAAAATTTGGAATGTGCAAGCAGGTTTTAGGAAAGGAATGGGGTGTACAGATCAAGTCTTTTCCATGCGCATGATTGCGGAGAAGTTTTTGGCTAAAAACCAGAAAGTTTTTTGTACGTTCATGGATTTGGAAAAGGCTTATGACAGAGTGGACAGGAATGTGTTATGGCAAACACTGAACTCATATGGGTTGTGCGCTGGTTTGATACAGGCATTGAGGTCTCTTTATAGGGATTCTAGTGCTTGTGTCAGGATCAATGGGGTCTACTCGGACTGGTTTGGCATCCGAAAGGGTGTCAGACAGGGCTATGTGGTTTCCCCTTGGCTGTTCAACCTATTTATGGACAGGTGTTTGCAAACTTTGAAAGATGAAGAATGTGGGTTAAGAATGGGCGAGTTAACCGTCAAATGCCTTTTGTATGCTGATTGTAATAGTGGCGATGAACTGTCCACTATTAACAGACTCCGAGTGGTTTTCTTTAAGGTGGAGAAATGAAACTACTGTTTATGTTTATGAATGTACTGTCGAATGGGATTCAGAATGGAATATATTTTGCATCAACCTTGCCTATATTTATATGGCTGGCTCACTATTGATTTGCCAATGGTAACAATTAATATTTTGCCTAGCCAATTATATTGCTTATTTTATGACCAATGAAAACTATTTAAAATATACAATTATCTACGTTTCGTTTCCCGGCGTGAGACTTGTTTGTTGTTCACGAAGCTACGTCGCTGGACCGGGCTATATAAGACATGCAGATCGGTGCGCACGCGTAGTCGGCGGGCGGCGGCGGTGTGGAATACAGCTCCGGAACAGCAAGAGGAAACGAACTGCGGCGTTGAAGAAACGGCTCACCATTGGTCGACGGATACGTGACGATAGCGGCGTGTGAAGTCGGTGTGGCGCTGAATGATATTTGCGGCTGCTTCTTGTTTCTTTATAAGAACGTCAAATTATCTATATACAGTCCGCAGTATCTCAGTAGCCAAGAATAATTAGGAAATAAAATGTTTTTTTATTTATTCTCGCCTTCCGCGTTATGGTAGCAGCGGAGTATATCTTATTTATTCCCGTTTAGGTTTGATTAATCTGGCTGCTACATCACTCCTCCCCCAGCGAAAGCGTACCGGAGGCTTGACGACTCGCCCGTATTTCGTAGTTTTTAAAATAGGTTTCAATTGGGTTGATGTAGATGATGAAGTTTCAAGCTTCCTCGCTGGTGGTTTTGATGATGATGATGAATCCTCTGCAGTATCCTCGTTAATAATATAGGCAGGCTTTAGTCGGTCGATCGATATAATCGTAGATTTCCTTCCGGGTATTTGTAGTTTAAAAGTCTTGCTATTTCTCTCTAATACTTTATACGGTCCATCGTAGGTAGGTTGAAATTGTTTTTTCATTGCGTCGTTTCTTACAAAAACTTGTTTGCATGTTTTCAAATCTTGGTGAATGAATACTGATTTATTATTTCTGTGTGATTGCATTTCGGTGCATTTCAACGATAAGGCTTTGTTAATTGATTCTCGAAGTTTAGTTACGAAATCGTAATCCATTTCTTGTTTGCTTGACGCTGCTGAACTGAAGAAGTCACACGGCAGCCTTATGCTGCAGCCGTAGGTTAGCTGAGCGGCGCTAAGACTAGTGTCTGCACGCGGTGTTGCTCGTAGTCCGAGTAGCACTGTAGGTAGCTCATCAATCCACTTTGTATGTTGAGATAAACGAGTTTTGAGTGCAGTCTTTAATGTACGATGCCATCGTTCGATTATTCCGTTTGACTGAGGATGGTATGCTGTTGTACGCGTCTTCTGTATTCCCATAGTTTGAAGAAGTTTGAGGAATAGGTTGCTTTCGAAATTCCTTCCTTGATCCGTTGTGATGGTTTTAGGTGATCCGAAACGAGTAATCCAATTTTCATAAATTATCTTCGCGACGGATTCGGCTGAAGTATCATCGGTAGGTATTGCTTCTGGCCATCTTGTTGTTCTGTCGATCATTGTTACGAGATAACGATGTCCTTGCGGTGAAGTAGGTAATGGTCCAACGATGTCAACGTGCAAGTGTTCGAATCTCTCCGTGGGTGGAAATGTAGCTAGACTACTTGATGTATGCCTTTGTACTTTGCATTTTTGGCATTGAATGCATTGCTTCGCCCAGTTGCCAACATCCGCTTGCATTGCAGGCCAAAAGAATTTTTCAGTGATGAGTTTTCTTGTTGTTCTAACACCTGGATGACTAATGTTGTGCAGTGCATTGAAGACTTCGCGACGACATTCTTCTGGTATGTATGGTCGCATGGTTGTCGTTGAGGCTTCACAGTATATAGGTAGATGCGTCATTGGCATTATAACTTGCTTGATGGACAAGTTACCTTGCTTCGATAGATGTTTTATGTTGTCACTATCTCTGTCTTGTGCTGCGGCGATCTTATGATAGTCGATTGATGTAGGGCACGTTACACTGTCGATTGGTACGCGACTGAGTGCGTCGGCAACTATGTTGTCCTTTCCACTGATGTGACGTATGTCGGTCGTGAATTCACTTATGAAAATAAGTTGTCTTGCTCTTCGTGGTGTTTCCGATAGTGATGGTTTCTTTGGAAGTACATATGTTAATGGTTTGTGGTCGGTAAAAACGATCAGGTTTCGACCCTCGAACGTTTTTCTGAAGTGCTTGATAGCCATGTAAATAGCGAGTAGCTCTCGGTCGAATGTACTGTAGTTACGTTGAGTATCGGAGAACTTCTTCGAAAAATATCCAAGTGGTTGCCATTTCCCATTGCTGTATTGTTGGAGAACTGCTCCTGCTGAGAGATCGGATGCGTCGCTGAAGATAGCAAGGGTTGCTTCGTGTGATGGGTGAGCGAGTAAAGCTGCATTTTGGATCGCAATTTTACAAGCTTCAAATGCCTTCGTGGCTTCATCGTTCCATTCGATTGACGTTTTATCTTTTTTCTTCGTGTTGTGAAGGTAGGCGTGAAGTGGTGCTTGGATTTCAGCGGCTTTAGGTATGTGTTCTCTGTAAAAATTTATCATCCCAAGAAAACGCCTTAGCTCTTCGATAGTTTTAGGTTTTGCATAATCGATGATTGCTCTGACTTTTTCGGCAGGCGGTTTTATTCCTTCCTTGCTGACGGTGAAACCAAGAAATTGAACTTCTTGCTGTCCAAATATGCATTTCGAAGGGTTGATTGTGATTCCGTTGTCTTCTAATCGCTGTAGCACGGTGCGTAGATGGGTTTCGTGCGTTTCTTTATCAGGGCTTGCAACAAGGAGATCATCAATAAATGCGAAAAACGAAATCCAGTCCATGAAGTACTTCGTGTATGAATCTTTGGAAAGTTTGACCTCCGTTCTTTAATCCTGGGATCATTCTTGGGAATTCGAATAATCCCATTGGGGTAATTATTGCTGTTTTCTCTATGTCTTCATCGCGGACTCTTATTTGTTGGTAAGCTCGGTTGAGATCGATGGTGGAGAATATAGTCTTGTCTGATAGTTGATGAGTGAAATCCCTGACTCGCGGTATTGGGTAGCGGTCAGGAGTGGTAATAGAATTCAGTCTTCTGTAATCTCCACAAACTCGTAATTCTCCGTTCTTCTTCGGTACAATGTGAAGTGGTGATGACCAAGGGCTTTTGCTTGGACGGCATATTCCTTGCTCAATCATGTTTTCGAATTCCTTTCGAACTTGCTCGTATAGGTGTGGTGCGATTGGACGTGCACGACAATGAAGTGGTGGTCCATTGGTGTCGATGAAATGCTCAACGTCGTTCTTCGGTGTTAATTTCATTGAAGTTATTCTTGTGATACCAGGGTATTCTTCGAGGATCTTGTGATACGGTTGTTGCACATCTATGCTTCTGATTGTGGGCAGATTGGTTGCTTGTACAAAAGACTGAGATGCAAGATTGGTTTTCCCGTCGATGATTCTTGTATTTTGGATGTCGACGACCAACTGGTGATGTTGAAGAAAATCAGCACCGATGATTGGTTTGCTGACTTTAGCGACGATAAATCTCCATTTGAATGGTCGGCGTAGATTAAAATCAAGTTCCATTGTTTTTTCTCCATATGTAGGAATAACCGTATTGTTTGCTGCATAGAGTTGAAAATCTAGTGGCTTCAACTTCTGTCCTTGCTTCGGCGGTAACACTGAGATATTTGCTCCGGTGTCGATAAGGAAAGTAAGCTTGTTTTTTTTATCGGTGACGAAAAGACGGTAGGGCTTTGCTGTTACGCTGGATCCCGTCGCATCGAGCGTACTAGTTAGTTTTCCGTATTCGTATTTTCATTTTTGAATGTACACTGTGCTGTGCATTTTTCTTGCCTCGACCCCGAAACGTCGATGATAGTAGCAGTAAGGGGATCTTGATGTTGAGCTTATTCGACTTCTACTTGCAGAGCGGTTGCGACGAAAAGGTGATCTTCGGTGTTGCTGATTGCGCTGGTTGTACTGTTGCTGGTAAAAGGTATGATGCTGGGAAGCTTTGAGCGCGGCGACTTCGAATGATAGCTTCCGAATTTCTTCGAGAAGAAACTGGGTATCATTGGCCTTTGTTGAAGTGCCTTCGATGATCGATATGTGTGAGCTACTGCTGTTTTCGATCATCTTGTCCGCCAGGAGTGCCAGTTCGTCGAGCTTCGTCTGCGTGCTGAATGTTTCGCTGACTGCTATTACCGATCGAATATGTGGTGGTAGGTGGTTTACCCACATTAGCCGTAGTGTTGAATCCGGAACTTTATCTCGCGCCAAAGTACGCATTTTGCGTAGGAGTTGTGTGGGTTTCTGGTCTCCAAGTTCTATTTCTGATAGAAGTTTCTGTAGCTGTCGACTGTCGGATTCTTCATATGCGGAGATCAGACGATCTTTCAGTGAATTATACTGGTCGACTGCTGGTGGGTTGTACAACAGGTCCGCAATTTGTTCGATGTCTTGTTTCTCAAGTTGGGCTATCACCATCTGTGCTAATTGCGCTTGGCTCTTCTTTAAACCATTCGTTGCGGCTTCAAAACTGACGAACCAAAGTCGTGGTTTGTCTCTCCAAAACGGTGGTATTCTTAACGATAGAGATATACCGGCGATTTCTGGTTCCTTTACCGGGTTTGATGTATATGTGTTTGCCTCCTGCTCCATAATGACGGCTTGATTACACTGATTTTATATAAACTGAAGTCTTCCTTCTCGGTGTTCGTACGGGTTTCCTTCGCGGTGTTCGTGCAATAGTAGTGGTACGTCGCAGGGTGTTCCTTCTTGGTGTTCGTACCGGATCTTCCCCCTCGGTGTTCGTACGGGGTCACCACTGTAATAGTGGCGATGAACTGTCCACTATTAACAGACTCCGAGTGGTTTTCTTTAAGGTGGAGAAATGAAACTACTGTTTATGTTTATGAATGTACTGTCGAATGGGATTCAGAATGGAATATATTTTGCATCAACCTTGCCTATATTTATATGGCTGGCTCACTATTGATTTGCCAATGGTAACAATTAATATTTTGCCTAGCCAATTATATTGCTTATTTTATGACCAATGAAAACTATTTAAAATATACAATTATCTACGTTTCGTTTCCCGGCGTGAGACTTGTTTGTTGTTCACGAAGCTACGTCGCTGGACCGGGCTATATAAGACATGCAGATCGGTGCGCACGCGTAGTCGGCGGGCGGCGGCGGTGTGGAATACAGCTCCGGAACAGCAAGAGGAAACGAACTGCGGCGTTGAAGAAACGGCTCACCATTGGTCGACGGATACGTGACGATAGCGGCGTGTGAAGTCGGTGTGGCGCTGAATGATATTTGCGGCTGCTTCTTGTTTCTTTATAAGAACGTCAAATTATCTATATACAGTCCGCAGTATCTCAGTAGCCAAGAATAATTAGGAAATAAAATGTTTTTTTATTTATTCTCGCCTTCCGCGTTATGGTAGCAGCGGAGTATATCTTATTTATTCCCGTTTAGGTTTGATTAATCTGGCTGCTACACTGATGATCAAGTCATATTTGCGTCATCGGCGGCTGAGTTGCAAATGATGGTTACATTAATGAACTGGGCGTTAAAAGAAAGGGGAATGAAAGTGAACGCAAGTAAGACGAAAGTGATGGTTTTTGAAAGAGAGGAAAGCAAAACGGTATGTGAAATAAGAATAGAAGGAGAGTTAATTGAGCAAGTGGATGAGTTTGTGTATTTGGGATATGTATTTAGCAGGGATATGATAAGGATATAGAACGACGAGTAAATGCAGGGAATAGAGTGAATGGGGCACTACACTCTATTGTGAACAACCAGAATGTATCAAAAAAGGCACGTATGGTAATTCATAATTCTGTGTTAGTCCCTACTTTAATGTATGGTAGTGAAAGCCGGGTGTGGCAGAAGAAGCACGAAAGTAGAATAAATGCTGTAGAAATGCGGTCTTTAAGGAGTATGCTAGGGTTGAATCTGAATGACAGGATGAGAAATTGTATGATAAGAGATAAATGTGGTATACAAGATGATGTTGTGACCAGGATTAAGAAAGGAATGCTTCGGTGGTTTGGTCATGTAGAAAGAATGAATGAGGAAAGAGTGACAAAACAAATTTATATGGCAGATGTGAACGGCAGAGTCGGGAAGGGCCGCCCTAGAAAAAAGTTTATCGACCAAATTGGCGATATTTTGAAAATGGGCCACGTTAAAAGTACCCTTAACCGACGAGCATGTTTGCGTAGACATATGGGTGTAAAGGAGGCGAAAGAGGTATGTCAGGATCGTGTCAAATGGAAGTCCGTGGTCTCTGCCTACCCCTCTGGGTGACAGGCGTGAGTGTTTATGCTTTTTATGCTTATATATTGATGGTCAACAAATACCTTCAAAAGCTTTGCAACCATCTTTTAATAATAGTATGTTTACATCAGCATATCATACTCTATTCTCGGAACTGGTATTCACTTTCTTAATGAAGGAAATGGAATCGCTTGTGAACAGTATGCCAAAGGTTACTGTCTATTAGCAGTTGACTTAACTCCTGATTTATCAGCCAATTCATAAGCTCATTGGAATCTCATAAAGCATGGTCGTGTAAGATTAGAAGTACGATTTGAATCCTCACTAATACAAACAATTAACTGTATATTTTATGCTGAGTTTGGTAATATTCTTGAGATAGATAAAAATAGAAATGTTACTGTAGACTATAGTAGTTAAGGTTATAATATGTGTTGTGTGTTAGGTTTTATGTGTTATGTGTAATGCGTTTTGTGTGTATGTAACTATGTGAAACGTTATAAAATTAAATAAAACAATTTGTATGCAATATATTATTTTTTATTTCTTTATAAATCTTCTATTTAATCTAATACGAAACACTGTTCGAGTTTAAAGTTACATCGGAATCTCTCATTAGATCATCAATAATAACAAGATGTGGGTTTTCACAATCAAACATATAAATATTTGGTATTCCTTGCTGATAGTTAACATTTGGTAGATTATATAAAGGTTGCATTTCATCAAAGCACCATGTGATCGGAATAAAATCACAATTACATATTTCTGTAACTGATTTTATGAAATTTGTTACAAAATTTGACTTCCCACATCCACTTGGTCCTGCCACAATAGCAGTAAACGGATGTATAAAGTGAAACATTACACACGTCTAAAGTTCTAAGGGGTGAAATAAAAAATGAAAGTGTTGGTGTAAACAATTAATATATATTGTGTACTATAACTAATGTTTTTGGGAAATCAAACAAAATTTACGATTAATTTAAAATTTTATTTTCAAGAAATAAGCACTTGTAAAAAATCCACACTTCATCACAAGAACAATGTAAAATTTTGTGATTATTTTAGAAAAAATATATGATTATTACACACATAACGTTTGTTTAAATTTATAACATTTACCAAATCATTGTATTGTGGACATTTGTATTCTTCAATATTAAAAATTCTATCATTCGTCAACATTTTAATAAATTGTTTTTCTGCTGAACCACCTTTGTATGCGATCACTTCGTCTGCACAAATTTCTAATGTACCAATTTAATATGGGAATGATTTTCTCTTGTTTGTAGGCACATTTTAATTCTTTGGTCACGTCAAAATATGGAATGCCGTGCACGTGTGTTTCGCAATAACGAACAGTTTTTTTTGTCTTTTGGCAACAAATAATTGAAAGGATAACTTGGCCGAAACAAATAATGATCGATAAACGCATAATTTTTATTAGATAGTTTTACGTCTAGAATAGCTATTTCTCTACATTGAAAATGTTAATGAGGATATTTAATGTAAAATCCGTCCATGTCGATGATGTATCTAATATTTTTTAGATTTTGTGTCATTTTGAACCAAAAAAGTTAAAAGTATTTACACGTGACTAAAAATATGTTTGTTCCAACAAACTTAACATCCACATAACAATGCTTCATTATTTCCCATCATCCCATCTCTTCCTTCTGCCCTTGTCTTCCTGCAATTTAAGTAAACAGAATCACATTCACTAATGATCAACTAATGACTGTCATTGTTAAAAAAGTATTTTTTAACTTTTTCACTTTCTGCTATTGTCTTTGTATTCAGGGCTAGGAAATGTTCGTCGCGCTGCCTCAATGCGTGTTGGCAAACTTCACATGCCTTCAAAATTTCTCAGACATACAGGTTTCCTCATAATGTTTTCCTTCACCGCCGAGCACGTGGTAAATCAGCACTTAAAATTGCGATTAACAATTTAATTGGTGCCGGCGGGGATCGAACCCGTGTCACGTACTGTGAAATTTACAGCTTGCGCTAACCATCTGAGCTACCACGGCTTAATCATATACACACATAATATTTAAATATAATTTGTTAACACGTTGTTATCATCGTCCTATAATTTGTTATCATCGTTCCCATCGCGTCAGGGAGGTTGCAGCAGCTACAGTTCGCGACCGCAACAAAGGATACAGGTGCTATGGCTGTGGGGAAAAGGGCCATCTTCGATCCAGCTGCCCTAAACGAACATTTCATACACACATAAGAAAATAACAGAAAGAAAAGTAAGTTTGTTAATAGAATAAACACTTACATCCATGGCCTTTGATCCGTTGAAGTAACACAAATGTAGTATTGATAGATCCACTGCGGTAAAATAACCATACACTACCTCCATGAATGCAGCTGCTGGGTCTTATAGAGCACCAGTAAGTAATAATTCTAATCTAAAGAATTTCTGCAGGGAAACTGATAGTAACTTTATGCGTCAACAAGCTTATCTCACATTCTTTTGCATATCTCAACATTCCTTCGTGTTGCGTCTTGTTCAGTGTAACGACGACTCAAATACGATTAGTATATCACAAAAGAAATGCGATTTAATATTTAGAAATCACTATAATTGATCATTCCTATGTTAGTCATTGAGTAGATTGGTACTGTAATAATCTACTAATAGCAGTAATATCATGGATACACTAGATGTATAACAACATCTGAAAAAGATTCACCCCAGTCTAGAAAATAATGTTTATGCTGCTAATAGACTGCCCATGTGTACCCACGTACCAACGTATATAATATGCAATTTGGATACAGATAATAAACCAGGGTCACATTGGGTAGCTTTATATATCGATACGAATGACGTCGGTCAATATTTTGATTCATATGGACGATCACATGTACGATATCATCTAGTTTTTAAAAAGGAATTGTAAAAGATGGAACTGGAATGCTGATAGGATTCAGAATGAGTGGATTTCAGTTTGTGGCAAATATTGATTAATGTATTTGCTATATAAGTTTCAGGGATTTTCAATGCATAGTTTTACGAGTATATTTACAGGGAACACATTGTACAATGATATTTTAGTGGATGAAATGTTTCGCTCCTATTTTATAGACAATAAGTAATAAGATTTTGTATTTTGTAAATAAAAATTGTAACAAAATTAGGAAAAGTGTTTTATTGATGATTCAGATTAGCATTGTAGATAGGAACAAAGAAGTATAATACAATAGCCCTGATAATACGACGCATACGCCGAGGAAAAATATACAATGACGGTATTCAATGAACAATAGATAAATATATAAGAACAATGGGGCGCTAATGACGGTAGAGGCCCTCACCGGATATCAATTAGATAAGAGTTAATTGAGTTCATTTTTTTAGGATCGTGAGTCGACGAACGTTGTACCACTTCTGACTCAGTGAGCCAGAAGTGGTACTACCTATCTACTATAATTATAAAGGAACGACCTCACAGAATACAAAAACATGATTTCTGTTTTACGTACAACCTAGGGCAGGGTATAGAAAGTCATATAATGAGTTGGTATAACTGCCCACAATTAATATAACGCAAAAAAGACCTGCATTATTAAATTTGATCGGAACAACATAATCGGATTGTTTTTAACACTACTTTTGATATGTTTATATCACAAAATGAAGAAAAATAAACATATTTGCATGTCACTAAACTAGCATGTAGTACATAATATTTCATAATATCTCATGTAATATACTAAATAGCAAATAAATTAATAAGCAATTATCCTCCTGCCTTAAAACAAAAGGGTCGTGAAACAGAATTTTCATTCAATGGAGCGGAGCTCCCAAGGCACAAGTAAACGATTCTTTGAAATCTATCTCCTCCGTAGCACGTAGGCCAATTTACATAATTTTTTCGGCAATATTTGTAGCTCAACGCAGACAAGGTCAAAGTCATCACAAAACCTGAATTTGACTTTTTTTTCTTTTACTATCTAATCAAATCGCTAGTTTACATCTGCGCATTGTTACACAATTTGATTGAATCTTTTGTTGAAATAAAGATAGTGTAACGCTTCCCCCCTCTCTGTATAAAAATAATATTATATTAAATATAATTAATTTATCCCTTTTCGATAAAAATTATATATATGTGACCAGGATAAATAAGATATGTTTTGATATTTCTAAATGATCTTTCAATAGGTTTATTAATAGGCCGTTTGTAATATTTTGGCGTGATCGTCTTAGTTAAGACCCTTACTTACGTTGTATTTTTTAGTAACTTAGTACTTTTAGGTGTCTTTTGGAATAATAAATATTCACTAGAGCAATTGAAAGCTGTTGGTAGTGCCTTATAAGCTAAGTGAACCCCGTTCACGAAGACAGGGCTCGAGAAAGGTTAAGAACATAAAACGTCCATATTTCACTTGTATCAGGTTTACATTATTAATTTATTATTATTTATCCCTTCCCGCTCGGAAAAGGCTCAAAATATATTTATACAAAATACCCGATACAAGGGTTTCGCTCTCCTACATTTATTTAAAAAAGTGTAGGGGAGGCACACGGCCCCACACACGCCGTGCACGGTGAGCGCCAACCATTTTGATGCACTCTCCCCGAAGGGAACGCTAATTCGGGAACTGGACCGTAGTCCACAGCAAAATAACTGGCGAACCAGTAAAAGAGGCTTGGCCCCTTGTTAGTGTGTAAGCATAAACATCGACCGAAGAATAAACGTCATACAGAATACGAACGAATCCAGCCACAGTGAATGTACGTCACACGGTTTAGGCAAATAGGCACACTGGCCGTAAACCCTCCGTGAGGGCCACCACCTGCCAGACCACCGCTCCTGCAGACGTGATGTAAGTGTATGGCATCACCACCAATTGCATGATCAGCACGGCTACTAGCCGCAGACCTTGTCATGATACCCTCACCTCAAGGGAATGGGGTCCCACGTTGTGCGGCTTTCGGCTGCAGCCTTGAGAGTCTCCTCAGATCCTCCCGCCAGCTACCACCCGCATGAGGTCGACACATATGCTCCACCAACTAATACAACGGCAGATATAGCCAAAAGGCAGTTATAAGATAAGAGTAATAATTCGCCATCAGAAAGTTTGAGTCACTGACGTTGAATAAATGCATTTTCGATCATGTTTGTCTCACCCACCAACAAGTTGCCTTCAATCATTCAAAGGTGGGAAAGTTACAGAGATATACTATTATGTTGTTATATAAAACATCATGGAGTGCAGACAATCTGCAGCCCCGTAATGAAGGGACCCGACTTGGGCAAAACTACTTGGGTTTGAGTCAAACCAAGACGCAGAGAGCGCCATTGAGAATAACGTCCCACCAAACAACCATCGCAGAGACGCAATGCTGCAGAACGCAACAAGCATCAATACGACTATCGTCGGGCTTACACCATCCCACAGTCCCCCGTACATCCCAGGAGACATCACCACCCGCATACCTCCATCGACCAGAACCACAAGAGAGCGTCGAATCAGGCGCAACACACCCGCAGATCCATCACAAAACGAATTACCGCAAGTAGCAGTAAGCATCAATGCAACTATCATACGGGTGGCGCCCCCTCACAACGCACCCACATGATCCCTATCGACTTTGGTAACAAAGTTTGTATTGTTGTTATATAAAAAATATCACCAACGTATCATAGTAGCACGCTACTAAGACGCCAATGAACAAAACTCCACGTATCATAGCACTAATGCACTAAGTCATGAAGTTGAGTATGCCTGTTACACTTAAAAGTGCTACCAAACACACTCATCATCCCAATCCGAAAGACAGACGACGCATCGCTATGCGCTACGACGTCGCCCACAAACGGTATGGGTGTGCGATGTCCACGGGAAAGCCGTATTGCTACAACAAACCCGCTTACCACCGGCACTAAGATGGTATGTATAAGATACATCGGTTAGTGGGCCCAAGTTTACCTGGGATCTTACTCTGCATCTAGGAAAAAAGAATTATTTGCCTCTTTTGAGGCAAATAATTCTTTAGCTTTCCTAGATGTTTTAGTCATTCGAAATCCTGATAACACTATTGGTCACACTGTGTATAGAAAAAAGACCCATACCAACCGATATTTAAATGGGGAATCTCACCATCATCCTTCACAGTTAGCTACCGTGGGTAAATCTTTGTTTCAGAGAGCATGACGGATCTGTGACAGAAAACATCTGGCCGCTGAACTTCAGCATGTCAAGCAAGTTTTGCAAGACAACAAGCTTCGGATCCCGCGCCTACGTCACAGTGACCGAGTGAAGCCGGCCACAGTCGAGCGTGTGCCTGCTGTACTACCATACGTCAGAGGAGTCACAGACAAGGTTGGCTACATCTTGAAGCGAGCTTCCATTAAAACATACTACAAGCCGCCGAAGAAGATTAGTCAATTTTTACCATCCGTCAAGTGTAATATCCCTCTACAAGATGCAGGAGTGTACAAGTTAGATTGTGAATGTGGTCTCTCTTACATAGGTCAAACAAAAAGATCCATAAAAACCCGCGTGAAAGAACATATAGCTGACGTGAACCACCTACGCTCCGAGAAGTCTGCAGTCTCAGAACATGTTCAGGATCGTCCCCACCATTACATCAGATTTGATAAACCACAAGTCCTCGCAAAAGAACACCGATTCCTACCAAGGATGATACGTGAGGCTATTGAAATTAAAAAACATCCTAATTTCAATAGAGAAGATGGTTGGGTGCTGCCATCTGCTTGGGATCCTATAATTAACAAAATTAAACCCAAACCCAAGCATACCACTGCAAGACTTCAAGATACTGTAAGTTCGTTTTGCGTAAATCGGACCAAAAATTAATATTAAAAAACTGAAGGTAGCCGAGCTAACAATGACATTGGGACGTCAAACATCTCAGTCCCCCCCCCGTGACCATGGGTGCTGTAAAGCACCCGAAATGTCGGGATAATAATAAAAAAAATTAAAGTAATTAAATGCGTTAAAATCCGTAAATAATAGTTTTATTCAAACGTTGTCTGTTTGTCTGCACACGCTTCACGCAGAAACCTGTGAATGAATTTGGATGGAACTTTCTCTATAATGCTACGTAAAGTTTGTGACCGTTGGAATAATTATCACTCATAACGCTAACTATAAGAGAAACTGTACAACTACAAAAAATCTTGCATATTTTTTACCTAGATAGCACTACGCTACCAGTAGGTATCTTAATCATGGTATAGTTTTATTATACTCGAGTTATAATATAAAACACATCTGTGAATAAACAGTGCTTTCAACGCCATGTTTTTAGAGTATCAGCAAATAATCCTGTTACCTTTGTCCGATTATGGCGATGCAAATAAGTGGTTTTTAATGTCTTCCAGACCGAATTCCGGTCAGGGCGGCTAGCCACAACGGAAAATAGCCAATGGCGCATGTCAGGTATATAGTACCCAAGTGCATACGCAAGCATAGGTGCATTCTCTATTCCCTTACTCTCATGGTCCCGTAGGACAATAAACCGACACAACCTAAGAGAGATCACGCGCAAGACCAACGGCTTTACGGGCATAGGTATGAGACACCGACAACTTACTGACTACAAGCTGATACTTTTAGTGCGGCCCGGGATTTGAACCCGAGACCTCGTGATCAGCAGTTGCACTACTACAATAAATTTGCTAAGAAAATTCTTGAAATTAGACTAGACTTATACTTATTTTATCATCATCATCATCATCATCATTACAGCCCTTCACAAATCCACTGCTGAAAATAGGCCTCCCCCAAGTAATGCCACAAAGCACGGTCCTGAGCCACCTGCATCCATCGACTTCCTGCATGTCTTACCAGGTCATCACTCCATCTAGTGGGGGTCGCCCTACACTACGCCTACCGGTACGAGGCTGCTACTCGAGAACCTTTCTTCCCCATCGGTTATCGGTTCTTCGAGCTATATAGCCGGCCCATTGCCACTTCAGCTTACTAATCCGTGGGGCTATGTCGGTCACTCTGGTTTTACTGCGGATATCCTCATTTCTGATTCTATCACGCAGAGAAACTCCGAGCATAGCCCTCTCCATAGCTCGCTGAGCGACCTTGAGCGTCCTCATACGGCCAGCAGTGAAGGACCACGTCTCTGATCCGTAAGTCATCACTGGCAACACGCACTGGTTGTACACTTTAGTTTTCAGAGATTGAGGTATACCTGACGAGAAGATGTGTCGTAATTTCCCGAACGCTGCCCAGCCGAGTTGAATCCGTCGATTCACCTCTCAGTTGAAGTTTGGACTTACTTAGTCGGACTATTTGTCCCAGGTAAACGTATTCGTCAACAACTTCGAGCATAATGCTCCCAAAAACTACCGGCATAGGTGTGACATGGACATTAAACATGATCTTTGTTTTGTCCATGTTCATCTTAAGACCTATCCATTGGGAGACACCATTGAGGTCATTGAGCATAGTGCTAAGGTCCTCCAGCGATTCTGCCATAAGGACTATATCGTCGGCAAATCGAAGGTGAGTGATGTACTCGCCATTGATGTTAATACTGTCAATGGCGAGTACATCACTCACCTTCGATTGCCGACGATATAGTCCTTATGGCAGAATGCTGGACGTTTTCAAGCTACTGGACTTGAAAGGATGCATCCTTTCCAGTCCAGTAGCTTGAAAACGTCTTCCAACGCAGCGGTGAAGAGTTTCGGGGATATAACGTCACCCTGTCTTACACCTCTCTGCAGTTGGATAGGTTTCGAACTCTGATTCTGTACTCGGATAGCGATCGTAGCCCTACTGTACAAACACTTCAGCACTTCGATATACCGACAGTCAACTTGGCACCGCTGAAGGGACTGTAGCACCGCCCAAATTTCGACGGAATCAAAAGCTTTCTCATAGTCCACATACGCCAAGCAAAGTGGCAGAATGTACTCTTCGGTCTTCTGTACAATCTGCCGCAGGGTATGTATGTGGTCTATGTTACTGAAGCCTTTTTGGAAACCGGCTTGTACGGGAGGCTGGAAGTCGTCAAGTCTGCGTGCGAGACGATTCATAATGACTCTCGAAAACAGCACCTAGACGCGGCTCAGAAGGGAAATCGGTCTGTAGTTATTCAAGAGAGCGTTGTCACCTTTCTTAAAGAACAAGACCACCGCACTTCTGCTCCACGCCTCCTGAGTAGTGCCACCATGGAGGACGAAATTGAAGAGCTTATGAAGGACCTCAAGTACCGGTGTTCCACCCGCTTTCAGAAGCTCCGCTGTAATTCCATCCTCGCCTGGGGCCCTGCCGTTTTTAAGGTGCTGGAGAGCCATTCTAATCTCGCTCAGACTGACGTCCGGGATATCATCGGAATAGTATCAGGTAAGACTTGCTCTTGGATCATTACTCACACTTGCGTGTGGCTCCAACGATGATGTGTACAGCTGCCCATAGAATCTCTCAATCTCGCTCAAAATCTCAGGTGTCCCGGAAACGATGCTGCCACACTCAGTCTTCAGCTTTCACAGTTGGCTCTTTCTGGCAGACAGATCTCTGGCGTAATACTTTGGAGCCCTGGTTCCGCTCGATCGCTTCTTTAATACGAGCAGTATTAAAGTTGCGTTAGTCTCGTCGCACGCATTTGGAGATCCGTCTGTTCAGTTGCCTGTATGGTGTCAAATCTGTTGACGATTGCATCGTCATCTCCCGTCTAACAGCTAGATTAAGAGTGTGATCGGAGAGTTTTTGTGTTCTTCTGCGGCGGGTCTTGCAGAACTTAGCTCCGACCGCTGCATTGCAATCTTGTAGGCACTGAAAGCGGTTACGTAAGAGCTGAAAAGTCTCGGGATTCTGGATTAGAGCACGAGGAGGACGGACCGTTGACTTCGTTAGACGAGACCTCTTCAACTTAACGTTTAGTTTCAGTGTGCCTCTAAACATTCGGTGATCGCTGCCGGTTTTCACCCTTGCGATCACTGGGACATCACTGAACAGTTGGCGTCTGGTCGTCATAATGAAGTCAATCTCATTTTTTGTCGAACCGTCGGGGCTTGACCAGGTCCACTTCAGAGTTCATCATAAAGAGTCCCTCTTTCTCCATAAAGTCAGCCAGCTGCTGGCCCCTACGGTTCCGTTGCCCTACTCCAAATTTCCCTAACTTCAGCTCACCGGCTTCTCTTGTGCCTAGTTTTGCGTTGAAGACTCCCATCAACACCGTGTAGCGGGTTTTGGAGGAATGCATGTCTCTAGAAATATCCTCGTACATTTCCTCCACCTCCTCATCGGGATGTGCCGAGGTTGGTGCGTAGACCTGTATGACCTTCAGCGAATACCGTTTGATGATTCTGAGTATCAGGTACGCGACCCTCGTGGACACACTCCCAATCTTTACAACGTTGTTGACGAGAGACTTGTGGACGATAAATCCGACACCTCCTCGGGACAGATGGTCGCCCTCCCGGTGATAGAACAAGTTGCCGGTCTTGAGGATTACCGTGTCCTCCCCCCTCTCTTCGGACTTCAGATAATCCAATAATATGCCAGCACAACTTGTCTACCTCTTCTTCCAGCTCCAGTATCTTCTCGTCAGTCCTCAGGGTGCGTGCGTTTTACGTTGCCAGGTCGAGTCGTCGTAGGTGGCAACCGAACCTCCACCGGAGATTCTTAGCACCCCCTGCCCCGCCGTTACCATGGTCGCCACCGTAGCCAGGAATAGCGGGGCCGCCGGGGACTGGGGGCCGTTTATTTGCGTCGTTGCTCATGGGGGGATATTTGCTATAGTTGCCACGCTTGGCGAGCGGATTGGCAACCGCAGTTTTTTATTATGTTATTGTTGTTATTAGGAAGATGCTACTGCCCATCTCCTTTCTGTGTCCCTCTGTCGCCTCTTACGACACCCACGGGAAGATATGGGGTAGTGGATATTCTCAACCGCCACAACACGGCTTATTTTATAACAGAAATCTTTTTCTATTTCGTTTGCTTATAGCTTTCATGAAATTTAATTTATATTGGGTATAGTTAAACGAACAAATATGATTTAAGGAGTAAATTTAGTTTTGCCATTTACCGATAGGTGTCATCGTACATTTTGCAGTTTATCTACTATATTCATTATTTTTTACTTTACGGTATTCAATAAAAGTACTGTATAAAAAGTTTTTTTGGCGATTTTAAAACAACTCCTTACGCATGAGAAAGCATGGGAAGAGAGTGCGCAATTTAGTACGAAGAAAATATATTTTACAATTTCTCGAAATAACCCCTTACCAGTTCAAAGGTTAATCAATTTTGTACGAGGAAAAATATTTTAAGCTTTAAAATTACAACGTGATAAAATTTACTGATACGGTTTTGAAACAAGGGTGCAAATTTTATATGAAGAATATTCTATATAGACGCACAGCTTATCCGCTGGACGTAGAATCGTGAAATCGGGAGACACTTCCCGCTATTACATAGGCATCCACTAAGAAAGGATTTAAAAAACTTTAAACCCTTCATAATCATCATCATTACAGCCCCTCACAAGTCCACTGCTGAACATAGGCCTCCCCCAAGGAATACGACAAAGCACGGTTCTGAGCCACCTGCATCCATCGACTTCCTGCATGTCTTACCAGATCGTCACTCCATCTAGAGGGGGGGTCGCCCCACACTTCGCCTACCGGTACGAGGCTGCCACTCGAGAACCTTTTTTTCCCCAACGGTTGTCGGTCCTTCGAGCTATATGGCCGGCCCATTGTCACTTCAGCTTACTAATCCGTTGGGCTATGTCGGTCACTCTGGTTCTACTGCAAATATCCTCATTTCTAAGTTTATCATGCAGAGAAACTCCGAGCATAGCTATCTCCATAGCTCGCTGAGCGACTTTGAGCGTCCTTATACTGCCAGCGGTGAAGGACCACGTCTCGGTTCCGTAGGTTATCACTGGCAACATGTACTGGTTGTACAACTTAGTTTTTAGGTTTTGAGATATACCTGACTGTAAAAAAATTTAAACCCTTAGATGGAAATAAACGGTGTTCTGGTTTTTAGGAAACTTTTTTACGGGGCGATTTCATATTTATATGGAGAAAAACTTCTTCAACGTCACTTAAAAATTAGTACGAATAAATAATTTTGGATACCTTTCAGCTCCCATGCGACCGAATTCGGTCGCAGCGGATATTCCGTCAAATTCCAAGTGACCGAATTCCGCGACACCAACTTACAGCACTTTAACCGATAAATACTTGTATTTAGAGACTAATTTTCTGTGAAGGAGTTTGAGATTATAGAATCAATATAAAATGTTCTATTCTCGAGTGCAATAAAAAGTTATTTACTCCATGGATATTCATTTATAATCTAAGTTCATTACGTACGCCGTTTTCGTTTGAATGTTGTTGTGTTGATTTTTGGATTTTTCTAGTGTTTTATAAGTGTTTTACCATAGTGTTTTATTATAAAAATGTTATGAAAGTTTTTGTGTGAATATAATTTATCTTTTTGCGTAAATTATTTTGAGTAGTATATAGAAATAATAGTGATTTTCTAGTGATTTTCACGCGATATGCGCTTGGTATGTAACCGTTTTTTGATATCAATATACAATAAAGTCTTTTTGTAATGAATTAAAACCACTAAAACAAGTAATAATTCATTTTTATTGAAAACAAAAGCACGAGAAATTCAATGTAATGATTTTTTTTAGGTAAATTAGCGACGCCACGTACATAGCGCCGCACGCATAGCGTGCTATTATTGTCAATATTTTTAGCAGGCGGTGCTTGAAAGATTAAAATAATGAAATACGTTTTCTTTCTTTACTTTTCGAAAATCTTACCATATAGTATTGAGACTAAGGTACGTTTGCGTAGAAAAACTGGTTTTTAATTGCATGGTTAGGGAAAAATCCGTAAAACGAAATTATAATTTGTTGTATAATGTAGAACTATCTGCTTAAGAACTAAACAAAAATCTACTAATATGAATTTATAACGAAAACAATTACCAACCACTTTGTTTTCTATATTAATTAATATTAGCAGATTTGGTCATGTAGATAGAATGAATGAGAAAAGAGTGACAAAGCAAATTTATATGGCAGATGTGAACGGTAAAGTCGGAAAGGGACGTCCTAGAAGAAAGTTTATCGACCAAATTGGCGATATTTTGAAAATGGGCCACATTAGAAGTACCCAAACCGACAAGCATGTATGCGTAGATATACGGATGCAAAGCGGGTGAAAGACGTATCTCAGGATCGTGTCAAAAGTCTGTAGTATGTGCCTACCCCTCTGGGTGACAGGCGTGAGTGTTTATGTTATGTTATGTAAAGAAAACAGTAAAATTATTTATCATTATGTATAAATTATTATTATTGCAATTCCCAACTAGATGTCGTTAGCGCTGCATTAAAAGAAGATTTTTGTACCACCAATGTAACCTACATTAAAAGGTTTTAATTATAATCTTCCTTCATTTTGGAAATATTTTAAGAATTTGATTATTATATCGTGTAATGGCGAAGTAGTAATTCATACTAATATTATAAATGCGAAAGTGTGTTTGTTTGTTTGTTTGTTTGTTTTTTTTTTTTTTTTTTTAATTTATTTTATGTACACACATTAAGGTACAGAAGCAGTCTTATAGTAATTACGTACAAAGGTTCTACTTATTCCAAATTCGCTGAAATATCTTCCAGTAGACCCATAAAGGAAATTATATTTAAATTGCAAACTTAGTGCTTACATTAGTACTACAAAAAAATAAGTAACATACACAATGTTACGGAAATTATATAAAATAAAACAATAAATAAAAATAAAATAAATCAATAAATAATAATAATAATTGATACGATAGTTACATATGATATATATATATATATATATATATATATATATATCATATGTATATATATATATATATATACATATATATACATACATAAATATATATATATATATATATATATATATATATATATACATATATATAAATTAACAGGATGCAAAGTAGTTATCTCTAAGACGTTTCTTGAATATCAACAAAGTTTCGGAATTTCTTATATTTGACGGTAGTGAGTTCCATAATCTTACAGCGTGAACTGAAAAGGAGTGGGAGTAATAACCGGAATTAAAGACGGGAAAGTCAAGAAGATTTTTAACAAGGGCTCTGCATGGTTTGTCCGGAGGATGGGTGAAGGAAAATCGGCTTCTGAGGTATGTGGGAGAGGAAGGGTTGTGCAAAATGTTATAGAGGACACATAACAATCGAGTGTTCCTTCGAAGTCGAATAGGAAGCCACTTGAGTTGCTTACGAAACTGAGATATACGGTCAAATTTCTTGAGCCCAAATATGAAACGGATACACTGATTTTGCAAGCGCTCAAGTTTATTAAGAAGCTCCTCTGTAGCATCCAAATAACAGGCATCCGCATAATCAAGGAGAGGTAGGATAAGAGTAAGCACGAGTGATATTTTAGCTTTAAGGGGTAAGAAATTTTGTAGACATTTAAGCGAATGCAAAGTAAAGTAGACCTTGCGACTAACTTCAGCGATATGCGTGGTCCATGTTAAATGGTGATCAAATATGACGCCTAAGTTTTTGACAGTATTGGCAAAGGATATAGGAACGCCATTAAAACAAACAAAAGGTAGTGATGTAAATTCTAATCTATTACGCAAATGCCTACTGCCTATTATGATGGCCTGAGATTTCGTGGGATTAACTAATAGTCCGAAGGATGCAGACCATTCACAGATGCGGCCTAGATCCGCATTCATAGCTGCAATTGCATTATTTGTATCACCCACCAGAAAATGACGATAAAGCTGTAAGTCATCCGCGTAGAGATGGTAATTAGATGTAATAACACTCGTAATAGAGTTAATAAATATGGAAAATAAAAGGGGGGAAAGAACGCCACCCTGAGGTACACCCGTAGTGATACCCGACCAATCGGATAGAGTGTCATTAACACGGACACAATGTGATCGACCACGAAGATATGAATCAAACCATGCGATGGCAGATGGGGAAATGTTTATAGATTCCAGGATCCGGAGAAGAATATCAAAGTCTACTGAGGTAAAAGCACTACTAAAGTCAAGCAAAACTAAAAGTGTAAGAGATTTATTGTCCATGGCCCAACATATATCGTCGGTTACTTTAAGTAAAGCAGTGACAGTGCTGTGTCCACAACGAAAGCCCGACTGATAAGTGGAGAGCAAGGAGTTAGACGATAAGAAGAGAGAGAGTTGACTATGGATGATGTGTTCCAAAACTTTAGAAAGAAAGGGTAAAATAGATATGGGACGAAAATGGGACAAAGAAGAAGGATTAGAAACCTTAGGCAGAGGAATTATATATGCTTGTTTCCAAACTGAAGGAAAAGATGATGACGATATAGAAAAATTAAATATATGAGTAAGAATTGGTAGAAGTAAAGGTAGAACTAGCAAAATCATCTTCCGCACATAGACCATCAATACCAACAGCATTTGAAGAGATGGCTAGGATGGATTTTTTGACATCTTCCTCCGTTACAAGGGAAAGATGAAAAGGGCAAACGTGCGGTTTCGGTATACCCGCCAATGCGAGTAGTGTGTTGGATTTGATGTAAGGATCTAAAGTCATAGGAGGAGTAGCAAAGTGATTGTTTAGATCCTTTACTTTAACGTCATTGTATTCTAGGATCGGAGACCTGCCCACACCAACAGAACGAAGGAACTTCCACATCTCAGTAGAATTTTTATTGTGTAGAGAGTTGTAAAAGTAGCGTCTTTTAGCATACCGACACAAGCGACTGCAGCGGTTGCGTAAAAATTTAAAACGATTTAAGTTATTTTCAGATGGGAGACGTTTAAACCTTTGCTTAGCTTTGTCCCTCTGGCCCATAAGTTCTCTTATATCTTGTGTAATCCAAGGTGCAGGATTACGCTTTATTTTTACGCGTTTGAGCGGGGCATGGTTATTGTATACCTTCAAAATTATATCATTAAAATTACAAACCTTCTCATTAATATTAGTATTGTCAACAATAGGTGTCCAATCAACATTACTTATATCATGCTGCAATGACTCCAGATCTATTGCCTTGTAATTACGAAGGAACAAGGATTGGGATTTCTTTTTAGGTGGACAGAGACGATATGAGAGGTAGATTAAATCATGATATGAAAAAGAGGCAGTTATTTTTCCATGAGACATGACACTATCAGTAGAAGAAACGATCATAATATCAAGCAAAGAAGGGTTACAGTTAGGGAAGTGGTGAGTTGCCTGAAGGGGGAGAGTGAGAAGATTGAAGGAAGATACCAAATTCAGAAGTTTTTGGGAGCGAGAATCATTTTTGATAAGACAGGTGTTGAAATCTCCCATTAGAATAATATGATCGTAAGTAGTACTAAAATCAGCAAGGATTTTTTCAAGCGTATCAAAGTAATCTATGTGCATGTTAGGACTGTAAAATACCGCCAGCAACATTTTTACATGATTGAGAGTAACTTCTATGAAGAGATATTCAGCAGATTGAGAGTAAATAGAAGGAGAGGCACATATAGTCTTATAAAATATATCCGAACGCAGGTATATAGCTACCCCACCACAACCTTTTCCTATACGATCATTACGAATAAGGACAAAACCAGGTAAGGCAAACTGTGTAGAGAGGAGTGATGGCTTGAGAAATTACTCAGAAATTAGTAAAGCATCGAGATGTGCACTGTTAATGGATGCTAGAAGATCAGGATAATGGCGAGGAACACTCTGGATGTTAATGTGTGCAACATTAAAGTTGTTAAGAAATTTAGAGCGCAGGGATGACATCTGGTCATACAAAGTTAAAGGTAACTCACTATCCGCACTTGTAAAACTACATGAAGATGAAGAGCATGAGAAGAAACTGTCATCAAAAACATCAAGATTATCCATTTAGCAAATAAATTAAGATAATATAATAATGTATAGTAATATAACAATAATATAATATAAAATGTAAATATAATAATACAGTTTAAAAAATATGTATAAATATGATATGTAAATACAATATATATTTATAAATATCAATTTAGCAATTATTTAGTTTAAAATAAAACAAGATTTTTTTGTCCTTTCACGTTGCAACAGAGCGTCAGCATAGCACGATTTTTTGTATGGAGATAGTTCGGTGGCTGTAGAGTGACACAGGTTACTTTTTTCCGCGGAAAAACATCTCATTCCCGTGGGTAAATAGAAAATGATGCAAAAGTTAGTCGTTATATTCTGAAGTCCCCCGCTATTATACTTGGAACACATCTAGGAAGGAGTGGAAACGCCGCATTCAAGGAGCGCCTGTTGCAAATTAGCCCGGTGTAAAGTCATCAGATGCCCTTCGTCGTGTGTATACCGTCCATGTAACTAATTTTGAATGTTTCTGTTTACGATTGCTGCTGCACCATGTTCGGGGTCCTACAGGGTATAAAGACATTAAAACTGTCAACGGTCAGGAATGCGCAACTTATAGAGAAGCATGTGAAGCTCTGCATCTTTTAGAAAACGATAATCACTGGGATGAAACCATGGAGGAAGCTGTGCAGTGCCAGACACCAGACAAAATTAGGGATCTTTATGCAACTCTCATATCATCTTGCGGACTATCTAATGCACATGAACTGTGGGACAAATATAAAGAGTACATAGCGAAAGATATTTTGCGAATGTTACAGCAGACACACGCGAACAAGACATACAATGAAGACAATTATAATGAAGCACTTTAAAAATTGAAGATAAAGTAATGACAATAGAAGGCAAAAAATTAAGCGACTTTGGAATGATAAGCCCTCAGCGAACAACCGAAAATGAACTAAGTGATGAATTTATACGAGAAACAAACTACGATATACCAGCTTTGCAGGAGCAAGTAGCCGAATTTGTACCTCGCTTGCTTCCCGAACATAAACGAGTTTTGACAAAGTATTAGGACAAATTGAATCTGGAAATGTTGCACTTTTCCAGATCCAATTTGGAGTGACGTTGCGGATGTCAATGCTACTAGAAGTACGCAAAGCTTGTTGCGAAATAAAAATTAATGTCTACGTCTAAAGTTATGATATCGATGTTTTGAAACATTTTTTCTGGACTTTAAAAACTGGTGCATATGTTAATAAATTAATCATTTGTGTGTGCTTAAGGATTGTGGTGAAAGAAAATTTGAAATAAAACATCTAAAAGTGAGATATAAGAGGTACCTTTAATAATAACTTTAATGTACATCGTCTATTTACCCTCGAACTACAAAGTGTCAATTACAATATATAGTCGGCGACACCTAGTGGTAATCATCTGCATCATTACATTGCAATTAACTTAAACTAACGCGATGAAGTGCAGTGCGTGCGGAAAGTTTATGGCGGCGGTAGAGGGCGTTACGTATCCTAAATGCGATAGAAAATCACACAGGGCCTGCGTCAAAGTTCCTGAAGGTGTGCAGGTCCAACCTACTTGGTTGTGTCCGGACTGTAAAATACGGACGCCCCGAAAGTCAGATCAGAATACGCCTGTGCGAGGACTTAATTCCGAGAATATTATCAAGCAAGGCGAAGAGAAACCCCAAAGCCCTGTGGCGCAAGGTTTTAAAGAGTCGGAACTAGCTCTTGAACTACGTAAATTTAGAGAAGAATTGCGAGAAACCAGGGAAGAATTTAGATCTTTCCGACAGGAGATGTTTGATTTGCGTAATTTCATAAAATCGTGTGAAGAACGCCTAGATACATTAGAAAACAAATACATCCGTCTTGAAGAACAACAAACCCTAATTAAGTCCAAAAATGTCTGCGGCAAAATTCAGGATCTCGAAACGATTATTGCGGACTTAAGAGCAGATTTAAATGATCGAGACCAAGAGCTGCTGTACAATGATATTGAAGTCGCCGGCATTCCAGAAGAGGGCGCAGAAAATGTTCTACACATTGTGACTGGTTACGCCCAGCTTAGTAAGCTGGGCGTAACCCTAGAAGAGCGCGATATAGTGAGTTGTGTGCGAGTCGGTCTTATGCACGACGAGACATTTTTTCTGGACTTTAAAAACTGGTGCATATGTTAATAAATTAATCATTTGTGTGTGCTTAAGGATTGTGGTGAAAGAAAATTTGAAATAAAACATCTAAAAGTGAGATATAAGAGGTACCTTTAATAATAACTTTAATGTACATCGTCTATTTACCCTCGAACTACAAAGTGTCAATTACAATATATAGTCGGCGACACCTAGTGGTAATCATCTGCATCATTACATTGCAATTAACTTAAACTAACGCGATGAAGTGCAGTGCGTGCGGAAAGTTTATGGCGGCGGTAGAGGGCGTTACGTATCCTAAATGCGATAGAAAATCACACAGGGCCTGCGTCAAAGTTCCTGAAGGTGTGCAGGTCCAACCTACTTGGTTGTGTCCGGACTGTAAAAATACGGACGCCCCGAAAGTCAGATCAGAATACGCCTGTGCGAGGACTTAATTCCGGGAATATTATCAAGCAAGGCGAAGAGAAACCCCAAAGCCCTGTGGCGCAAGGTTTTAAAGAGTCGGAACTAGCTCTTGAACTACGTAAATTTAGAGAAGAATTGCGAGAAACCAGGGAAGAATTTAGATCTTTCCGACAGGAGATGTTTGATTTGCGTTATTCCATAAAATCGTGTGAAGAACGCCTAGATACATTAGAAAACAAATACATCCGTCTTGAAGAACAACAAACCCTAATTAAGTCCAAAAATGTCTGCGGCAAAATTCAGGATCTCGAAACGATTATTGCGGACTTAAGAGCAGATTTAAATGATCGAGACCAAGAGCTGCTGTACAATGATATTGAAGTCGCCAGCATTCCAGAAGAGGGCGCAGAAAATGTTCTACACATTGTGACTGCGTCGCCCGCTTACTAAGCTGGGCGTAACCCTAGAAGAGCGCGATATAGTGAGTTGTGTGCGAGTCGGTCTTATGCGCGACGAGCAAAGTAGGCTAGCGAAGCTCCGTCCCATAGTCGTGCGGCTGGCGCGCAGGCACACGCGGGACACTCTGCTGCGGGCCGCGCGCGTGCGCCTGCTCCTTAACTACCGAAGGTCTAGGTCTCCGCTCCGAAAATACACGAGCCTTCTATATAAACGAACGGCTTACTAAATTGAATCGCAATGTATTTTTTAGAACTAAGGAATTCGCTCGGCGATTTGATTGGCGTTACGTATGGTCAAAAGAGGGAAAAATTTATACTCGTCGAGAACACGGAACAACGTCTTATCACATAAAAAGTGAAGTAGATCTCGAGAGGGTTTTTGGATCAAAATTCAGTTGGGGCTATCGGAAGCAATGGAAAAAAAATATAAAAGCTATAATTATCTGAATTTTTTTTAAATATTACCTTGTTCTGCTATTGCTCATTTTTATGTAAGTCGTTAATAATTGTGTTTGTATTTTTATTTAAAAACTATTTTTGGATTCTATTTCTGTCAAATGAAATATACTATGCCTATACTCGTATGTGGAATAATAATATATCCTGGTTAGTTCTGGCACAAATTTCTAACATCAATGTATTTAAAAGACTCACTAGCGTTTTGTCTTTAAGTTCTGCAATACATACATACAATAATTACTATACGAGTACATTAAGGTAAAAGAAAATTTACTCAATGGATAACTATTTAAAATTTTGTGATATCCCCGCAATGCAACGGCATAGTGTCGATATCATGGCCATCAATGAGACGTGGCTGCGGGAGGGCAAAGAGGGGCGCGCGGCCGCGATGCCCGGCTACCCGCTGCGGCACGCGCCGCGTCCGCCAGACGTGCGCTCGCACGACGGCGGCGTCGGCTTCTATGTGAAGCGAGGCGTCGGCTTTCGTGAGCTGTCCCACCCCTTGGCCCCGCTAGTAGAACAAATGTGGATCTCGACCTCTAGCGGCGGAAAGCAACTCGTTATCGGTTACCGCGTATAGACCGCCGTGGCTGAATGTCGATACATTCATAGACGCGCTTACCGTTACTATGGGGACTTTCTCATGGAGCCAAAACTTACTTCTTCTCGGTGATTTTAATATTAATATGTTAAATATGAAGCATAATACCACTATAAAGCTAAATAATTTTCTTACTTGCTTCAAATTAAAACAGCATGTAACTAAGCCAACCCACTTTATGGAATATAGCCAGACCTTAAGTGACGTAATATGTACCGACATAAATGTAAACGCAGTTTCTGTAGAACTTATACGTGAATTAAGTAGTCATGCTTTTATTACATGTCAAATTGATATGAGTAAAAAAAAGCCGGCACCAGTAACAATAATGTGTAGGAGAATTTCTGATATAGACGAGGGAGACTTTCATAAGGACCTTACATCAATAAATTGGAAAGAAATTGAGAGTATCGCGGATGTAAATAATCAGGTAGTACTATTTAACACAGCCATACTTACACTATTTGAAATTCACGCGCCTCTTAGAAAAAAAATTATTAAACATCAGCAATTCCCGTGGCTAACCTTTACTATAAAATTGATGATGAAAAAACGAGATGACGCATACATAAAATGAGAAAAAGTAAAAACGACATACATATTAAATACCATAAAGATCTAAAAATCTGCGTCAATAAAGCAATATGTAGAGAAAAACAAGCCTACTATAATTTTTATGTTAATTGTAATATAAATAATCCCATTTCAATGTGGAAACATATAAAGTCCAATGTTAAGATAAAACCAAAACACAATATCTCGATAGACTTGTTTAATGATCCAAATAAAATAAACGACTATTTTTTAAACTTGCCTGGAAATAGAAACGTATCGTTATCATATTTAACGTACTTTGAGTTCCACTGCTGCGTTAATGAAATATTTGAGATAAAGGAGGTAAATGAACTAGAGGTCCTAAAATTCATTAAAAGTTTAAAATCTAAAGCTATAGGCATTGATGGGATTTCTCTCGATATGATCCGTATGACCCTTCCGAAAACACTACCAACTATTACTGCTATGGTGAAAAAATCCAATAACTCTAAAACCTATCCGACATTATGGCAACATGCGTTAGTCAAACCCATACCTAAGAACTCAAATCCATTGTCTGAAAAAGACCTTCAGCCCATCAGTATTCTCCCCTGTGTCTCCAAAATTATTGAAAAAATTGTCGCAGAACGGCTAAACATGTATTTAGATAGAAAAAAAATTCTACCGGAAATGCAGTCGGGATTTCGTAAGAACCATAGCACCACGACGGCCCTAGCCCAACTTACTGACGATGTACTAACCGCTCAAGATGAAGGAAAAGGCGCAATACTAGTATTACTAGATTTTTCTCGTGCATTTGACTGTATAAATGTTTCCCTTCTCTTATCAAAGCTTCATTACTATGGATTCAGTAGCAGCGCAGTAAAATGGTTCGATAGTTATTTTAAAAACCGACTACAAACTGTAGATATGAGCGATGACCGAGGAACATTAATACGTTCGCAATCAAAACTAATCAAAGCCGGTGCGCCCCAGGGATCGAACCTGGCTCCAATATTGTTTTCAGTTTACAGTGCCGACTTAGTAAAAAACATTAAGCACTGTAAATTTCATTTATACGCAGATGATTTGCAAGTCTACATGTCATGTAATCCGCGTGATACTCAAGAAGTCGTTAATAAAATCAACGAAGACTTTGAAAGTATAGCCGCGTGGTGCGACTCAAACTGCCTTGTACTAAACGGAACTAAATCTAAACTACTAATTATGGGTTCTTAAAATCAAATAAAAAATTTATCGAAAGAGGGGCATGCATCCAAATTCGAGGGGAAATCGTAGAACGTGTAAATGAGATTCGCAATCTGGGCCTACTAATGGATGACAAACTACAGTTTGAGAACCACATACTAAGTACTAGCAGAAACTGCTTGTATAGACTTAGGTTCTTTATCATATTGCGGGTTTTTAAATTCGGATATTCGGGTAAAATTGTGTGACACACTTGTCCTTTCGAAATTTAATTATATGGACATTGTATATGGCCCGAGACTTTTAACGCAGTCGCGACGTCTAGTGCAACGTGTTCAAAATGCATGTACAAGATTTAGTTTTACAATACTGCCCCGCGCGCACGTCACCCCTTACATTAACAATGCTAAAATGTTAAAAATGGAATATGGCCGAAAAGAGCAACCGAAAAAAAACCTTATCTTGCTGACAAACTCATATGGTCACGTGATGTAAAACTTACAATACGCGCACTAGAGGGAATACTCTCGTCATGCCTCGTCACCGCACTCACGCTTTCCGAGGAAGTGTCAAATACGCCGCATCCAAGTGCTGGAACGATATACCGCCTCCTTTGCGAAATCTGAAAGCAGTACACTATTTAAAAATAAATATAGAACACAATTACTGCAAAGTCAGATTAACTTTGATCAAAGTTTATAACGCTTTGCACGATTACGTACCTCATCGTCGTAGATTATTAACAACGGAGCATTAAAATCGTCCTCTTGAGTGCGGCTTTTGTCTTCTTATAAACTTTTATATTCTCAATAATTACATAGTGTAGCATATAGCCCTTTATAGTATTTTAATAATCTCCCCTTTTGTAGTGTTCGTACAGACCTTCTAAGAGCATCTGAAATCAACATAAACGGGACATGATGTGTCTAAGTGGCATTAGACCTTGAACACTACTCTCTCCTTCTCACTTAAAATAGTTACTGTCTCTTTCCCCCTTGTTGTGCATAATTCTGTCATCATAATTTTGTTTAAAACATAATAAAATGAGTATATATATATATATATATATATATATATATATATATATATATATATATATATATAGCACTGATTTCGGTAGGTCACTGGTTGGACACACTGAAAATCAGCGCCATGGAAAAAAAATTCATGGCATTATGCTGAGTGTGCTCCTATTCCCAGATGACGCCTTGACACATACGAGTATAGGTATTGTATAGTTTGTAATATGTAGTATATTCTAATTTGTATTGTATAGCGAATATTATTTGTAAATTATGTGTTTTTTATTTTTTTATTTTTTATGTTATCTGTGGGGCGTCATTTTGGAGAATAAACCTTTCTTTCTTTCTTCTTTATTTTCTTTTTAGATGCCCCTGGAGGAACTGGGAAGACATTTTTGTTAAATGTATTATTAGCGAAAGTACGGAAAGATAAAAACATTGCTGTGGCCGTAGCTTCCTCCGGTATAGCCACCACGCTGCTAAGCGGGGGCCGCACTGCACATTCTGTTTTAAAACTCCCTCTAAATCTAGCTCAGGAAGAATTGCCGATCTGCAACTTTAGCAAAAATAGTGCACGAGGTATAATGTTACGAAAATGCAAACTTTTAGTGTGGGACGAAAGTACAATGTCGCATAAAAAAGCTGTAGAAGCACTAAATCGAACGCTCCAGGATTTGCGCAGCAATACCGATGTAATGGGAGGAATGGTGGTTTTACTGGCTGGTGACTTTCGCCAAACTTTACCTGTCATTCGAAAGGGTACACCTGCAGATGAAATTAAAGAACAAGGTGACAAAATTCAGTTTAACTACGAATATGAGAGTGCATTTGTATAATGATATCAATGCTGGAAACTATGCTGACACACTATTAAAAATTTGCGATGGGCTGTTGGAAACGAATTCTGAGGGCTGCGTTAAATTGACGAGAGATTTTTGTAATTTAGCACAGAGTCATTCCGAATTAATTGCGAGCGTTTATTCAGATTTAACGAACAACATGCATGAAGAGAAATGGTTATGTGAAAGGGCGATTTTTGCACCAAAAAATGAGAGCGTTAACAAAATAAATTCAGATATATTAAGCGAAGTAGCAGGAGAAATAACAGAGTATTTGTGAGTAGACACAGTTATGGACACAGAACAGAGCACTTCATATCCCGCAGAGTTTCTAAAATTCAAAAGGTTGCAGTTCCCCATTAAGCTCAGTTTTGCAATGACAATTAATAAAGCGCAAGGGCAAACGTTACAGATAGCGGGGGTCAACTTAGAAAAACCGTGCTTCTCTCATGGTCAGCTGTATGTAGCATGTTCGCGTATGTCAAATGCTCAGAATCTCTACATTCTTTCCCCGAATGGAAAAACATATAACATTGTGTACAGTAGCGTCTTAAAATAGTGTTCAGTTAGTTTTTTTCCAAAATTCCCACAATAAATTAATCAGAATTCCCACAGATCTTCCCTTTCAATTTAAAATTTTCTATTGAGCTCAGTTTCTTTTCAAATCCAAATGCTGCACCTCTGACGGACCTATTAAGCTCAGTTTCCTTTCAACTCAAAAGGCTGCATCTCTGACGGATCTTTTATTTGGCTTAGTTTCCTTTCAATTCAGAAAATTGCATATCTGACAAATCAATTTAGCTCAGTTTCTTTTCAAAAGTCTGCATCCCTGACGTATAATTATGCTCAGTTTCCTTTAATTAAAAAAATATCCCTTTTCCATTTGGAATAAACAGGCTATTTTTATGCTCGCTGCGTTTCAAAACATTTAAATAGGCTGACGAATCAATTTTGCTCAGTTTCCTTTTAATGGCTACATCTCTGACAAATCTATAAAACTCAGTTTTCTTTCAATTCAAAAAGCAATGGATTTGGAACGGAGTTCATTTCCCAGCGACCATGCGGGCGAAGCCGCGGGTAACAGCTAGTATCCAATATTCCACAAATACGAAAATGGGGCAGCAGCTTCTCACTAAGATGACTAAAATAAAAAACTGCGGTTGCCCATCCGCTTGTCAAGCGTGGTGGAAATGACAAACAGAGAATCCCCTATAAGGCAATCTGTGGGGGAGGCTATGTTCACTAGTGGAGTTGAGTAGGCTGCAACGGTATTTTCATAATTAAGTATTGAGTGTTTGTTCTTCCAAAAATTCATCAATAATGTCAGTAATGGCCTGTCTCAATGGAGAAGAGCCACCTGTGCTCCTGCATATTGAGATAGTATGTATGAACCTTTCGGGGTGTAAAATTATAAGTACATAAGTACAAAAGGATTAGATTATAGTGTTACGAGATTGGGGTTCGTGAATTAACAAAATTGACAATTTAATTACCGAACACCAGTTACAACTTAAAACACACAAATAATAAAACACAGTTCACAGTTATATCGCGTCAAAGTACTCGCTTGTATCGCAAACTCAATACTGCATCGGTCACGGTCCTTACTGGCCATATATAGGGCCTTTCTCATTGAAACATCTGGAATGTTCGAGCACATACCAGCCCCGACTGACTAGTGTAGAAAGTTCTAGTAGGGAATTTTCTAGAAAGCGCTCTGGCATTAATTAAAGGACGTAACACTGCCTACTCCTAAGACATGCTCGTCCTGAGCATTATCGGCCCCATAATAACGCGCCAGTTCATCCACATGGACGATCTTAGGAGTACCTCTTGAACCTTAATGTATCCGGTAATGTCATTAATCCTTGTCACAATCCGGTACCGTCCATCCCATTTAGCTTGAAGCTTGGGAGATTTCCCTTTGCTGCGGTGGATTGTGCAACCACAATAGTGAACCTTCGTCAAACCCTTTGTTGTTTATTTTGAGGTCATACCGGGCTTTCATCTTTTCAGACATTTGCTAGCCCGATTAATAATAATAATAATCTTGATTTGCATAAAACATAACCCCTCGTATGGCGGCGGCGATTTTGCAAATACTGCACGTCTGCTAAGGCCTTAGCACGTAATTTCCGCGATATCGACCCGTGGCGATTTAATTAGTAATTTCTCTAAAATATTGTATTGAAGCTATGTATAAACCTTATGTCATTTGAATTGTTATAATATTTGCCTAATACATTGTGGATATTTAAGTTGAATACAGCTTAAGATATTTGATAAATCTTATTTCAAAGTTAGGCAACCGAATTTTTAATAGTATCCTGTACATAATACGTGAAAATTAAAAAATAAAACTATAAACAAATGTGATTTACATTAATATACACTACTTTACAATAAAAAAGCAAAATAACCACACATTCCCATACATTTTTTTATACAACAAGCATTTCAATATCTTAACACATGGACGGTGACCCGAGCGTCGCACAAAAATAGGGTTTATTTGTTCTTTAATTCTGAGAAACGAGTGAGTCCAGTGGCATGCAATAATATTCGACAATAATGAATAATTCAAGTTCTTAATGTAGACTAAGTTTCAATTCCATAAATTTTAAGGTTTAATATTTATAGATTTTAAACAAAACATAAAAATAATCGCTGTAAAACGTCTTCTCAAACTTTGTATCTCAGAGTAAATTCTATTGGATTTATTAGAAATAATATTACAAAATACATCTACAAAAGCATGAAATTCACTATTCAAAATATACAAATAAAAGGAACGTTGCCTAACAAAAACATTGTAAAAATCGAGAATGAAAACAGCTAATATTACAAAAAAGGCAACTAGCTAAATAATAGTGCTAACATAATATGGATAAGACCTGATGATGTCACATTTAAATTTATTAGATTGTTGTTTGCAGGTCTGAGTGTCTTTCGTGTTCATGATTTATTGTAACGTTAATTAGAAATTATTTAGGTACTATTGCAAGAATCGTAAAAAATAATTGCCAGAATATACCGCTTGTCAAACCACCACAAGGAAGTCTCATTGATAATGTTTTACGCTTATCACGCTATGGATGATAAAGGTACATAAAAAATTTAATTTATTTATTTTAATTATATATATATATATATATATATATATATATATATATATATATATATATATATATAGTGTGTGTGTATGTGTGTGTATATATATTGCAAAGATATATACAAGTTAAATATGAACTGCAATTATGAATGTAGAGTGAGAAAGTAAGGGGTCATACATATGCCTGCCACTTTTACCGGGCAGAAGCGTGAACTCTGCGAAGTGGTGGTGGTATCGCACATCGAATTTTTTCCAAGTTGTTATTTTCCTTTCAATGGGGTACATTGCCAACATTTGGTATTTTTTGTCCACCCCACCCAACATGATATTGTAATCTGATATCAAGATGTAAAATAATCCAAATATGTAAAATGATCAAAAAATTCCATGAAATTAAGTTTTATGTACTACACGAATTTATTATGATATATAGGAACATATTTTAATAATAATTACCATTACCGAAATAACTAATATAAAAAAATACAAGAAAATAGTTATTCCAACACAGAATCTACCAGTCATATCCATACCAATCGAGCTACCAAATAAAATGGCGGACTCGGTCGACTTGACCCTAATATACTGTGTGGCAAGCAGCCAGAATCTGGCCGATTGTTTATTGTGTTTATAATTTTGATATTTTGTGAAATATAGTGAAAGATAGATACACTGAACACATAAAATGTACGTAATTACTATTATAAGGGGGATAAGTCGCTCGCGTCCGTAGGCTTTGACCACCTGTTCCTAGGCCCACCCTACACGTGTCCCCCGGGTGGTGCTAAATGAGCGACAAGCCGATACCACAGACTCGGCTCCACGCCGTGGTAGCGGCGTTAAATATACCACCCCATTTCGGACCATGAGGAATCGAATTAAAGAAATGTCCCAGAGTTCCCGGCACCCCTTTAATGGGGCAGGGGTGCGAAGAATCTCCGGGAAAAAAACCGGCGACGAGGTTCGCCACCCGTCACGTTCTGTCTCTCGGAGAGGCGAAAAGTGGATTGCAGAGGCCCGTCTGGCTACGTTGAATGTATGTGGGGCAATGAATGATAAAATGGATGAAGTATGCGATATGATGTATGATAGAGGAGTAGATGTGTTATGCGTAAATGAGACGAAAAGGAAGGGAATATTCAACACATGGCATGTATACCGCATACTGTCTGGTGTAGACGAGATCGAGCGGGCATGCCAGGGAGTAGGTATCATCCTTTCAGAAAGAATGGGCCAATGTGTGAAAGAGTATGAATGTGTAAGCCCAAGACTGCTATGGATACGAATGAAAGTGGGCTTAAAGAAGTTGTTTGTGTTAGGGGTCTACGCCCCAGACATGTCAAAGCCCACTTATATCCGAGATCAGTTTTGGAAAACGGTGAGGATGGTATTAATGAAGTGTAAGGGAAATGAAAATATTATTATGCTAGGAGATTTTAATGGAAGGGTTGGGGTCAGGAGGCTTGGTTATGAAAGGATATTGGGAACGTTTGGTGATGAAAGTATTGTTACGAGCTTGAGGTTCGTGACAATAAAAATTGCCGATAAAATTACCTAAATTAACACTTTAATTTACTTTACACAATTAAAGTTAAAACACTAATAATTTAAACACACTAATTCACTTAATTCCACTCCGAAGCTTCGCTTGTTTCGCCCAAATCAACACTGCCTCGATCGCATCTTGCAGCGCCTATATATTTGAATTAGCAAAGAAATATCCAGAATGTTCAAGTAAACACGCGGAAGGTACCGAGCGTTCGAGTTTCGACTAGGCGCTGTCAGTTGAGCGATTTGTGATGTCATTTTCTCAATGCTCCCCTCGCTCTCGTTCCTGACACTAGATGGCGCTAGTTGACTTATTCATGCAAAACTGCCCCCTCCTAAGACATGCTCGTCCCGAGCATTATCAGTCCCATAATAACGCGCCAAGCGATCCACATGGACGATCTTAGGAGTCCCTCTTGCGCCTTTCTGTATCCGGTAGGTCACATCGTTGATACTAGTTACAATCCGGTACGGGCCGTCCCATTTAGCTTGAAGCTTAGGAGATTTCCCTTTGCTGCGGACTGGATTGTGCAACCACACAAGTGAACCTTCGTCGAAACCTTTGTTGTTCATTTTGCGGTCATACCGGGTTTTCATCTTTTCAGACATTTGCTGGCCCGATTGTCTGACGTGCTCATAAACGTCATTCATTTTTTTCCGCAAGTCATTTGCATAATCGGTTATACTGCGTGGAGCATCGGGTGGTATCCCGGTGATCAGGTCTGCAGGCAGCCGTAATTCTCTTCCAAAGTTTGCGAAAGCTGGTGTCACTGCTGTACTTTCGTGAACAGAACTTCGATATGACAACAAAAACGGTTGTATGTGCTTGTCCCAATCTCGTTGCCGATTGTCTACAACTTTTGCTAGGTACCTCTCCAATGTCTGATTAAATCGTTCCACCATTCCATCAGATTGCGGGTGATAAGAAGTCGTTCTTGTTTTATGAGTACCCATAACTCGGCAAGTTTCCTGGAATATTTGAGACTCAAAATTCCTTCCTTGATCGCTATGAATCTCTAAAGGTACTCCAAAACGACAGAAGACTTCATGAACTAGTTTATCTGCAACTGTTGAAGCTTCTTGATTTGGAATGGCGAAGACTTCTGGCCACTTAGTGAAGTAATCCATCACAACCATGAAATACTTGTTACCGCTTTCACTCTCCGGAAACGGCCCCGCCACGTCAATGGCTATTCTCTCCCATGGTGCACCAACATTGTACAACTTCAATGCACCTCTACTACGAGTCTGAGGTCCCTTTACAGCCGCACAACTTGTACATTTGCGACACCAGTCCTCGACATCGTTTCGACAGTGGACCCAGTAAAACCGTTCTCGGATCTTCAGTAGAGTTCGTTTAACTCCCAGATGGCCTCCTGAACAATCATTATGGTACAGCTGTAGAACACTCGGCACTTTAGCTTTAGGGACAACCATTTGCAAATGACAGCTGTCTCCCCGAACGTTTTCCCATTTACGACACAGAACTCCATCCTGAAGCAGCAAGCTGTCCCACTGGGCCCAATAGCTTTTAATGGTCAAACTCATCGCTGAGACGTCACTCCACTTGGGCTTGGGAGCACTGGCCTTTATCCATTCCAGAATCGGCTTGATGTCCGGATCTTCCTGCTGTGCATGTAGTAAGCTGTCCTTCCACTCGTTGCTGAGGTGGTCTGCCCTGAGCATCCTCACGGATACCACTTCCTTACTCTCTTGCCTAGTACAATGTTTGCAATCTTCAGGACAAGGTCTTCTTGACAATGCATCTGCGTTGCCATGAGATTTCCCGCTGCGATGTTCGATCTCAAAGTCGTATTCCTGCAGTAGCTGGGTGGTGCTGTTAGCCGCACTTCCTTTCTGAGACCGTTCACCTTCCCTTCGTAGGGTGTGCTCAGGGTGGCTGGACCGAAGATGGCCCCTTTCCCCACAGCCATAGCACCTAGGGCTGTATCTTTTATTGTGGTCGCGAACCGTAACCGCTGTAACCTCCCTAGCGTGAGGTAAACGATGATCCTGTCGCCGCCAGGCAGTGTCGTTAGCTGCACTACCCTCTCGAGATCGATCACGGTTTCGGATTCCACGGTTCGCTTAGGGCAGCTGATTCGAAGATGGCCCTTTTCCCCACAGCCATAGCACCTTGGGCTGTATCCTTTGTTGCGGTCGCGAACTGTAGCTGCTGCAACCTCCCTGACGCGATGGGAACGATGATCCTGCCGCACGGCTTCCACTTCCAGTGCATGGGCCAAGGCGTCCTTAAGCGTCTCGTGGTGCCCGAGCCTCACAGCAGCTCTGACTTCCAGGTCGCGGATGCCGTCGATGAATGTCTGCACCAGGTTCCCTTCAATGAGCGCAGGTACAGACTGGTATGCTTTTCGAACCATCTTCTCCACCTCAAGGGCCCACTGCTGCAGGTTTTCGTTGCTGCGCTGCACGCGATCTTTAAGCTGCGCGCGAAAGACGTGTTCCAGATGAGCGTCGCCATATCTCGCTTCCAAGGCCTCAAGAAGCTGCTCATAGGTCACTTTCTTACCGAGAGCTTCCAACACAGTTAAGGCTTGGTCGCGCAGGCCTAGGGTGAGTGCAGTCATGGCTTGGCTTTTATTCCAGCCGTTCGCCTCCATGACGGCCTCGAACTGGATTTTGTAGGCCGACCAGGAAGAGGTACCGTCGAACGGTGGCACCTTGAACCCACGTAGCGAAGGTGTTGTAGCTACTACGGGAGCTGTAGCTCCATCTCCAAGTTTGAGTTCGTCCAGTGATTTCTTCATGTCAGCCATTACGTTGTCAACCCGATTGTTCACTTGGTCGATTCGGGTTTCAGCTTTCGCGATTTGGGTTTCAGCTTCCGACAGGCGGTTGTCATGCTGAGCAACCCTATCCTTCACCTCCCTTATCTATTTCCCGAATGTAGCGTGAAGGTCCTTAATGAGGAGCATCTGCTGTTCCGACCGACGGGCCTTGTTTAGGCCTGATAGTAGGTCGTCTTATCGAGCGGGGTGAAGCGACGACTACCAGAGGTGCATACTGAGTGCAGGGCGTGGAGTAGCCCGTTGGTATTGAGGCGTGACGGACGGGGCCGCGCGCTTCAGCGCGCGGCGCACGCGCGGCGTTACCCGGTTCGGCTCTGAAGATTAATATAATTGTGCTTCGAAGGGACGATCTTGAGTTATCTTATATTTGTTAGGGAATTTGATACCTAGGCTTAACTCTTTATTGTATTGGGAGAAACCGTCAATTGAATCGACGCGGTGTGAGCTCGTTCGACGTCGGTCTTTATCATTGAACTTTGACCCCCCGTCCTTGAGTTGCCGCGTGTCCATAATTAACTTCGATGGACTTGATGGTTAGAATCTAAAGACGATTGGACAATAATTGATGGGTGTTGGAAGAAAATGGTTTCTGAGAAGAAGGGATGCTGTGGATACCTGCCCCTAAGACGGATCCTATATTTGAAGAGGAGATGCCCTCGGATCTGCTGTTCTGCAACCAGCGGGGATATCAGGTTACACAAGTAAACACGAACAACACAACACAATCCAGCACGCACACACTTACACCTGAATCTTCCTAGGGTTGACCCTACTTCGAAGAAATAGGTAAGTTTTGTTTGGTTCCCTTTTTACCGCTAACGTGTAATATTCCACAAGCCATTTAGGCCGACCTCCTGTTACTCATCGAGTGGAGCCCCTGATGGGCCCGGGTTCCACGATCCTTTGCCCGGGTAACTAGAGGCCGTAACATTTGGTAGCAGAACGTGGTTTTCCTGATGGGTTTTGAAACCACTCCCAGCTCAATACGTAACATTTTGGTAGGAGTAGCGTAGTCTCCCAGCGCAATACGTAAGTTGGTAGCAAGATAGCGGTTGTAACCACGTGGCTGCTGGTTGTGTTTGTTGCAATACGTATTAATAATTTTATTTTGTTCGCGTGTTATTTGTGAGCGGATAGGATCGGTGTATAGAACCACGTAATAAAAATAATTCTTGTATCTTTTCTTTGGTCGCTTACTTTGTTAGTGGTAGGTAGAATTTGTGCCACGCCCGTGGCCGGGCGTAAGCGGAGTGTTTAGGTACTTACCTTAGGTTTAGGTACACGCGTCGAGTAGGGTTTATAATTACCGTTGCTACATAAGCGTGGCAATTGCAATTCGGTGAATTATTGCATTATCGTTATTGTTCGTGTGTATTTGGTATTTCATTTGGACTGTCGGCTAAATTATTAGCGTAATAATTATTAATTAGCGTTGTCTCGTAAACCGACTGTAGTTATTACTCGTGGAGTAGTAATTTGTTTGTTTAATTGATTTGATTCGATAGTTGGGTGCCTTCGCTGGCGTCTCGTTGCCCGACTGTAGTTAGTACTCGCGGGTGGTAATTGTGTTCGATGTAGTTAACGTAAGTGTATCTAACTTTGAATAAAGAAATAAATAAAAGTTGTAAAGATGTAGATAGGTTTAAAGATCGCACAACGGTTTCCTATAGGCGGGATACTTTGTTGATAGGTTTTGATTATTTTGTTAGCTGTTTTTGAGAGAATTGTAACTTGTTATTTGTTTTAAATGATTATTGATATTGAGTTTTTTGTCCCTTCAGTGTGGAATGTCGATTATGTTAGGTATACTAAATATATAAATTTGTATTTTTTTCTTTAAGCTTCCTTTAATGAAACAAATGAGTCGAACACGTTAAATAAAGCAATGAAGAATTTTTGAAGGGTTTAATTACGTAATGTAAATAAAGTAAGTTGCATCATAACGTACTGATGCGCAGTTTATTGAACGAGATTACAGTCTAGAGGAACCATTCCGTTATTTAGTGCCTTGCGTTCAAATCGATTTATACGATGTGTTTTCTTTTGTATCCTCCGCTTTAAGTTCAATATTGTATTTAATGAGGTTGCGGTGAACATAATTTATCCACAGCGTTTTGTATTTGTGTGAATTTGATTGTATTAATTGGATTAATTTTGTAGTGTATTTGTTTTGATTTCATAAATAGTAATTTGCATTTGTAGTAATTTGTATTGAGTTCAAGTCGATGGTATGATGATATATAATGTGATGATATATCATGATGATGATATTTGATGGACTCAATTCAACTGTATTGGCATGTAGTTTCTATTTTGTAGTTTTATTAACAGTGATGTCATTGCACGGCCAGGGCAGTCAGCTAGCCGTGTCGTGCCTGGGTGCGACCGGCGCTTTTCTCGGGGCTCTGCCGGGCTCCCGACTTTCACGGGCGGGGGGGACGTTTAGTCACGTCCCCTGTCGGGCGATCTCGGCGCTCTCTTGTGGGCTACTGTGCCCCGCTTTTAGTGCCGGTCTGATGTAGGCAGCTCCAACTGGGTGGCTGCCGCCCTGGCTCCTACCACGGCCGCCCCCATTGATCTTTGAGTCGTCAGCCCACTTGTTGAACGCTTCTATTGTCGACGGTCTCAGGGAAGGTGTACCACCCGAGTTGCGATGTTGTCATGGTTCGCGCTTTATTGTATTCGGGCTCAAACGCGGTGTAGCCTCCAATTGGTTAGGTGGGAGACTAGGGCTCATTCGGAGCTTTGAATGTTTAAAAAAAAAAAAATTTTTTTTTGCTTGGTTTACGCGAAATGTTATGTTCACTGTAGCGATATTGTTCTTTGTAGTTTGTTAGTTGTAGCGGTTAATTTTCGCAGTAATTATTTCGCTAAAATGTTGCGTAATTAGCGGTTAATTTTTCTTTGTTTATTTTTCTGCGAAATGTTTCATAGTGTGTTAGCGGTTGTAGGTACAAAGGTAATTTGAAATGCCTTTGGGATGACTGTACCTATGTTTTGTGGCTATATGGATCATTATGTTGTTGTAGAATTGAAAATTGCAATTGAGTAACTATTTGTGCGAAGGAAATGAGTATTAACCATACTTTGTTATCACATTTTGTTGGCATTATCGGAGATATTTGTGTTGGAAAATTTGGTTTGCCCTTGTGTTTTTTTTGTTTTATTTTGCTTGTGTTTATCATTGTGCTTGGTCGCTGATAACTCACCATCATCGTCGGAATGCGGTTAATTTGCCGCGGGAGTTTTTGGAATTTGTCTGACCGACGCACTATTTGGAGCATCACTCCTGTGAACATACTTTGTGGTGGATTGAGGGCCACCTATACCGCAGCCGATGATGAGTGACTTACCATCCGACCACGTCGGGTTCATCCGACCATCCACTGGAGTCGGAATCGACTTTGCTAGCCCCCCTCCTCGTCAAGCCCTCCGACCTGCGCCACGCGCGTTCACATCGGGCCTATCTGTGGTTTTCGTATGCCTCGCCACTATAGCCGTTCGCTTGAAACGTGCCGTTGCCCTCAGCACTGAAGTTCTGTGGCTACGCTGGGTTGCTTCTTATCGCGTTGCGGTTGCCGGACCGGATCCAGCCGGACTGCGGAACGGATTGTAGGGGCACTGGTAGATATTTGAAGAAAGTCGTCGAATTTCTGTCCTGCAACAGGACTTATGGGTTGGCTGCGATGTCCGAGAAGGGCATCCAGGGGAAATTCAACTCTTCGGTTTGCCCACTCTGAGGCCGTGATGTGAGCCGGTGGTTGGCGTTGCAAGAGCGCATCTCCATCTTGTTAGTGGCCGAGGTTTTGGTTGGAGATTCGGTCTTGCATCGTGGCATCGAGACCCTCTCCCGGTCGCCAATTTACTCGCGGACATAGGTCGTTATGTCCGGGACGGGGGCTTGTTTAGGCCTGATAGTAGGTCGTCTTATCGAGCGGGGTGAAGCGACGACTACCAGAGGTGCGGGAGGGGGAGGCTACCTGCATACTGAGTGCAGGGCGTGGAGTAGCCCGTTGGTATTGAGGCGTGACGGACGGGGCCGCGCGCTTTAGCGCGCGGCGCACGCGCGGCGTTACCCGGTTCGGCTCTGAAGATTAATATAATTGTGCTTCGAAGGGACGATCTTGAGTTATCTTATATTTGTTAGGGAATTTGATACCTAGGCTTAACTCTTTATTGTATTGGGAGAAACCGTCAATTGAATCGACGCGGTGTGAGCTCGTTCGACGTCGGTCTTTATCATTGAACTTTGACCCCCCGTCCTTGAGTTGCCGCGTGTCCATAATTAACTTCGATGGACTTGATGGTTAGAATCTAAAGACGATTGGACAATAATTGATGGGTGTTGGAAGAAAATGGTTTCTGAGAAGAAGGGATGCTGTGGATACCTGCCCCTAAGACGGATCCTATATTTGAAGAGGAGATGCCCTCGGATCTGCTGTTCTGCAACCAGCGGGGATATCAGGTTACACAAGTGAACACGAACAACACAACACAATCCAGCACGCACACACTTTCACCTGAATCTTCCTAGGGTTGACCCTACTTCGAAGAAATAGGTAAGTTTTGTTTGGTTCCCTTTTTACCGCTAACGTGTAATATTCCACAAGCCATTTAGGCCGACCTCCTGTTACTCATCGAGTGGAGCCCCTGATGGGCCCGGGTTCCACGATCCTTTGCCCGGGTAACTAGAGGCCGTAACAGGCCTGTTCCTCCTGTCGGCGGGCCTGCTCCTCTTGTCCGCCCCGCAGCTGCTCTTCCAATCGGCGGGCCTGTTCCTCCTGTCCGCTCTGCAGCTGCTCTTTCAACTGACGGACCTGTTCCTCCTGTCGGCGAGCCTGTTCCTCCTGTCGGCGAGCCTGCTCCTGCAGCATCACCATCAGAGCACCTAAGTCAGGTGCTGCAGATGTAGGAGCTACCGACGGGCCTGCAGCCGGTGGCTGGCCCTCCGACGTCTGCGGCGTTGCACCACCAAATCTTCGTTGGTCCGTCTCCTGCTGGCGTTGACTTCGGGTACGAACACCCTCCGTTTCCTCCTTAGGTAAAATCGGCATGATTTTATCCCACTTCTGACACCAATTGTTACGAGCTTGAGGTTCGTGACAATAAAAATTGCCGATAAAATTACCTAAATTAACACTTTAATTTACTTTACACAATTAAAGTTAAAACACTAATAATTTAAACACACTAATTCACTTAATTCCACTCCGAAGCTTCGCTTGTTTCGCCCAAATCAACACTGCCTCGATCGCATCTTGCAGCGCCTATATATTTGAATTAGCAAAGAAATATCCAGAATGTTCAAGTAAACACGCGGAAGGTACCGAGCGTTCGAGTTTCGACTAGGCGCTGTCAGTTGAGCGATTTGTGATGTCATTTTCTCAATGCTCCCCTCGCTCTCGTTCCTGACACTAGATGGCGCTAGTTGACTTATTCATGCAACAGTATAAATGAGAATGGTGAAAGTCTCCTCACCGTATGTATGGAAAAGAATCTTTTTGTGACGAACACTTGCTTTCGCCACAAGAGGATTCACATGTATACTTGGGAAAGAGGTGACGATAGAAGCATGATAGATTTCATAATTGTGGATGAAAAATTGAGGGGCGCAGTGGTAGATACGAGAGTTTACCGGGGTTCTAACGTAGGAACGTATCATTATTTAGTTTTATGTCGAATTAATGGTCTATTCAGGCGTTGGCACCATCGATCGTCTGTGTCTACCACTGCGTTACAGCGTATTAGAACCGAAAGGTTACAAGATGAAAGTGATAAAAACAAGTACAAATGTAGACTGAAAGAAAATATAAGTGGTTTGGATGAATTATGTATGAAGGAGTTAGACCTGTAGAATATATGGCAAAATGTAAAGAAAGGTTTAGGGGATGCAGCTACCGAAGTATGTGGTGTAAGTAAGAGAAAGAATGAAAGGAAAAATAATATGTTATGGTGGCATGATGAGATACGTATGGAAGTTGAAGCAAAGAAGAGAGCATGGCTAGATTTACTAGCAACAAAGGCTGCTAATTCTAGTGGTACGAATGGTGATAATGAAAGAAAAAAGGCAGTCTTTAGATATCTTAATAAGAGAGTAAAAGAAGTAGTTGAAAGAAAAAAGCAAGAAAGAAAGGATAAGAATGATAGGAGAATATCGGATAACTTCCAGGCAAATATTAAAATGTTCTGGAAACTTGTAAGAACTGCTAGGGGACAATCAAAACAGCCTATGATGAATGCTATAAGAGACGAGAATGGCTATATTTTGAATGATGAAGTTTTGAGTTTAAAGAGATGGAAAGAATATTTTGAAAGCGTGTTTATGAGTGAGGAAACAACGTGTGTACTAAGTGAAGTAGAAACACCGAAAGAAGAGGAAAGAGGTAGCGAGATAAGTATAGATGAAATAATGAAAGCAAAGAAAAGCATGAAAGCAGGTAAGGCTGCCAGATATGATAGAGTTTCACTCGAAATGCTAAGGGCTGGAGAGGAAGTGGTGGCAGGCCTGCTGCACACCTTGTTTAATTTATGCTGGGAACTGAAGCGGGTACCGGTAGACTGGAGCAAAGCCGTGATAGTGCCAGTATATAAAGGAAGAGGGTCGCAGCAGGACTGTAAAAACTACCGTGGCAACAGTCTTCTTAGCATTGTGGGAAAACTGTATGCTAAGGTTCTGATTGAAAGGGTCATGAAAGAAACTGATGGAAAAATTTGGAAAGTGCAAGCGGGATTTAGAAAGAGAATGGGATGTGCAGATCAAGTCTTTTCCATGCGCATGATCGCGCAGAAATTTCTGGCCAAAAAACCAAAAGGTTTTTTGTGCGTTCATGGACTTGGAAAAGGCCTATGACAGAGTGGATAGGAATTTGCTATGGCAAACACTGAACTCATTTGGGTTGAGCGCTGGCTTGATACAGGCATTGGAGTCTCTTTATAGGGACTCTAGTGCTTGTGTTAGGATAAACTGGGTCTACTCGGACTAGTTTGACATCCATAAATGTGTCAGACAGGGCTGTGTGGCTTCCCTGTGGCAGTTCAAGCTATTTACGGACAGTTGTTTGCAAAATTTGAAAGTTGAAGAATGCGGATTAAGAATGGGTGAGTTAACCGTCAAATGCCTTTTGTACGCCCATGATCAAGTTATTCTTGCGTCGTCGGCGGCCGAGTTGCAAATGATGGTTACATTAATGAACGAATCATTAAAAGAAAGGGGTATGAAAGTGAACGCAAGTAAGACGAAGGTTATGGTTTTTGAAAGAGAAGAAAGTAAAACGATTTGTGAAATAAGAATAGAAGGGGGAGTTGATCGAGCAAGTAGATGAGTTTGTATATTTGGGCTGCGTATTTAGCAGGGATGGGAGATATGATAAGGATATAGAACGACGAGTGAATGCGGGAAATAGAGTAAATGGGGCCTTGCACTCTATTGTGAAGAGTCAAAATGTGTCGAAAAAGGCACGTATGGCAATTCACAATGCTGTGTTGGTCCCTACTTTAACGTATGGTAGTGAAAGTTGGGTGTGGCAGAAGAAGCACGAGAGTAGAATAAACGCAGTAGAAATGCGGTCGTTAAGGAGTATGTTAGGGCTGAATCTGAATGACAGGGTAAGAAATTGTGTAATAAGAGAAGAGTGTGGTTTGCAAGATGATGTTGTGACCAGGATTAAGAAAGGAACGCTTCGGTGGTTTGGTCATGTGGAAAGAATGAATGGGAAACAAAAAGCAGAGTCGGAAAGGGACGTCCTAGGCGAAAATTTATCGACCAAATTGGCGATTTATTGAAAACGGGCCAAATTAGGAGTACCCTTAACCGACGAGCATGTATGCGTAGGTGTATGGATGTGAAGGACGCAAGAAGAGGTGTGTCAGGATCGTGCCAAATGGAAGTCTGTAGTCTCTGCCTACCCCTCTGGGTGACAGGCGTGAGTGTTTATGTTATGTGTTTATTACTATTATAAATTAATTTGCTAAAGGTATTTGCTATGAATAATGTATTTTACATCAACAACAGAGGTAAGTATATGGTAAGAAAGTACAACAGCCATTTATGTTAGAAGGAAAAAATAAAATTTTTGATTAAAAAGTACACAAATCCCTAATTTATCAATTAATAAATGTTGGTAGCTTACTTTTACATGTTAAAACAGCACCAAACTTCATTATTCACTCGATATAGGTATAAAAAAGGCACTATAACAGCGACGGGTGACCACACGAAAGCGAAATTCACAAACGACTGCGTCACAGGCTGTTTATTCAAAATCTCTAAACAATAGAGTACCTTAGTAGCATTGTATTGCGTACTCTTTCTTCGGTCTAGAATATTTCTATAAGTTTATGTGTGTTAGCAATCATTGTCGCCGGTCATTTTACCCGCCAAATACCCAACCGCGGATCGGCCAGAATCTGGTCGCTTGCCAGACGCGCGTGATAAACCATCGGCCAGATTCTGGCCGATTGCCACACAAGAGGATATAAAGATGTTTCAGAGTTTTATTATGCCCACATGATTTTCTATTTTAATATAATATAGCATGCAAATTAAATTTAAATCAAAATAATGTATATGGTATTAAAAATTAACAAATTAAACATTTTTATTTAAATTATATTTTTAACAATGTCAAAATATAGCTTACAATGTCAGAAATTCATTAATTTCATAAATATTTTTGTCAATCGACCAATGGTACAATCTTTTTTGAAATAAATTCATATGATGTAGTGTTTTAATTTCGTCAGGTATTTTGTTGTATGTATACGTACACACATTAATAAACAGCATTTACTATATTAAGCTGACTTAGAAACTTCGCTTAGAACTAATCAATTCGGATTTCTTTTAAGCCTAGGATTAACGAACACGATTGTCTGACGTGCTCATAAATGTCATTCCTTTTATTCCGCAAGTCAATTGCATAATCGGTTATACTGCGTGGGGCATCAGGCGGTAGTCCGGTGATTAGGTCTGCGGGCAGCCTTAATTATCTTCCAAAGTTTGCGAAAGCTGGTATCACCGATGTACTTTTGTGAACAGCGCCTCGATATGAAAACAAAAACGGTTGTATATGCTTGTCCCAATCTCGTTGCCGATTGTCTACAACTTTTGCTAGGTACCACTTCAAAGTCTGATTAAATTGTTCTACCATTCCATCAGATTGCCAGATACCACCCGGTAAGAAGTTGTTCTTGTTTTATGAGTACCCATAACCGGCAAGTTTCTTGAAATATTTGAGAGTCAAAATTCGACAGAAGATTTCATGAAATAGTTTATCTGCAACTGTTGAAGCTTTTCGATTTGGAATGGCGAAGACTTCTGGCCGCTTAGTGAAGTAATCTATCACAACCATGAAATATTTGTTATCACTTTCACTATTCCGAAACGGTCCTGCAACGTTGAGAGCTATCCTCTCCCATGGTGCACCAAAATTGTACAATTTACGACACAGAACTCTATCCTGAATCAGCAAGCTGTCCCATTGGGCCCAATAGCTTTTCGTGGTCGAACTCATTGCTGAGACGTTACTCCACTTGGGCTTGGGAGCAATGGCCTTCATCCATTCCAGAATCGGCTTGATGTCCAAATCTTCTTACTGTGCATGTGTAGGCTGCCCTTTTACTCATTGCTGAGATAGTATGCCTTGAGCATCCTCTTGATACCACTTCTTTACCGCTTTGCCTAGTACAATGTTTGAAATATTCAGGACAAGGTCTTCCTGACAATGCATCTGTGTTGCAATGAGATTTCGCTCTGTGATTTTCGATCATAAATTGTATTCCTGCAGTAGTTTAATCCATCTCGCAACTTGTCCTTCTGGATGTTTGAACTGCAACAGCCATTTCAGTGCAGCATGGTCAGTTCTTAAGTGAAATTTCCGGCTCAGAAGATATATGCTATAATGCTGCAGCGACTTTTCCATACATTCCCATCTTGTGTTACAATACTTTTTTCCGGCTTTGAAAACAACTTGCTGAAGTACGCTATCACAATCTCTTGATCACCATTCCGTTGTTACAAAACACTGCTAAGTGCTATGTTACTTACGTTTGTGTCAACTATAAATTCCTTGCCCGCATCATGGTACCCCAAAATTGTTGATTTGCACAGACGGTTTTTGAGCTCTGTAATGCGATATCGCAACTTTCATCCCAACAGGAATGTTACTTCCCCTCGGTTAACTTGTACAGAGGCTTGGCTATATCTGCAAAGTTCTTCACAAATCGCCGATAATAGAAGCACAAACTCAAAAATGCTCTAACCTGCATCTTGTTTTTTGGAACCAACCAATCCTTTTCCTAGCACTACAGGTGAATACCATGGACTAGATGAAGGTTCAATAACACCATCCTTCACTATTCCTTCAATCATGGTATCCACTTCCTTTTCACGTGCTGCCGACAATTTTCTTGGCCCCTGACTTCTACTGTATTTATTTTGCGATTTTTAAAGCGATAAGTCTGCCAATTGTACCTTTAAATAATTATTTTCTCTTATATGTATTTCTGGTGTACAATAAAGTATATTTCATTCATTCATTATTTTGTTTGAACTAAGCCAGAGTTTTCTATGTCAGCATCGTTTGACGAGGAAACATCGGCGTACTTGAGTAACTACTTCTTGGCCTTGACTATTTCATTCGGGAAAAAAACGCTGCGAAAGTCTTCTAAAAGTGTGGTCACTCTCGTTTTTGCATCCTTGCTGGGGGCTTCAGGCCACATATATTGGCACCGATGCAACCAATCCACTTCCTCACAAGTAGCAACCAGTGTGCCTTTTCTAAAATCTGTTCCTGGCCACGAAGGTTCAGCACATGTACTCCTGGGATGCCAATGGTTCTCACCAAGGTTCGAGCCACTTTCCATGGAAGGTTATTGTCCACCCTTCACACGAGTACGCAACGATTAGGATTTCCCAGGATTCCGAGGAAGGCTAACCGGCACAATCGTTTCTGATCTCGGCAGAAGAACAATCTTCTTAAGGCTGTACACGTTTCTTGTTAACGCCCCTTCCGCCAAAAGTTTCTCTTGTCCACATTTCAAAACACCTTGTTTAATTTCGATCTCACAACAATTATTCTTCATAAAGTCTAGACCCAGGATGCAGTAAACCATTATATCAGCCACGATGACGTTATGCAGGTAGATCTTGTTGCCTAGCAACTCCATCTCCTTCTCTCCACGGACGGGGATGCGCTGACCAGTTGCTGTCAAAAATTAATGCGTTTTCGGTTACATGCGGAGTCCCAAGGAACTGACTTATAAGTTGAGAATTAGCAACCGTGCGAGCGGCTCCTTTGTCAATGGTCAGTTTACATGACATTCCGTTGACCACGTCCTTGATGATAAGGCTATTCCCATCATGGGTTTGTGAGATCGAAATCCTTGGAGCTCTTTTAACATAATCCAGCACCTGTCCTCGGCGTTGCACTATCAAATCGTCTCTGGCCTGTCTCCTGCTGGTGTTGATTTCGGATACGGATACACTTGTCTCATCATTAAGTAAAATAGGCACGATTTAACTCCACATCTGACACTAATTGTTACGAGCTTGGGGTTTGTGACAATTAAAGCTGCCGATCGAATTACCAAAATTGACACTTTAATTACCGAACACCAATTACAACTACCCGTAGACTCGATTAGCATACACATTTGTACCAAACATAAACATCGTACGCTCGCTCGATCAAGATACACATGTGTACCACAAGTACTACCCTTTGAAAAATAATTTTTTTAATTAAAACAAAACCAAAGACACTATGCAATAGATAATAGTATCAAAGACAAAGATATGCTCTTTTATTTTAAACCATAACCTGGCAATGTTTCTTAGAAAAAAAAAAAAAAAGAAATCACTCTGAACTTCCGGCGTTCCACGTGTCACATTGTTGAAGGGGCTCCATCTTTTTTTATAGAATTTTATATTTGTGTCTGGACTAAAAACGAAAGTATTATACTTTTTTATATTCCTTGTAATATAGTAAACACGTAGATATGTAATTTGTGGTATAAAAAGTGAAAAGTAAATTGCCAAAAGTACTTCAAATTCCGGAAAGCCCGTTTTGGCAGGTGAGTTATAAATGTGTTATTTTTCAAATTCTCATTTATTTTTAGTGTAAAATGTAAGTAAAAATAGTTTTCGTATATATTTCAAATAACATGACGTTGTATTTATTTCAAATTCACACAAACATATTTTAGAAATATTGTTCGAAATGTCATACAGATAAAATATTTTTTTTTTTTAATTTTTATAATATTTTAATATTTTGGTATAAGTAACGAATGGAAACACATAAAACATAAAAAATATACTTGTTTCCAAACATTTTCATATAAATTTCTCCAAAAACAAAAGTGTAGAATTCAAATTAGTAGTAATTTTGGCACTAAAAGTGAAGTATATACTACTACTTATGCTATAAAGGGTAATTTATGAATTTTATTATAATTTCTAACAACCAAAATAATTTTATTCAATAGTTTATACATTCAACAAGAATTCCTGTAAGTTTTATCCATAAATATTGTCTCAAAGTGAAAATATAGCAAAATTTGCAATATAGCAAAAAATTTGCTAATTTGCAAATTTTCCCGCCAAAAAAGGTCGCGAGCGAACGGGAGTGTCATATTACGCGTGACCTCGCGAGCTAACAGGTTAAAACACACAAATAATAAAACACAATTCGCAGTTATATCGCGTCGAAGTATTCGCTTGTATTGCCAATCCAATACTGCCTCGGTCGCAATACTTACTGGCCATATATAGGGCCTTTTTTATTGAAACATCTATAATTTTCGAGCACATACTAGACCCGGTCGACTAGGTGTAGAAAGTTCTACTAGTGAATTTTCTAGAAAGCTCTCCTAGTTCTGCAACTTGATACTAAATGGCGCCAAAAATGGCGCCAAAGGCGCAAAAAAAGGCAAAAGCGGCCAAATTTTACCACTTCGATACCCACTCTCAGCAATTAAAATTTAAACCCATAAAAATTTATATATAGAGACTACTTTTCTGTGAAGAAGTTTAGCGTAATAAAATAAATATTACTTTTTCTATCTTCTAGTGCAATAAAAATTTAGTTATCCTAAAGATATTTATTTATAATCTACGTTCATTTCGTACGCCATTTTCGCGTGGATGTTATTGTACTGATTTTGGATTTTTCTTGTGTTTTATTAGTGTTTTTGTATAGTCTTTAATTATAAAATTGTAATGAAAGTTTTTGTGTGAATATAATATATCTTTTTACGTAAATAATTTCGAGTTCTATATATTGAAATAACTGTGATTTTCACGCCGCCGACATTCGCTTGGGATGTTTTTTTTTGTTATTAAAATACAATAAAATCTTTATGTAATGAAGTAAAACCTGAATTTTGTTTAGACTACAGGATAGAGAATTTTGTATAGATTATAATGCCAAACTTCTTCACAAAAAGTAGTCTCTAAATATAAGTTTTAATGGTTTTAAGTGAAGTGGGTGGGTGCGGTCGCATGCGCCCGGCAAATCCCGAGCGCTTGCGACTGCATGGGATTTTTATGGGAATTGAAGGATTAATGACGCGGGGCAGTATTATCGATTATGAGTGTGTACGCAAGCACAGGTGTACTTTTTATATCCTTAGCTCAGTCCCATTGTATAGTAATTCAACACAAATACAGTGGTATTGGACTCAGAACAAACGGTTTTTTGTATTCTCTGCAGCGCAGGGATGAAACACCGCTAAAATATTGAGCTGGTACTGAGAATTTCTTGATAGAAAACCCAACTGATGTTGGGCCTGATCACAACTAGTACGTAAAGTTGATATTGCTGTAGCTGTAGTAAATTTTTCTCGAGTGAGATTATTTTTATTTTTCGTTGGTTTGCACGTGAGGAATAATATTGATATTCACTTAATTTCATTCATTTTGTTAGTATTATTAGGTACTTCATTTAAGAAAGGCATTGATTTTTATTCTTTATTTAATATAAAAGGTAGCACCTCATTCCATAGTACCAAAAATTCGTAATGGAGGTTCTTTTATGTGTTGTATAATGGAATGACTGTAGACAATTGTTGGCCACAGAAATTAGGGAGCAAATTGAGGGTTTCGTTACTTCGATGCTTTTGTTGTTTATTTACATTACGAGGATAAATCTTACGCTTGTGTGTCACAAGCGCAAGGTTTGTCCAATTCGTTTTTGGTTTGTTTATGGGTCCGTCTTTTCGTTCGTTCGCTTTTTGATTGAATAACAAAATGTTATTGTTCATAGCAGTGCCTTTCTACAGCTAAAAAGCTCTTTGCGACAGTTAAAATTACAAATAAATCGTCATCACTTATAAAGTAATTATTCCACTCGGACGAAGTCGCGGGAACTGTCGGGGGCACTCGGGAGTTGTCGAAATTGCTATGATTGGGGGTTGATTGACTATTGACATGACATATTGATTGCTAATTGACATTGACAAAACTCCAGCTATTTTTGTGAATAATTATTATTATGTTAAAATATAAAACCTTATATTATTATAGAAGGTTTTATATTTTAACATAATAAAGTTTTCAACTGTGAATATTTAAGGTTGCACGAGTATGTTGCCCTCTGCTCCATAGACCCAAATGACGAATTGAAATGATGGATTCTGTTAAGCTGTCGTAGCACAGCACATCAGTGTATATTTAAATATGAAAAATCTACATAGTATAGACTATACTTAAGTTAATTCTTATTAAATTTTTGTTTTTACCTCTTAAGTCGAAAATTCGATATGTCCAACGTATTTTTGTAAATGTGTGACCACATTTAACCACTATGCCAAAATCAAATCATCAAAATGAAACACGCTCAGAGTAAAACCCATTGTGATATATAAATACTGAAATGATTTCATTTGTGTTCCCTATTGGCACGAAACACTTAAATAAAATTAATCCAAACAATTTTAATTGAGCAAGTGGATGAGTTTGTGTATTTGGGATGTGTATTTAGCAGGGATGGTAGATATGATAGGGATATAGAACGACGAGTAAATGCAGGGAATAGAGTGAATGGGGCACTACACTCTATTATGAAGAACCAGAATGTGTCAAAAAAGGCACGTATGGTAATTCATAATGCTGTGTTAGTCCCTACTTTAATGTATGGTAGTGAAAGCTGGGTATGGCAGAAGAAGCACGAAAGTAGAATAAATGCTGTAGAAATGCGGTCTTTAAGGAATATACTAGGGTTGAATTTGAATGACAGGGTGAGAAATTGCGTGATAAGAGATAAATGTGGTATGCAAGATAATGTTGTGACCAGGATTAAGAAAGGAATGCTTCGGTGGTTTGGTCATGTAGAAAGAATGAATGAGGAAAGAGTGACAAAGCAAATTTATATGGCAGATGTGAATGGCCGAGTCGGGAAGGGATGCCCTAGAAAAAAGTTTATCGACCAAATTGGCGATATTTTGAAAATGGCCACGTTAGAAGTACCCTTAACCGACGAGCATGTATGCGTAAAGATATGGATGTAAAGGAGGCGAAAGAGGTATGTCAGGATCGTGGCAAATGGAAGTCCCTAGTCTCTGCCTACCCCTCTGGGTGACAGGCGGGAGTGTTTATATTATATTTTTTTTTACGGGTAGAGCCATCTGCAATATAAAGTAATACACGTCCTTCAAATTCCATCTCACCTCACATCTCACCTCTTTGTCACCCTTCCTAAAAAATATAATCCAAACATTGCAATAGTGCCGCAAAACAACGTCGTTAAGGCAACGCCGTTAAAAATGCACCTCCTTTCATCGAACGGTATAGGACTATGACACCACTAACGAAAGTGGAATTTTGATTAGGTATTTATGTCTTTATCTTGAATTTGGTTGTTCAAAAACATAATTGTTTAATTTTGACTCGATCATAATTATTTGCGAAAACACCTCTAAAATCACCATAGTTAAAATTACAACGAAATTACTTAATCTATATGCTTGGGAATCACTCAAATATATACATGACACATATTCATAATTTACTTGTTCATTATTTTGATTACTTAAATCAATAATTTAAAAAAAAATATTTTAAGATTCTGACAATTTCTAAGCGCTTTTAATCGTCGCGGGCGCTATGCTATTTTATATCTTATGACGGCATTTTTTCAAGTTTTTATAGACATTATGTATTCACTCGCAGTACCGTAATAGCCTTTTCGATGTGTCGTCTTAACGGAATAATTTGGTGTACCTAGCTGTGACTCTAAATTACCCTCTTTCATGTTATGTTATGTAAATGTGTGCGACTACTTCGTGTACGGTCCTGATGTTGTTGGTAAAAGCATCATACATTATATCCCTTATTCTGTTTTTTATTTACTGCGTTTGGATCATTTATGGTAATAGCTTTTTGGTTACTATGCGTGTTATGTAAAATTGTACGTAGGCTTTTCAATTTTACCTAATGTTTCGTATTTCATTTACATAACTGTTAATAGAACTTTTTTTACAACAAAGGTCAGTAATAAAACAGTTATTCATGAGCTACAGTAACCACTTATTACAGCTTCTTTAATATTTTTGTTAAAAATAAATTTCCTATTGAATCACTAGGTGAGTAGCACGTTAAGAAGCATACTGTTGACACGTTTATCGCTTAAGGTAAAGTGTAAGAGCCATACAGAATACGCACAAATCTAGCCACAGTGCATTACGTTACACGGTTTAGGCAAAGAGGCACACTGGCCGTAAACCCTCCGTGAAGGCCACCATCTGCCAGACCGCAGCTCCTGCAGACGTGATGTAATTTAATGGTATCACCACCGATTGCATGACCATTGATCAGCACAGCTACTAGCCGCAGACCGTGTCATGAGTCTACCGCTCACCTCAAGGGAATGGGGTCCCATGTTGTGCGGTTTTCGGCCGCAGCCTTGAGAGTCTCCTCAGCTCCTCCCTCCAGCTACAACGCGCATGGGGTCGACACATATGCTCAACCAACTAATACAACGGCAGATATAGCCAAAAAGCAGTTATAAGATAAGAGTAATAATTCGCCATCAGAAAGGGTTTGTGTCACTGACGTTGAGTAAATGCATTTTCGATCATGTTTTTCTCACCCACTAACAAGTTGCCTTCAATCATTCATTGGTGGGAAAGTTACGTATAATATATTATATAATATATTATATATAAAGTATATTATTATGCTGTTATATAAAATATCATGGAGGTCAGACAGTCTGCAACCCCATAATGAAGGGACCCGACTTGGGCAAAGCTACTTAGGTGTGAGTCAAACCAAGACGCAGTGAGCGCCATTGAGAATAGCGTCCTGCCAAACACCCATCGCAGACACGCAATGCAACAAGCATCAATACGACTATCGTTGGGCTAATACCATCCCACGGTCCCTCATACATCTCAGCAGACACCTCTACCCGTATACCTTCAGCTACCAGAACCACAAGATGCATAGAATCAGGCGCAGAACCCCGCAGATCTATCACAAGACGTAATACCGCAAGTAGCAATAAGCATCAATGCATATCATACGGATGGCTCCCCATCACAACCCACATGATCCCTATCGACTTTGGTAATAAAATTTGTATTGTTGTTAACTAAAACCTGCACCAACGTAACATAGTAGCACGCTACTAAGACGCCAGTGGACATAACTCCACGTATCATAGCGCTTATGCACTAAGACATGAAGTTGAGTACGCTTGTTCCATTTAATATGCTCCCCCAATCAAAAGACAAACGGTATGGATTTGCTATGTCCACGGGGAGCCGTATTGCTCCGCTTACCACCAGCACAATAATGATATGTCTAGGACACATCGGTTAGCGAGTCCAAGTTTACCTCGGTATCTGTTGCTCGTGAAGCAGCATACACGCCACTATAATAATCCTTTTCAAGTCCCATGTCTATTAATATAGTGCTTTAACATATTTGAGACCTTCCACATATTTGCTTTATTTCATAGACTTTACTATTATATGTACTATATTAATTTATAGGACTTCAGTCCATAACTCTACCGTTATAAGTCTTTAATATATGGGACTTCAATCTACAACTCTACTATTGTAATCTATATTCATCATAGAGACCTTCTATAATAATGCTTTTATGTCATTGACCTTTCTATTATAAGCCCCTAATATAGGACTAAACATTGTGCATCAGTACTATAAGTAGATCGGTTTCCAGACTACCGAATATATATGTACGACCTTGGGTATGTGTCTCTGGCAGCTCCCCCACACAAGTCATCTATACACGAACACCCACCATAACTTAAGAATTTTTTTATACATGAACATGCTCAATAAGTTAGACAATTTTCTTATGCACGAACTCCCTCCATGACTTCAGAAATTTTTAGCCAATTTTCCAATTATTTTATAAATGTTATTTATCTTTACTATAACTATATTTTCGACTTGTATTTCTATTATATTCGTTGACGCCTCCTCTGTGTTTGTATACTATGTAGTCATGAATTGACGGACTGAATCACACGAGTTGTAATGTTCTTGAGGAAAAATAATATTTTTACTGGTATCCCAACCTATATGAACTCCCATTGGCAACACTATACACCTCATGTCATTGTGAATTTTTCGTGTCGAATCAGCGAGTCACATCTATAAATTAAAATGTTTAAAATTGGTTTTTAAGTGAAAGTTTTTAATTTTTTTAGCAACATGTGAAAACTTACTTACTTAACACTCATAAACGTTTTGGACGATTGCAATGTATGTAATTTTTGCATTTAAATAACTTGTAGGGTAGATTAACTATAACGTAAAATGTGAAAACTATATTTAAAACAGAACGAGCATCTGTAAGTACATAATTTTTCAATAAACTTAATGTGTATATTGTATTTATGTATTAAATACGTATATATAAGTGTTTACAAAATTCCTGTAAGGTAGATTAATAAAATAGCAATATAAAATCAATGTATACGACAGAGCAAAAGTCTGTATATTACATATTATCTGTCTTGCGGTGCCACGATACATTGAATTGATTTGAAACATTGAATTCTACTTTATATGAATATTCATACATTCATATTTACTACCAAAATATGTATAACATAATTGATTACATTGTGATAAAAGTTCAATATAATATTCATGTATGAGACAGAACGAGAGTCTGTACATCACATATCTGCCTTGCGGTGCCACGAGGGGGTACACGAGACATTGCACCTTATTTTATATGAATATTCATACGTTCATATTACCCACCAAAGTATATATAATATCATTTTTTATAGCCTAACAAAAACGCAATATAAATCTATGTATGAGACAGAAGAAGAGTCTGTACATTACATATCTGCCTTGCGGTGCCACAGGGTACCAGAATTGCACTTATTAGACAACGTTAAAAAAACATATACTAAAAAAACCAATATAAATCATGTATGAGACAGAAGAAGAGTCTGTATATTACATATCTGCCTTGCGGTGCCACGAGCGGGTACACGAGGCATTGGATTCTGTTTCACATAAATATTCGCATGTTTTTTTTCTCTACAAAAATGTGTGCAAGGGTTATTATAGCCGCGGTACCACTGGCGTGTACACGAGGCTATTTTCACAACTGATCTTACTCACTTTCAGGACAAAAGAGGAGAAAAATTATTTGCTCAAGTGATGAAGAAGATAAAGATTCCGTTTCATACAGCATTCTCAACCCAAAAACTTCTCAGTCAATCTTGTATTAAGGAAAAAATTGCTTTAAAATTCTCCAAATTACACAATTTTTTAACAAGTGCCAAATCACAGATAGAAGGTCATGTAAAAAGAGCCATATACTTTCAAATTTCTACCTTGTATGTATAGGTCTTATCAAGAAGACTGGTGAAGAAAATAATGATGCTGTAAATAACTGCATTATACTTATACAATTATTATGTGCCTTATACAATTTAAAGGCTCCTTTAAGGACAGCATTACTGCTATCAGAGCTAACCAATGATTATAAAGAAAGCTCTTAAGGAAACCGAAGTGACTTCTTATTTGGTACAGAATTTTGTTTTAAAAAGATAAAAGAATCTTCAAAAATCTAAAACGAATATTCAGAAACCTTTAAAATATTGGGACCTGTCTCCATCAGTAACAACTCACTAGACATGCAATAGCCTACAGCAGTTGCTTTATACCAGCAGAGGTGATTCTATCAAGTAATATGTGGCAGGCGCCAAGCCCAACCATCAAGGAAAAAAGAATAGAGTTAAACACAACTAAAGAGCTAAGCGAATGCACTTGACCTTATTTTCCAAATTGTCTAAATTATTATTAAAAAAAAAAAAAACTCTCATAGTAGGTCGACAACAATACATTAGTGTGAGTCAAGCATGTCCTCCCACAGATATTGAGTTTAGTATGTCCGAAAATATTGTATTTAATACAGCTGCAAAATTAATTAAAACAAGACTAATCATAATTTTGTTTATTCTTATTGGTAAATATCATAATATGATATATACATAGATGAAGAGATTCAGAAAATAAAAAGTGGAAAGTTCTGGAATTGCTGTTAATTGGATTATAAAGTTAATTAAAAAAATCAATACCTTAAAAGTACACTTAAATAACTCGGTCCTAACATATAAAATTATAGCATTTTCGTACCTGAAGTGAAACACAAATATTTCACATGAATGATAAGCCAATTATTCAATTACAATCCACTACAATTATATAAGAGATATGCTAATTTAATAGACAAATTAATATCTGTTTGTCCAACTATCTTTTATGGGTAAATGTATACAAAACAAATAAAATGTATCAAAAGAGAATATTTGAATCTAAATTAATACTGAAAAATCATATCATATCGATCTGATTTCAAGTAATCCAATTACAGGGGGTGCTTATAAAATGAAGTAAGATAGTTCTGTAGATAATTAATGTGATATTGTTTTTTGGTCAAAAAACTACATATTCTTAAGTAAGAGAGTTTTTACTTGGGATTATGACGTTTTGTTATAATCCCCATAGCTAAAATTTCTTATAACACTACAGCTATATCATTTATAAACCACATGGGTGGCATATAATAACCACATCAAGTGAAATAGCCTGTAAAATTGACCTTGTGAAATATATGTATTCCTTTTTTGCCTTATAAATAATATCTTAATATGTTAGGTATAGTTATGAAAGTTCTCTCGTATGCAAAGAATCCAGGAAAACTAATGGTGAAATAAAATGGGAATCAAATTCCTAAACCTATAAAAAGATTGTCTATAAGATTTTAACCAAAATTAAATCATGCATTTGCTATTAGAAAAAATATAAATGCATAAAATTCATAGGTCAAACTTAAGTTTTATGCACTATTATCCACAATCTTCAAACGGAATACATAAGAAGGAATAACCTTCAAGTCTTCATAAGCCTGTTACTAAATCATTGTTAAAGAAAAACCACTATTACAATTCTTATCCTGGTCAACAACTATTATGTAATATCTCCTTTGATCTAAACTTACCTTGCTGTGGCAGTGCTGTCAAATAGGTATTTATGTATGTAAAGCATAAAAATAAGCCCTTCTCTGTATATACAATGTCTATTGTCTAAAGTCGTGGTAGGTAAAGCAAGAAATTTACTTATTGTTCTTCCTATTATTATTTGGGATCATACTGTGAAGTTAAACAGTTCTTTTCTGGTGTATATAGGAAGAAAAATAAAAACTAGAATACAATCAAAGCTGAAGTCTAACATAATTTGGTTCACAAAGTTGAATTGCATCAAAAAGAAAAAGTAAAGAAATATACGATAGTATGTGAAAATATGAGTATTTTATCCCGTACAAACTATATATATCGACGCCGAGGATTCCGATACTGGCTGAGGCAACAAGGGTAGCGCCTTGAAACTGAGGAGATACGACGGAGGGGCTTTTTAGCGGTAAACGTGCAAACTTGTGTCCTCTACGGATTAAACTTAACTAGATTTCGTCGTCGCCCCCCTTCGTTGAACAATGTTTCGACTTCAGACACTGTTTGTATCTGTAGTGCGACGTTTTCCCGAGAAATATTGGCACGGCCGGTGTATAAAGCATCACCAGTGCTGTCGTATGAATAGCAATGAATGTTACGGTTTGCAATATGTCATTTATATGCAGAATAATAATAATAATTTTTAATAATGATTCTTATTTAATTTTTAAACACATGTTTAAATAGAGGAACAAATATGATTACAATTAAAGAAAATAACAATAAGCCATATAAAAATAACATGCAATAATAAAAATTAAAACTATGTGCAGCTTAATAATGTAGAATCTACAAAAGAAAAATTGAAAACTATGGTTTATAATATTAGCTACCTGTCTGAACTAGGTTGAGTACCTGTGTTTCAGACCATCAATTGCACTATGGGTTTTATAATATAGAACACAAGATAATTTAAATAATTAAACTATAATATATAATAAATAAAATAACTAAATAACAATTATTTGTAACCTACAATTAATACAAAACTATTTTAAAATTACTAGCAACTTCTTTGTGTCTTCGTAATTTAATTTATTCAGAAATTCCCTTACAATTATGTTTCATTTCTTATAACTTACATTGTATATCTTTAGTGACTTGTTAAGCTTGTTATATAGGCCTCCTCTCATTGTAAGGAGGATATGTCACAAATACCACACTTGAAGAAACAGTTGCTTTTCACATTTAATGCTTTTTTCTTCTTCTTTATTTTGATATGAAAAAATGTATTATTATATTTCATTTATCTTGGTACTAAAACCTGTTTCTTCGTCGCCAGCTTGAGTATTTTACTTCTGGAGTAGATGGTACGCTGCCGTCTATCAAAAAATACGAGATATTTTTGGTTATTTTTCATGGTCGTCACCGATATCCAATGGACAAAATGGGGTGATTATATACCCTCGTACGACGAAATGATAATAATTAAGCGTATTTCCAAGATTATTTAACGTTTTTTATTACTTCTTTACGCTTTCGCTTGAATACTATCCCATTTGATTGTAAATGGCGACACATTCGATGATAGTAAAGTCCACTGAATTATCAAAATCCTATTCACTCTTTCCTTGAAGACGTATACATTGTAGTCGGATGGAAAGACAGATTCAACCCACATGCTCTTTTATTATTCTCAAAGAAACGGTGGGGACTGTGCGAGCATCTGGTAATCTTTTATAAAATCGAGTAATTTTTACAGAATGAAAATGCTAGCAATGCCTTGAACCTCACAAATTTTTCCTATAACTACTCAAGGTAAGCTTAAAATGCATGTGTTAGGAGTGATTCATCACAATAGTCGAATTGCGGATTTGAAACCACGACCATTGAATCCGAAGTCTGCACCCTACCATGAGGATACTGTTGCATCATGTTATTATATTTATAGTTCAATATAATATTATATTGAAACATAATTCTATATTTATAGTTTCCGTATAGGGGTGGTGTTAGCATATTAAATCGAAATATTAAAAACTGCAGTTACCATCCTCCTGCCAAGCTTGCAATTATGGCAAAAATCCTATGTTCAGCAGTGAGTTTTTAGGCTATAATGGATGGATAGTAATATATTATTCTTTAGTAGCCAGATGTTGTAATATCGCATGATAATTATTTCCAGAGTATACTAGTATGATGGCCGTTTTGCTAATAAAGACATTTTTTTTAAAAGAAGGTCTTCCTTGTAATATGTTTTAATATATATAAAAAGTTCACTGAAAAGTATTAGCTACAAGTGGTAAAATTAAAAATTTTGTACAACCGACTACAATATCGCGAATCAATGGAATTCGAAATCAATTAAAAACGCATTATTTAAGAATTACTCAAAAACTACTAATCAGATCTCCATAAAATTTATATGGGACAACAAAAAGAGCTTTCCAATAAAAAAAAAATAATTATAAAAATCGGTTCTCCCAAAAAAATATTCTGAGTTAACACACATAACAAGCATAAGTCAAATCGAGTACCTCCTTCTTATTTAAGTTGGTTGAAATAAATTAAATAAAGAAAATTGTTGTAGTTTTTTGTTAAGTTTTAACTAAAAAGTGATGGATTACGTATTTTCGCCATTACGCTTCTGAAATATACATTAATAACTTCTTGTATTAATTACCTGATTAGAATACATTTAATACGTAGCATTTTAAATACGTAAAGGGAGGATAATGTCATAGGAGAACCGTAGTAGTTGAGGAAATAAGCTCTTGCTTTCAAATTATTACATTATTTAAGTAAATCATGAACGGATATTCGTTGGCTGCACCGAATTTTTTATTTGTAATTCCCCTGATTTGAAGAAAAACGTAATAAAATCTGAAATCCGAATATCTAAAAATTAAAAGAAATGGTGGCCATGTGAAGACTGAACACGTATTTGGACAGCAACGCCGACTCCTCTTTGCCCTAAAACCCCAGTTATATAAGGTCTATGGCCAGCATGTGCCCTTCGACGGGACGTATATAGGCTATTATTTTGGTTCAATTTGATGTCATATGAAGAGTTCATACCACAAAACGAAACAAAAAAATCATAATACATAAATGCATAATGTGGACTGCATATCGCTCGGAAATGCAAGTTTTGCAACAATGCTTTCCTTAGGATAGAAAAAGAAGGAAAACTTATAATTTTCCGCATGTAAATTGCAATCAAAATAGGCCATAAATAATATCGAAACCGGTAATCGGGTATCTAGACGGTTTACATACTTTATTTAGGACAAAAGCTTTGCTCTTAAATCTTGTTTTTAAAACATATTTTTCGGAAACATATTTCAGTAATTAGCAATAGAAAATGTATTACATTCGTTAGTCCCCGCTTGAAATACAAAAGCATTTTCTTGCCTTCCTCACTGTAACAATTGTCCATAATAGGCAATATCGACGATAAATAGTACGCTGTGACACAGGAACACGGAAACTGTAACAAATCGTTGGGTGCGAAACTATTTGTGGTACGAAAAATAAATTTGTTGGCATCGAGAATTTACAATGCTCATCATACCTAATGTAAAATTATTACTCAACTGCGTGACGCAAAGGATGGTAATGCGTGTTATCGGCATAAATATTATGTTTTTTCCTTTTCTTCTATGCGATGATATAGAGACCAAACGCGTGGGCTGATTTTCATTATTCTAACATCAATAGATTTGTCTTAATATTGTGAGTTGACACTGAAAATATGACACTAATCAAAGTTCAATATGGCGACAACCAGATACAGAAGGTGAAAAGCATAAATTAAGTCGAAGAACTATGTCAAGGTTTCTCTAATCATTTTTCGTATTGAATAAATATTACCAAGCGACTGTTTAGTGTGTAAGAAATTTTATAAAAACTAAAGTTATATTGCGTAACTACATGTATGTATTACATTGTGTTAATTTATATATCATATCGTACGCCGATAATAAATAATCACCTAATCAACTTACTTCTGACGTATTTTCTGACTAGATTTTTATAAATGTACTGGTTTTATACTGTCAATTCTTTTAGAATTAAGAAAGAAGAGAAATAGTGTGGTTTTCTATCAGTGAAATAAGTTTCAGAATCTGAATAGTAGTTCCACAGAATATCTCTTATTAAAAAATCTATTATACTAAAACTCCTCGGCTATGCAGGAGAGCACTCTATAATTCTTGTTTAATATTGTAGGAATACCGTTTTTGGTTTAAAAATCAGTGTTAAGTCACGGTGGTTTCATAACTTACATTTACATTTAATATATTTCTTGTCAAGATTTCTTCGCCTTAACGCTTTATATAACGGAGGCATAGATTAAATCTTGACTTAATTTACTCACTGTCAGGCATGCAAAATTTAAGCAAAGAGATTAGAGCGCACTAACGAGAAACTGAATTCGTTATAGTAATAAGCTATTCCAATAAAGTGACAACTTACTTAACTGATACTATTTTATAAAGTAATTTTAACTAATGAGCACACAGTTCATCTCATGCTTGGTAGATGATGTAGTCCATGGAAATACATTTTAATTTAGAATCAAAAATATATAAAGATGCGTTGTCACTTCTAAGGACTAAATAAGAAAGTTTTCGACAAAATTTGGATCTCGTCAATTACCTACTTACTAAACACAGTAACATCATGCTGTTATATCACGCTGGTCTATGTGAGCATTGTGTTACCCCGGTAAATATTGTACGTATTGTAGTGTGATTTTATCAAATAAAAACTACTAGAATAGACATTTAAATTTACAACGTTATCACCACTCAGGGCCGTATGTATCCTTAAAAAAGCTCAGTGACTGAAACCGCCCATAACTTTTTAATTAAATATAATATACTTAATTAAAAACCAATTTATATATTGTACAGGAGCAGTAACAAGGGCTTTCTCCTCAATACTCCATGAATATGTCGGTGACTATGGGAGTTACATATCTTCCATAGATATGTGGTGGCGCTGTCGTCGCGCCGCAAGCGAAAACACACCGAAGCCTAAATCACGCTATCAACATTCCGAATCATAAACAGCATATATAGAACATCCCCGAACTATCACATGGAGCATTGGCCGCTCCCCGGGCAGAACACCTTGCCCGGCGGGAGATCTACCATTTTTCTTCCACGGCCACAGTGGTGACTAACCGACGTGATCTGAACACGCAACCAAACACCTTCGGAAACTACAACTTCAAGCTTTCGTCATTATCCTCAAGAACCCCTACCATTCACTATTGAGAATCGTCTTCTGCAGTCTTCAGTTCCTGCAAGCCAGTCCAACTTGTCTTCATCTCGACTCACCGCAGATTTATAAGGCAGACTTCTGGCACTTGCTCCGGCACATCGTTCTCACCGGCATCACTTGCCAGTGCGTAGTACGGCATGCATTACACATCGGCATATCATTCGCACCGGTGTCACTTGCCCTTACGCACACAGCATGCATTCCCCACCGGCATTAAAAGGACACACCGGCAATCGGACTGCACTATCGACCTCCGGTCTGAGCAGGGGGGTGATGTGGTGGCGCTGTCGTCGCGCCGCAAGCGAAAACACACCGAAGCCTAAATCACGCTATCAACATTCCGAATCATAAACAGCATATATAGAACATCTCCGAACTATCACATGGAGCATTGGCCGCTCCCCGGGCAGAACACCTTACCCGGCGGGAGATCTCCCCTTTTCCTTCCACGGCCACAGATACTAAATATGTATCTTCCATAGTCGCCGACATATTCATGGAGGACCTTGAGTGGAAAGCCCTACTTAATGCTCCTGTAAATACAAGATTCTACAAGCGGTACGTAGACGAAACTCACAATTTTACCATCTGACAAAGTAACTGCATTTTTATTAGCTTTCCTAGCTGTTTTAGTCATCCGAAATCCTGATAACACTATTGGTCACATTGTGTATAGGAAAAAGACCTATACCAACCCATATTTAAATGGAAAATCTCACCATCATCCTTCACAGTTAGCTACCGTGGATAAATATTTGTTTGAAAGAGCACGAGCGATCTGTGACAGAAAACATCTGGCCGCCGAGCTTTAGCACGTCAAGCAAGTATTGCAAGACAACAAGCTTCGGGTCCCGCGCCTACGTCACAGTGACCGATTGAAGCCGGCTACAGTCGACCGTGTGCCTGCTGTAATACCGTGTGTCAGAGGAGTCACAGACAAGATTGGCAACATCTTGAAGCGAGCTTCCATTAAAACATACTACAAGCCGCCGAGGAAGATTAGTCAATTTTTACCATCCATCAAGTTTAATATTCTTCTACAAGATGCAAAATGCAGGTGTACAAGCTAGATTGTGACTGTAGTCTCTCTTATATAAGTTAAACAAAAAGATCAATAAAAACCCGCGTGAAAGAACATATAGCTGACGTGAGGCACCGACGCTCCGGGAAGTCAGTTTGCAGTCTGTGAACATTTTCAAGATCGTCCCCACCATTACATCAGATTTTTTTAAAGCACAAATCCTCGCCAAAGAACACCGATTTCTACGAAGGATGATACGCAAGTCTATTGAAATTAAAAAAAACATCCTAATTTTAATAGAGAAGATTGTTGGTTGCTGCCATCTGCTTGGGATCCTATAATTAACAAAATTAACAATAATGTTAAATCAATAAAATTTTGGTATGAGACTGTGAGAGATTTCAATGAAAATAACATTAATAAATTTCTAGAATGCATAACAGCTTTAAGTTTTGATGAAGTATACAGAGAAACATGCTGCAACAAGTCGTTTAACGTTTTTCATGACCTTTATACTCTTTTTTTCAAATTGTGTTTTCCCGTAATACGCGTTAAGAAAGGCAATAAACCTGTAAAAAATAAATGGATAAGTAAGGGATTAAAATTATCGTGCATTAAAAAAAAGAACATTATATTATAAATATATACATGATGCTATAAGCAAAAACTTTCACAAGAAAAATTATCTTATATATTCTAAAATATTAAAGAAATGTATATCAAAATCTCAACGAATAAATAATGATAAATATATTTTTAACTCTAAAAATAAATGTAAAGCGACATGGTCTATTATAAAACATAATTTTGATAGTTCTGTTGATAAAAGTAATATTGAAAACTTAGTTTACCAAGATAAAACTATTAATAACCCTAATGATATATGTAACCTTATTAACAACTATTTTATTGAACTTACTCATAAAGATAATTTTGATGAATTGAATAATGACTTGAATAACATTAATATTCCCGCTCAAAGAGATAGCTTGTTTTTAACCCCAGTAACCGACACTGACGTTATGAAAATTATTAACACTTTGAATGATACACACGCTACCGGTTATGATGAACTCACAACAAGAATAATTAAATTAAGTGCTAAACATATAGCAATTTCTCTGAGTTACATAATTAATTTGTCGTTAGAACAAGGAATATTTCCTACAAGACTAAAAATATCCGTAATTAGACCTCTATTTAAAAAAGGTGATCGTACAAACATTGATAATTATAGGCCTATCACATTAATACCAATAATGGCAAAAATTTTTGAAAAAGTAATGCATGATAAAATTAGTAATTATATTAATAAGAATAAAATTCTTGTTGACAATCAATTTGGATTTAGAAAAAGTAGTTCCACTACACTAGCTTGCTTTAATTTAGTTAAGTTGGTCACAGAAGCACTTAATAACAAAATGTCGACAATATCAATATTTCTAGATATGAGCAAAGCATTTGACTTTGTCTCGCATAAACGATTACTTTTCAAACTTGAGAGGTAAGGAATTAGAGGAAAGTCACATGATTGGTTTAAAAGCTATCTGTCGAATCGCCAGCAAAGAACGTTACTCTCAAAAATAGAAAATAATTCGAAAGTTACATATGAATCTGAACTTAAACTTAATAGTTGTGGTGTGCCGCAGGGCAGCATTCTAGGGCCATTTTTATTCATTATTTATATTAATGATCTCTGTAGTAACCTAAAACATAAATGCACATTGTTTGCTGACGACACTACACTAACCATAAGCTGTTTAAACAAAAATAATCTCGAATTTGAAACTAATAATGAGTTACAAAATGCAGTGCAATGGCTACAAGAAAATAATCTACATGTCAATTTAAATAAAACTAAATTAATACAGTACCAAACTCTAAATTCAAAGTGCCACCCTGTTAATACAATATAATAATACTGTTTTGCAACCAGTACAATCTACATTATTTTTAGGTATAATTATTGATGGTAAATTGAACTGGAAAGAACATGTAGATAAAGTGTGTAGTAAACTCGATAAATTTGTATTTGCTCTTCGCAAACTAAGACTCACAGCCAGTAAAGAAACAGTCCTCAGTGCATATCATGGGTACGTCTCTTCAGTACTTCGCTATGGATTAGTTATATGGGGTAATTCAGTGAATATAGGCAGGGCGTTTAAAGCACAAAAAAAATGTATTAGATCCATGTGTGGCGCTAATTATTTAGATCATTGTAAGCCATTATTTCAAAAATTAAAGATACTTCCACTGCCCTGTCTCTATATTTTTGAAATATGTTTGTTCGTTAAGAGATATTCCTATCTATTTCCAATAAATGAACGTGTTTCCAAGAGGATCCAAGACAGAAACCCAAACCAATTGGTGGCACCATCCCAAAGACTTTATTTGTATAGTCGTAATGCCCACTGCATGGCAATAACAATCTTTAATAAGCTGCCACCACAGATTAGACAGTTGCCTATAAATAAATTTAAACGTGCAATATTTTCTTGGCTCTTGGATATGTGTTTTTATTCTGTTAACGATTTCATAGATTATAAATTTATAAATTATACATAAATGAATGCTCCCAATATTGTATTAATAATAATAATAATATATATCTACAATTGATAATTCCTATATAATGTTATAAATGTATAAATTTGTCTAAATAAGAACTATAAAGTGTTAAATATTATTCTAATTGTAATATTTCTACACCGGATACGGTAGTATATGTGAATCATTCTATAATTTCAACATCTGTAATTACCATATACTAAGAAATAAACGATATTCTATTCTAAACCCAAACCTAAGCATACACTGCAAGACTTCAAGCTCGTTCTGCGTAGATCGGACCAAAAATTAATATTCAAAAACTGAGGATAGCCGGGCTAACTATGACATTGGGACATTAAACATCTTAGCTCCCCCCCCCCGCGACCATGGGCGCTGTAAAGCATCCGAATCGTCGGGAATTAAAAATAGGTTAAAATAGTTGATTAAACGCGATAAAATCCGTAAATATATCCAGTTTTATTCAATAAGTAGTGTTCGCGTAAATTTAATAAATCATCACATCTATTATAATACAGCATTAATAGAAACAAATATTTTACAGGGGACTCGGGATTATCATCAGAACCTTGCCTGATGATTCCACATTTGAAATCTACCAAAATAGTTCTGCAGAAAAATGTACCTACCAACTTGTTCTGGAAAGTGAGAAACTGTGTGGAAAGAACAAATGTGTACCTCAATTTAGTCGGTATCATGCTCATGGAAGCGGAAGAATGGTTAGAAACATTGTTTAGTGCACGAAACTCAATAACTTCAAAAATTTACTGAATTTTTAACATGATATTCGAAAGTAATTAAAAAATGTTCATATAACATCTTCCCAAGTATAAGCAGCATCTACTTGCGATTTGTTTGATTTTAGTTCAAAACTTACACAGTTATAGTAATCTCTCAAGAAACGAGTCTACCGAATAAACTTAAACAATTTTCCCCAAGAATAAGAAAGGGAAATTTTATTTTGGAGATATGACCTTTAAAAAAATGGCATAGGCAGATTCCGTGGAATTTTTTTAATATAATTTTAATCCTAAATGAATCGGTTGGCTGTTTTATTTTAATAATTAATTATATTATATAATGATACTGACAGAGACTAGCCAAACACCCAAGAGATATTAAGATGCACGTGTCTGAGTATATTATGCAGTCTTTTTTCTCTCAAAACATGTTATATGCATATATGTAAGTAAAGAAAATGGTCACCCATCCATAGGCTGACCGCGGCAAGTGCAGCTTAATGTCGCAGATCTATTGATTATATTTCTTATGCAGATATATTTCTTAACCACGAGCTCCTCCTTCCTATGGCTAACACAGTAGGTGATGAATGAGGCGATTAAGCTCTCGGCACACTGTAGTCGGCCATCAAGCATGAATCGAACATCGAGCGTTGTGAGTATCAAAAACTATGTTAGTTACTGCCTATATACGATCCCACTGCTGAGCACAGGCCTCCCGCTCATTTCTGAGAGGGTTTTAGGGCAAGAAATTGTCCGCCGCGCAGCCCCAATGCGTGTTGGCGAACTTCACATGTCTTCGAAATATTTTTTTTCTTATTTCTCTGACATGCAGGTTTCCTGACAATGTTTTCCTTCACCATCGGGCACGCAGTAAATCAGCACTTAAAATTGCAATTTACAATTTCATTGGTGCCGGCGGGGATCGAAGCCGGTTTGCTCGCGTACTGTGAATTTACAGCGAGCGCTAACCATCTAAGCTGCCACCGCTGGCAAAAAATATGGAATTTATACCATCCTGGCATAGTGCCACATGACTCATGCGCGGGCTTCTAGCGGCGCTTCAGGAGTATTACTTAATCTCTATACCTAACTACGCTACGTTTTATCATTGTGACTTGGAAATATAATCCAAAGCTCCGCTCAACCCCTTGTGGAAAATAGTGTGATGCTATGAATATTAAGCGTACTCTTTGCCGACGATGTGTCAGTGTTAGTGAACTGCGATAAAAACACAAATTATAACTATATTGTCTACAACACTCTACAAACTATAACAAATTGGCTTGAAGATCACAACTTAGAAATGAACTTTAAAAAAGACCAAAATTATGCAATTTAAAACATATAAAAGCAGCCCATTAACTTTAAACATAAACTTTAATAATATACAACTAGAAGAAGTTGATACTTTTAATCTTTTAGGGTTGAATAGATTCAAACATCAATTGGAAAACGCACATTAATTATATAAAGTCTAAAATTTCAAAATTTACGTATACAAATTAAATACACCACTGACACAGCCACGGCATTGTCAGTTTACTATGCCTATGCTCATTCGTGGCTTAAGTACGGAGTTATGTTGTGGGGAAGTAGCGTCGATGTGCTGCAGCTTTTTATTACCCAGAAAAAGTGCGTTAGAATACTAGCCCAGATAGATAACACTACTAGCTGTATGTACATTTATGATCTATGCCTGTTTGTCCACAAAAATAATAATAGTTTTAAGAAAATTAAAGATACGCATAAATTAAATACACGTAACAAAAATAAATTATACCTACCACAGTCGCGAACAAAAATGTTAAATACAAGCCCCTACTATATGGCAATAAAAGTATATAATAAATTACCACAGGAAATAAAAAATATATCAGAATTAACCAAATTTAAATCAAGACTCGGTAAATATTTAAAACAAAACCCCTTCTACTCAATAGAAGAGTATTTAGATAAAAAATAACACTATTATATATTTTTATATCTTTTATAGCTTTTAATTTTATTTTATTTTATGTATGTTAATAGTATATAAGCAGTGCCCTTGTCAAATTTGCAGTGCCCGAAAAGGGCGTCTAAGTTGTAAGCACATTCTTAATTTAATACCAATTATGTACACTTAGATTGCAAATAAATGATTTGATTTGATTTGATTTGATTAAACTAGATTGATCATGAGGTGCGGTGGTTAGGTAAGGTTATACATTTTCCAGTTGATAAATAGATACATCTTTAATGTACTACAGCTGTGTAATGAAAAAAAATCTGTCTTTATTTTTATCAAAAGTTTATGAAGTTAAATGTTTGAAGTCTTATTACAATAATATTATTATACTTACTGGTACAAATAATGTAGAAATGCCTCCTTTTAATAAAATCGGGAGTATCCTACTTTTTCCCTTAAAGTTCTCAAAAAAAAATGTTTGCTGAAAAATGTTGAGTTCTTCTTTGAATTCCAACCAACCAGTCCAATTAACCTCAACCATTTTTCCTAATTATAAAATTCGGAGGAAATCTGTTTGAAAAACCCTAGCGTACATGGAAAACATTTTGTATAAAAGTGTATTTACCAAATTTATGCAAATTATCAACAACGTGACTTTTTTTTGCGAAATATTATAATTTATAGAACTATTGAAAATGATCTGCATTTTAAACCTTATACAACATAAATTTTAACCAAACATAGACGCGTTTTATAATTGACGACGTCTTGAGAAAATGCTTGTGAAATGAGTCATTATCAGGATCATTTAATATAATTTTTATTATAATTTCATTAAATATTTATTATGGAGTGTAATGGTAAGGAGTGCAGACTGTGTATTAAAAAGTGTCCATGGAAAACAGTTAAATAAGGGTGGCACCACTATAGCTACGGGGTAAATTTTAAAGACCGCGCCCAAAAATATTAATGAGATAGACGACTTTTTCGAGGTTATATTACTAAATAAAATTATTTTAGATTTTAGAGCTACTGAGCAGTTTAGCAGCACACTTCACACCGTCGACAACTGCTAAGTTTATTTCATGTAGCTTTTTCCCCTAGCTATTCCAGCGCTATTGTGGAGAGTTTTTGGACTGTTATTTATTATTTTAGATGGACACTTTTTCAACTATTGTCCTATGAGAGATTGTTCTCCTTACTTCTACACTCCATAATTTATATTATTAAGAACAAGTAGCCATTTTGGAAAAAAAGTACTTACTAAAAAAATAGCTACTATATTCTTAAAAATTACAAAATATCTAGGAGCTTGCGCCGACCCACGCCCTCAGATTACCTCCTAATAATCTGTGCCCGCGCCGGACGCACCACACGCACGTCACGCAACGGAATAAACGGATTTGCCGATGGCATGCGTCCGGTGTATCCCGATTTTTAATTTAGTTTCGAGTGATTTCTTGTTGTTAGTTGAGGTATCATGATTGTCATGGAGAAATAAAGATATTATTATTATTAGCTGCATGTTGGAAAATGAAGAAGAACGTAAAAGTAAACGTAGAATGTGTATGAATCAATGAAATGAATGAAATTATATAAAATCATTATATAATTTCATTAAATATTTATAATTTATATTAATATAAGTGTACTTATTTATATAATTTTTTAATTTATCTTAGTATTCATATTTTCGGAGATAAATGTCGTCAAAATTTGTGGTCCAAAACCTACAGAGATCATGTGTAAAATATTATGACAATTATGTCATATTAACGTGGAAAATATCTCAAGTTCTACTCTGTACAGCACCTTGTTTCGATAATTATTCCCAATAATATAAAAATAAACATTTTTCTAGGTTCCAGCGTTGTTTTATTATATCAGTAAATAATTTATTATAATGTAGTTTAACCCTTAATAGCTGTGCAGATGACTTTTCGGATACTGATAATATGAGGACCTCATTAATTTTATGAAATGGGCAGTGATCATATAGAGATCACAGAGTTTTTTTCAGGAATAGGCAACCAGAATAAAAACATAGTATTGTTATTTTTATATCCTTATATTCTACCAAACTCAACACTCGAAAGAAAAAAAACTCGCTAGGCCTGGCTAAGGGTTAAGCAAAACAAAACTACATGTGCGGCAGTAGGTGATGCGAAATGATTTGTGTGACGTCACCAGCACGGAAGGTATTTTTTCCTCATAAATGCTTATGGCGGCGCGGCGTTCGTGTGGACAGCACGGATAGTGGACGCAGCACCATGTGAAAAATACAAAGCAAACTAAAATCAGTCGCGTGCTGTACGTGTGATGCGGCCGGCGCGGGCCAGTGGACGCGTACCAAGTCATCAGATTTGCTTTCCTTTTCTATTTTGCTATATTGCCATAAAGAATTTTCTTCTCATTTTCATGCTTTGTCCGTCTATTACTATCCAAGTCTATGTCAGTAGCATTATTTAGGTTTAAATAGCAAAAACACGTAATAAAATTATTGGAACAAACTTGAGCGCATTTAGTATATTTTATTCATCAATTTTTTTTCGTTAAAATTATTGGACACGTATATGACTTCATGTGGTCGTATATCACACTAGACTAAGTGACTTAGTACAAGTTACCAATGTATCACAAGAACTGCATCACGATTTTAACTGCTTTGTCTAGTTAATCGCTCGTTAATATTTAAATGTCTTTGAGTGAAACACAATTGTCTGCAATCTTAGAAAATTGTTACTTTTTTATTTTGATTTACATAAATACCAAATTTGTTAGCCTAATAATAAAGATTCTACAACTTTAAATTCAATCTGGCAATAGCACCACTTAAAGAGTCGACGTCGGCTTGAGTATAACATTTGCAAATCATCAGTATATAAATGGTAAGAGCAACTTTATATGAATGTTAAATTATATAAGCATCATTTATATTCGTCTTTTTATTTCTGTATTGATATTCCATAATCTACTACTTAGTATCATCGCGTTGGTGTCGTAAGAGGTAACAGAGGGATACAGGGAATTGTCTAACAACAACTCAAAAATAATACTACAACTGTAGCTATGGCAGTTATCCTAGGCCTAAGACATTCGATCAGCAGTGGACTTTCCAAAGGTAGTCATTAATAAAATTAATTAATTCATTCATTCATTACAAACCTTCGCAAGCCCACTACTAAAAATAGGTCTTCCCCAAAGAATGGTACAAAGCACATCCCTGAGCCACCTGCATCCATCGATTTCCTGCTGTCTTACCAGGTCGTCACGCCATTAAATGGTGGCTGTCCTAAACTTCGACTGCCGGTACGAAGCTGCCACTCGAAAACCTTTCGTCCCCATAGGTTGTCCTATTTGGCCGCTTTTTGGCAACTTTCAGCGTAGTGCTCCTAACAAACTCCCATATAGGTATGACATGTACGTTACACCTTTACTTATAGGATGTACGTAACAAACGAGGACACAGTCCACCTGATGGTAAATAGTTGCTATGGCCCATAGCCATCTATATCTATCCTCGATTAGGAATTAAAATGCAGATGCGTTGTCAACCGTCAGTACTAAGATGGAAGGCCTAGTTTCCAGTAAAAAGAGTCTCATGTTTCCTACACTCACTATACGAAACACGGCAGCGATAAGCTGCTATTTTACACTGGTATTCTGTGTGAGCGTGGTCCTTCCTCGGTCGAGCCGACCTATTCGTTATACAACTATACAACTAAAATAACATGATCTTTGTTTATTCAATGTTCATTTAGAGACTTATACGTAAAAAAATTAATGAAATATATCTATGCATTTCATGTTAAACAAAATTGTTTTCTCCAAAATTATGCACATTTGTTTTAAGTAGTTATACGAAAGCCGAGCTGATAACGTAATATATCACTTTGGACAATCACGAGAACTGCGGCGAATATGTTTATCGACATCGCTTCGATTACAGGAGCGGGTTTATTACTTTAGGTTCAAGTGCCATAAAATGAATGAATTTTAATGAGTACAACCTAAACATATGTGTCATTATATATGCATTTATAATGACATATATGTATATACAAAATTAATATAAGTATATACAAAAATAAGAACAAAAATTACGACGACATGTGAAGTAAAATGGTTGAAGCCGTGATATGGTTATATGTATTACCTAGGGATATAGCTGTATACCTGATTATAAATAACTTACTAGACTAATTTAGGGAAATCATTTTAAGTATGTGTTGACCAACAATGTTAGTCAAAACTAATTTGAGTTATACTTTTTGAATTCTTTCAATATTATATTTTATATAAGTCCCTTTTTTAAAACAGATCAAAAAAAAAAGATAGCGACAACCTAATGACACAGCCTTATTTTGTAACTCTCACCTTAAATGCAGTTCCAAGATCACCAGGCACTGGAACCATATCCTTATAAATAATAGTAGAAAAGTAACTTTATTTGAGTACCAAAACAATACACCGCAATAAATACTTATGGGATGATAGAACTGACAATGAAATGAAGACATATTGGATTGTAGCAACAAAAGTCACTGAATCAACAAACCTAAAACGAAAACGAGCACTGTAAAATCACATTTGGATGAAGTTCATTTTTAAAACAACAAATAATAAGATAATTTTTTTTAGTACTTACATATGTTCAATATAGTTAAAAAAATTAAAAACTACGCATGTACCTCCCATCGTTTCTACAAAGGAAATCATAGCTTCAATTACAGTTCACTATAAACTTTCCATGGTTTAGGTTTTGTCCGATTTTTAAAGGTATGATCCAAATTTTATATGAAACGTAATCTGAAGTTTTATGGTTTTATTGGCTTTTTGGAATTAGCCTCTCTCGGGAATAGCAAATTGAACTTTATGTACATGTATATTATTAGTATCAAAAAGAGATTTGTTTTCATTATGCTGCCATACATACCGGTAATATGTTGTTATTATTCAACCAGCGTTTTTATGTAATATAATCCTGCTGCTATTTCACGCTGGTAAAAGTGCGAGGGTACCCAAGCCAACTCATTCGAGCTGCAGCTACTAAATTATTTTGACATGTCACAGTATGTATTTGGTAGTTACATGGTACATAATCTTTTGTACTTTTCACACATGGGCTTTATCGTTTAGCTAATTGCAAATAATGTTACTCAGCCACTCAGTTTGCACGCAGACTGATGGTGCTTTAATATTTTCTGAGTAGCTAGAATATTAAAGTATGTTAATGCTATTTCTTGCGTTATATCGACAAGATAAAATTACCTTTTATCTAGGAAGCTTAGAGACTTGCTTTTACCGTAAATTTTACAATACGATAAACTGAATTTGACTCTCATCGGTACGTCGAGAAAATTTAATGACTGAGAATTATATCATTTAAAGTATACACAATGTCCGCCCACGAACTCTGTTAACGCAAAGAAATAATTGCTTCATAGTCCTCTTAGAAATTGCCAAAAGCAAGAACACCTTACCAAAAGTAAAAAGTATATAGATTTTAAAGTAAAACAAAAGTTATAGCCTATAGGAGATATTTTCATGCACGCAAAATCACAGCAGAATTTCTTTCTCTTTATTATATTTTTTTTTATAAATATTTTATATTTATTTGAATTAGGTAACAACAAACAAATTTTATTTACAATACACGAAAAAATGAAGTTCCCTGTTTTGTACATCTTCTTTCTAAATTAACCTGCCATAGGGCAGGTTAAAGAAAGAGAGAACCTACGCTTCTTTTCCATAATATAACAATTTAAATCAATAAAAAATAGTAAGCCTACCTGCTAAGCGTGGCAACTAAAGCAAAATTCCCCCTATGAGGCTGTCAACGACAACTCTTTTTTTCACTTGCCATTACGCCTTGCTATAACGCACTACCTTTAGTTTTATATTTTAATTTGGAAGTAAATTCATTGTCGAAACTTCAACCTTTATTTCTTGTACCATAATCTCCTACACTTTTGTATATTGTTATACTTTTAAGCCTCTAACAGCCAACCTATTTTTCACGAGATTTTGATATTCACATCCACATAGCTGTTACGCGTTACGATAAAAAAGGATATATGACAATATTTCCGTCGCAAGTATTTGTCGCTTAGAAATATACTACTTTGTTTGTTCAACTTTCACGTATAAAAAATGTATTCTTCACATTTTCTGTGTAAAAAAACAATTTATCGGAAAATCGTTAGCTGAATTGCGAAAGACTTGAGAAATGTTCTGGAATTGCCTATGTTTGGCCACTGTTATTCAAATTTCAACATCATTAGTTTTATGAAACTATTAAGTAGCCCTGAGGGTAAATTCAAAGGCTTTACAAGACAATAAAAGAATAAGATATTAAAAAGTAAGCATAAAATTGCTTTTTTTCTTATTGTTTGTCAGTTTCCATTGTAACGTATACGTATAAAATATATAGGTCAAAAGTATATTATAAGTCAATGGTTTATTATAATATTAAGCTGACTATGTGTCCATATTCAGCTTAATATTATAGTAAACCATTGACTTTTTTGCTTTCTAAAATTAAAATTGTAAAGCAAAAAAATTATGTGTTCCTGTACACATCTGGCTAGTAAAAAATAAGAAGTCAATCAATTGCGTCCTCCAATCTGTAATTCCAACGATATCTTTCCCAACGATATCATACATTTTTTATTTTATCATGTCAAGATTTAGTGAGGAATTGGTGACAACTAGTGACTTAAGAAAAAAAACTTAGTGATTTAATACTTAAGGAGATATAGCTTTTTATTGAGAGGATTTTAGCTTGAAGTCAAGCTAGCAGCCGGACTAGACTGTAGAATCAGAATATACAGTGAACGTTAAATAAATATTAAATCTTCGTCACGAATTAACATTAAATCTATACATAACAAAATTTAAAAAATTGGATATCGTAGAAGAGGATTCCACCTTGAGAAACGCAATTAATCAATTAATATGTTCCATATTAAACACCAATACACATTAGAACAAAACATATTAAATAAATTAAAAAGAACATACTATATATGGTCTCTTTGCCCTAGAAGCGATTTCTTCCACACAACCTTCAAAAAGAAGCTAACATGTCCTTGCAATCTATAGTCATAATAGAGAGGAAAAGGATGCTGTTGGTAGCATTAAAGTACTATTTTTGATGAAGATTAGCTAATGATTAACAGTCAACCTGCCAAGGTTGGCAATGTCGGCGAATTCTCTCTAGCATGAGAGTAGAGGCCTGTGTCCGACAAAATACTTGTTAGGGTTTAATAAATAAGAATAAGAAATTTAATTGATATTATTTTTTTTCGGTTATCATCGGTACGAATCGGTTATTAGCTGACGTGACATGCTCAAGAGAATTCTGAATATTTAAAAATGTATGTTCTAGCATGAGAGTAGAGGCCTGTGTCCGACAAAATTACTGGTTACAGTTTAATAAATAAGAAGAAGATCCTTGTAGGTCCTTCATAATTATTGAATTATCTATTGAAGAACACACCGTTAAGATATTGCAGATATTGCTCTTGTTATATCTACCGTGTACTTCTAAAATAATTCACTACCCCATATTGTCCCGCAGGTGTCGTAAAAAGCGATAGTGGGAAATTAAAACAAGTGACAGCAGCAACATTTTCTGGAATACAACCCAAAATTATAAAGTAAGCTGTGGTTACAAACCCTCTGGCCAAGTGTGGCAATTAGTTAGGATATTGCCAACTATGACAATACCCTTCCTATATAACTGTCTATAGGGGCGGCCTATGTTTTTTTTTTTGCGCCCGAAGCAATTAAAGGGCTACCCTATACGTAGGGAGGCGGAAAATGCATTACGCATACCACGATAGCCGGTCTATCGTGGTTATGAGGGACTCACATCCTACCGGGGACCCTAAGTGATACCCTCTAAAAACCGCCTTTGGGGACAGGCAACCGGCTGATTAAGCTTTATTGTGACTTATCGTGAGCGACTCTCTTTTGGGAGAAGAGGGCGCAGGCGGCTACGAGCCGCTGAGGGAGTGTCTACGAAGGCAAATTAATTATGAGTAAATAATTTAATTTAATTAGAGTTGGCCTGAGCCGCCAGAAGGCAGTTTAGGTCGTTTGTTAGTTTATTATGCGGGTCCGAGAGAGAGTTTCTCGGCCTGAGGACTCGATAGCGAGAGGGGGGTGGGGCTGCATAAGTAGCTGCCTCACGAATTAAATGATTTGAGTGCGACTCTGTGGCTTTGAAGAAGTTCTCAGAGAGTTTTTGGAGAAATTGTTGAATTGTGGGGAGCTCTAGGTCCCGATGAAGGTCAGCATTACGGACGTACCAAGGTGCGTTCGCAGCTCGACGACAGAAAAGGTTTTGAACTATTTGGAGTTCATTAATAATTTTAGGGTTGGCGTGGGCAAAAACGGGGCCCGCGTAGGACATGACTGGTCGTATACAGACCTTATAAAGGGTACGCTTGTTTCTAAGGGACATTTTACTGTGTCGGCCCAACATACTGTTGAGCCTATAAAAACCTCACGGGTTACTCTTTTGACGTGGGGCCTGAAAGTGAGCCCTGTGTCTGGAGTGACACCTAAATATTTGGCGGTCGTATGCCAGGGGACAGGGGTCCCTAGCGTACGTATTGGTGGAGTTTTTTTGAGACGGCGTCGTTTATAATCGAAGTGAACGGCGGAGCTCTTCTCCGGGTTCACATCAATGCGCCATTTTTTGAACCAAGCTCCTAGGTCATCAACTGACTTTTGAATCTTGTTCCGTATGAAGGGTAGTAGATACCTTTGCAGTAGATAGCAGTGTCGTCTGCGAAGAGGGAGAGCTGAACACCTTTCGGCGGGATGGGAATGTCGTTGGTGAACAGGATGTACAGCAGAGGAGCAAGTACTGAGCCCTGAGGGACACCAGCTTTGATAGTTCGCTGTGAAGATAGCGTGCCTTCGTGTCTAAAACGAAAGGTACGATACTTTAAGTAAGAGGCCACGAGACGTACTAGACGATCGGGGAGACCTATTTTGTAGAGTTTGTAGATAAGGCCTGTATGCCAGACTCTATCGAAGGCTTTAGCTATGTCGAAAAAGACCGCGATGGTCTTATGACGACGAGGATAAAAACCGCTGAGGATATATTCCACAATACGGTGAACTTGTTGGGGACATGAGTGTTGCGCTCGGAAACCGAACTGATGGGGAATGATAAGAGGGTCACCGTCTGTGGGAAACAGATAGCGCCTCACACGTGTTTGGATGACTCTTTCGAAGAGCTTGCCCATTGCCTTGAGGAGGCTAATGGGGCGATGACTGGAGGGGAGGTTGAGAGGCTTGCCTGGCTTGGGAATTCCAATCACAGTTGCCTCTTTCCACGTAGTAGGAAAGTAACTAAGGTTGAAGCAGGCGTTGAAGATAATAGATAAAAAGGTTAACACCTGCTCAGGAAAGTGGTTTAGGGCTTTGTTGGAGATGCCATCCGCGCCCGGAGCCTTTTTAGGTTTAAGTCCTTTGATGAGGGATGAAATCTCATCATTGGACACAGTGATAGGTTCGGAGGCCGTAGGGGGTGAGTTCCGGCAGCGGACCTCATCCTCCACTGCCTGAACGTTTGAGGGGTCGACGGGTTGAGAGCTAGGAGAGCATTGTGCGGAAATGCTATCTGCAAAGCATTCAGCCTTTTCCTCGTCCTCGAAGGCAACCGTGCCGTCGGGACGGGAGAGAGGGGGGAGTGTGGGTGATAGCGTCTATGCGGAGGGCTCTGGCCATTTGATAGTACGCTGTATGAGATGGAGAGATATTCTCCATGAGTTTACTCTTTTCGAGGTCTCGAAATTCAGAGAAGCGGAAACGGAGTTCTCGTTGAAGACGATTGGCCGCGCGCCTATATTCGGGGGTGGATATTTTGCTGCTCTCCGGAAAGCAGCTTTTTTGGCTTTTAATAGGTTGCTAATATGTAGGGGAAGCCCACTATTGTTAGCAACCGCGACGACCCTTTCGTTCTCCTTAAGGAAGGATTTAATAAGGGTGGAGAGTGAATCGACCGCGGTGTCGATTTTTCGGGACTGTCTAAGTCAGACGGTAGGGAGATGGTAGAATCCTGTGAGTCCAGAGCTTTAGCTAGGGACTCCTTGAATCCCTTCCAATTAGTGAAGGTTTTCGTGTGTGTTGGGGGAGGTGGCTGATGGCTAACAATGAGGGAGGCCGGTCGGTGATCGGATCCTAGATCGTCTAGTGTCTCGATTGCTCTGAGGTTGAGAGAAACTCCTTGGAGTAACGCAAAATCTAGTACATCGGGGGCGTAATCGGTGTTATCGGGAAAGTAAGTGTAACACCGAGGGGACTATGGACGGTAATATCAAGAGACTGCGTGATATCGAGCAGTATCTTGCCACTAGGGGACGTAGTACGGCATGTCCATTCAGTATGCTTGGAGTTAAAATCTCCAAACATAATGACTGAATTGCCTAAAGATAAGATGGCCTCAAAATCTTTTTTTCCTGAAGGGATGTAACAGGAGGTTATGAGATGGACTGATGTCCAGTCATAGCTGGCCTGCATACCGTGGCTTCCATGTTGGTAAGCTGCGGAGTAGAAATAGGCGAGCAGTGAAGTGTCTTCTTGTAATAGATGGCCGTTCCACCGCCTCGGCGGTCGGGTCTGTCGTTACGAAGAAGAGAGAAGTTTTTAATAGAAAGGCCTTTAGTGTCCTTAGTTTTGAGATTAGTTTCCTGTAGGAGGAGGAAATCGGCTTCACGATTCCGAAGAAAGAGCTTAAGCTCTGGGAGGTTATTTCGCAAACCGCGAATATTAAAGGATACAAGCGATAAACCCTTAGGTTTGATACGACCGTGAGATTTTGGTAGAGCTGCTCTGTCATTGAAGTTAAGTTAATTAAGTTAACTTAACTTACAACGCTAACAGAAGATTATGATGCTCTGAGAGAGCGAGGAGACGTTCTTGAGGGGACTTCGAACAGTTTGCGTGCTACTACAGTGATTTCCCTAATGTCAATATTCCTAATAGCGGAATACAGTGTTTTGTAGTCATCAGCTGTGGGCTCTGATTCTTGGGGGTAGGAGGTTGTCCGCGGTGGGTCTGCCTTTTTGGGGCCCCAGGGAAAGACTGGAGGCTGCATAGGCTTTAAGAAGCCCGGATGGGGGCCGAATTATGCCCTGAGGTGGCCTAGGGGGACCCTGAGAGGGCCGAGAGAAGCCCTGGATGGGCTGAGAAAGGCCCTGACGGGGCCGTTGGTAGAGGGCCGGGAATGAGCGGTCATTGACCGGCGGTAGAGCTTGCCTACTGGGGCGAGGTTGAGGTGCCCAGGGGCAGCCCCTGTAGTTAGCCGGGTGGCCTGTCTGTTTGCACAGGACACATGCGGGCGGGGATTCGGCGTCTATGGGCCGGGGGGCACTCTTTGGTGTTGTGGGGTTCGAGGCACTTAACGCACCTGGGTGGAGCGGAGCAGTTGGCCGCCGCATGACCATATAGTTGGCAGCGGTGGCACTGCGCAGGGAATCCGCGCCTATGTGGGGGCTCAACCTTCACTCTCGACAGGCCACACACTGTGCGTACCTGCCGGAAGATGGCTTTTGCCTCCGGCACGTTGGTTAGGATGACAAGGGCTAGGTTGAACCTCTTGCCCGTTCTACTGTGCATTTTGTGCACGGCTTCTACGGGGAATCCTTGGGACTTAAGGTCCTCAAGGATTTCCTCGTTGGTGAATTCAAATGGGACGCCTCGGATGACGGCCCTGACTTTTTCGCTCTTCCGGAAGAGCGTAGGTGTGGTAAGATACTCGTTCGGCTGTGAAAAGCCTGGTGAGTTTTCGGAAGTCTTCTATTGAGTTAGGGACGATTTTGATAGATTCGCCAAGGTTAATGGCATGGTCATATTCGATTCCTGCGTCGTAGCAGGTTTTTGAGAGTTGGTAAATTTTTCCTTGTCTCTTAGGAAGACAGGGGGTGGGACTTGCTTCTTAGCAAGGACTGGAGCACAACGAGACGCCACAGACATAAGTGGGACGGCGGCAGCGGCGGGGGCTGCGGAGGTTGTAGGAGCGGCAGGGGCCGCTGAGATAGGGGGATGCGTTTTAACGCGGCGCGCTTACCGTTGCGCTTGGAATTAACTGTGGTGTATGTAGACTCTCCGGTTCCGTCGGAGTCATAAGACTCCGATGAACCGGTGCCTGAAGTGGTGGCGGGCCTCTTCCGGGAGGCCGGCGCCGAGGACTCGGAGCATGCGTACTCCATCTCTAGGGGGGCAAAAGACTCTAGGGGGGCAAAAGAGTTCCTCGTTTCGAGGTATGTCGCGATTACTGGCGGCGGATGGTGTGCCTGAGGGGCAGGGGTGGAGCCTGGGCGGCGATGGTGGCGATGGCGGCGAGGACCGTGTCATTGTTATTTAAACCATATTGGTTTATGAGGGCGGCGAGGGACTCAGATAGGCTATATGTGGCCATTTTGGGGCAGTAGAGCTAAGCTCGGTAACGATTGGGACGGGTCCCTGTTCTCAGTAGAACAGGGACTTGAACGCGAGACGTACTACGAGACAATACACGTAAAAATAAAAACACGTAAAAAAAAATTAAAAAGCGGATGTCAGTCAAACCTCCCTGCCCGAAGATAGGGGGGCAAGAACTGTTAGCGTGAAAGTGACTCACCAGCCTCGACGCTGCTCAGCGTGAGCAAGACAGCGGAGGCACGGGAGCAGGATAGCACTACCGTAATGCTACGAGAGCGCGGACCACCTGGAGGCGACCGTCCGAGAACGATGCCACCGGCGGAGTGAGCAACGCGTCGGCGCTGTACAGCGCGAGCAGGACAGCGGAGGCGCGAGAGCGGGAGAGCACTACCGTACAAGGACGAAAGCGCGGACTAACTGGATGCGACCGCTCAAGGGCGATGCCACAGGCGGAATGGGGCGGCCTATGTTCAGTAGTGGACTTTTATAGGCTGTAATGAATGAATGGAGGTAATGCAACATTAAGTTATTTATTAGAATCAGAATTTAATTTAAGAAAAAAGTACTGAAAAAATGCCAACTCTATAGGTAAATCTTCCCCTTAATGGTTTCTCCTCTACCTAATGGAATGGCCATTGCTAGTTTCCCTAATTTAGTATCGCTTTGCGTTAAACACGTTATCCACTAGTGAATATGCTAACATCATTACATTCCATTTACACAAAACTTCAACAACTTTTAAATTTTAAAACAGCACTGCTTCATTGTTTATACGGATATCATAGTATTACAAAGTATATTTAGAAGTTACCAATACATAACGAGATATAAATAATAAATAAATAAATAACACTTTATTGCCACTTTTAAAAACATGTTTACATATAAACTAATTACCTAACCTTAATTAAATTTAGGCACACGGAGGTGACTCAGCTTTTGCTTACATGGAACTAAGAACCCATGAAGCGCTGGTTTTCAGGCACTCCTTCCTCCCTGAAATGTTACATGGGTGTCATGAGGATTTTGAGTTCCCCAATCACCTCTATCATTTACTCATCTATACTATTGGAATTTAACTTAGTATAGTTGTGAAATTTCATAATTATTTATTAATAATTCTTGCATGTGTTTGTGTTTGTGTGTGTGTGTGTGTGTGTGTGTGTGTGTGTGTGTGTGCGTGCGTGTGTGTGCGGTGTGCGTGTGTGAGTGTGTGTGTGTGTGTGTGTGTGTGTGTGTGTGTGTGTGTGTGTGTGTGTGTGTGTGTGTGTGTGTGGTGTGTGTGCGCGTGTGCGTGCGAGATTTAGCATAAGATTCAAAATGATCAGCAAGTGCCTAAAAGGATCCATCTGACATCTAAACATATCGGGAATGACAACTTGTCAGATGACGATGTGACAAAAAAGATGCTTCACCGCAGAATATTTATATAAGTTTGCAACTGTTAGTATTTGTGAGTGTCTGATAACACCTTTAATCCAAAATAAAGTAGTTTTGGGCTTTCTTGTGTACCATTTTATATCGCACTTTTTTCAAATGTCTGTTAAAAATAGGCAGTGACGGTTTACGAATTATCACTAACCATATCTTCTTGTGGGTGTCGTAAGAGCCGACAGTGGAAAAGAAAAGCTTAAAATTACAAAGCAATGCAATTGTTAACCCGCCAGTCAAGTTATGGCAAAATCCTGAGGCCTGTATTAAGCAGAGGACTTTAATATATAGACAAAATATGAAGTTTAGTACATGCGCAAAGTATGTACAGTGTGAACACGTATTAGAGCAGCGTGGCAGATTAAATTTCTGTATAATAGTTTTAAAAATAAAAGTGGATCTGTGCCTAGCTGTGGGACGTAGACAGGCCTAAACTTTTAACTCTTACATCTTCTTTGGCAATCGAATAAATTCATTCAGACAGTTTATTCATTTCACGTGGATAAATGTTAATCGAAACATAATTTTCTATCGTTACCCCGGTTTTCAGAGTGTGGGGAACGCAGCTGGCTCCAAGCAATACCAGAGCCGAAAAAATTAAATAAAACCGATAATTATTAGCTTCCAATGGAATGGAAGAAAACTACTTATACAGGTTTTGTCTGTCTGTATACTTATTGTTATTTGTGATCATATTCTCGACGTATCCGCCATTACATAAGATTCGACAGACCACGAATCCGGAAAATAAAAAAAATATTAAAAAAAATCTTCATTCCTATTGAGAATGCAGCTGGGTATCACTTCATTAGGATCCTATAATTAATAAAAAAGTAAGTCTAAAACCCAAGAATATCATTGTAAAATATTAATGGCGGCTGTACACGACGAGGCAAGACTGTACAGGGTATTTTCACTGAGCCTTGCCTTCCCTTACCTCGCCTCGCGTGCTCTCGCGCTCGCGTCGTTTTTTGGGGCGCGCGTCAAAGGGCCTCGCGCGCTCGGAGACACTCGCGCTTTGTTCAGTCTACCGCAAGACGTTGTTGCAGTAGATTTGGTTATCCTACTAAACAGCCGCCATAAGATACAATAAGATCATTTGCTTGTATAATTTTAGTTTTTAGTGTTTTTCTATCGCAATCAAATTAACTATTGTATATTATCATGATATAATGGAAAATTAATAAACAGAAATATAGCCATGATAATGTGGCTATATTTCTGTTTCATTAATTTTTTCATTTTACAGGTTCAGTACTTAACGTATTACAGATGACAGATAAAGGTTAACTCGCATATGGCATATAAAAAGAAGTCAGTCGGTACGAGAATCCATCAAACATAAGAGTTTTAAAAAGTAGATAAAGACAGGATAAAATTGTGTTATCTTTTGGTTATTTCAATATTTATAGTTATTTAATCTTTTTTATAAACGAAGTTGGATTGAAATGTTCACAGACTGGATATAAAAACAAAATCAGAATATTTTGAAATAATTTTTGGTTTTCGACGTAATCACTACTTTTCTCAATGCACTTCTTTCATCTGGTTTCTAAACCCATTATACGATTTAAAAAAATGCCTCATCTTGACCCTCAAAATAGGCATTAACGGCAGCTTCAATCTTTTCGTTTGATGAAAATTTATGTCCTCCAAAATGTTTTTTAGATTGGGGAAGAGGAAAAGAATAGGCGAATAATTGGTGTGTGGAAGTAATTCGAACCCACAATTATGTATATCAGCAATCGTTTCGTAGGACATGTGAGAGCATGCGTTGTCTTGATGAAACAGCACTTTGTTTGGTTAACATTCCTTGGCGTCTCTTCTTAATTTCATCACGCAACCGACGTAAAAGTGTGCATTAATAAGAAGAGTTTATGGTGGTTTCTTTAGGTAGATAATAGACTATAATGACTCTCTTGGAATCACAGAATACTGATACCATCACCTTGCTTAAAGGCAACATCATTTTAGCTTTCTTCTAAGGCGGTGAGCTTGGTCTCTTTCATTCTTTTGATTATTGTTTTGACTCAGGAGTATTTAAATAAACCCAAATTTCATCAGTAGTAACAAATCTCTCTAAAGTTTTGTGGATCAGCTTGAAACAACTCCAAGCAATCGCGCAAAATCGAGAGTCGGTTGCATTTATGTTAGGCTGAAAGGAGCCTCGGTACCTCGGTCCATCTCGCAGAAACTTTTCAAAACCCCAATTCATTATAAAAAATATTTTGAGTTCGTTCATACGATATCAGCTATCTCCTACTGATTTTCAACCTACGGTTCCCCAGTATATAATTGCAAAATCTTCCGATATTTTCTACAGTACTCGAAGTTGGTGGCCGTCTAGTGCACGGGTCATCTTCAATGCTCTGCGGACTACGTTTGAATTTTGCCGACCACTTTTTAACGGTTGTCTACGATGGAGCAGATTCTTTTAAAGTCGCCACAATATCTTCGTGAATCTGTTTCGGCGTTAACGCTTTCTTGAATAGACACTTGATAACGGCACGATGTTCGATTGTCTTTTAAAAATCGCTTCATTTAACGTTCAATAAACCATTGTAAAGTCTTAACCAAAAGTAACACTAAAATAAAACTTAACACAATGACAACTAAAGAGTTACAGATTGTAATGAAGGCAGAAGGAAATAAAATTATTAATCATTTCTATATGAGGCCGCGAACTTTTCAATCTACCCTCGCAGAATATGGTCATGAACGAGCACATAGTCCACCTGATGGTAAATGTATGCTATGACTCATAGAAATTTTAAATCTATCCCTGATTAAAAATCAAAAGGCAGATGCGCTGTCACCCCTGAGGACTCAGATGGAATGGCCTCGTTTCCAGTGAAAGAGGTCTCCGTTTCTTTCCGCTCACCATACGAAAGGCAGCATCATTAATCTGCTGTTGTACGCTGGTATTCTGTGAGAGCGTAGTCCTTCCTCGGTAGAACCGACCCATTTGTGTTACAACCACGATACAGCTGAAGCATGGCTCTAATACATAATTTCTTTATGGTTAGCGGAAAAACACTAATATTAATAAATAATCCACTACCTCATAATACCTTCCCGTGTGCGTCTTTAGAAACAACAGAAGAAATCTGAAATAGAAGATGGGCAGCGTCTATCTGATAACAACTCAATAATAATAAAAAATTGGCAAACTATGGTAAAAATCTACTACTACTACGGTACTAGGTTTGACGGTTCCATGGCGCAGTGCCTTAGCAATGAGTAACAGCGCTAAAGGCCGCGGGTTCGAATCCCGCACGGAACAAAGAAATAAATAATAACGCTCTTGTTTTATGTACTCGATTAATAAAGGAAAGTAAAAGCTTTCTTTCTTTATTTTTTTATAAAAGCTCACATGGGTACGTAATATTATTCGACGCTTATATTTTCATGTTTGTTCACAGATTTTTAGAAACTGGTTCTGTTAGTTAGGCACAAGTAGAAAAAATAATTAAAGCCCCGACTTCAGTAGCTATTGTGTGGACATTAATATCTTTTCTAAATTCAGTACCTGTTTTATTACTTTAAATAAAAAATGTCTCTATTGTATTAAGAATAACCAACTCAGCAGATCTTTGAAGCGATAAAGCTAATAACACTTATAGCAATATCAGCGGATGATATCGCTCCAGTTTCGAACATGATTGGGTATCGTAAAAGATGATATCAACCGTCTAACAATGGTATGAGAAACGGCGATATTATACTTAAGAAACGACTACATCTTTTTTAATTTAATCACTATCTATCGACATCTAACGGCGTGGTTTATTGGTCAGCGTTCTAGGTAGCTAAGTTATGGGTTTAAAAACCGATCGGAAGTTTAAAGTTGTCCAAGAAACACAAATTGTTTCTTACAGGTCTGGTTGGATGGTCATGCATGAAACTGCAAAATGTCTTTTGTTAGATGATTGACTGCTAAATTACAGAGTACAATAAAAAATGTTTTCAATATGTCAAATTTTACTTATTGTCTCATAAGTATATAAAGTACGAAAGCAGGAATTTAATGCCTTAATTTCATACTATTATAACATTGTGCGTCTAGATACGCTGAATAAGTCTGAGCACCGTTAATATTGGTGTGCCAAATATTCAGACAAAATTGTTTACTTCGTCGTTCGTAATGCGTACTGCAAAGACCAGAATAATTTGTCAGCGTCTAACTTTCTACACGATAACAACATGGCTGTCTTCTGGACAAGAATGAATAGGCTTTTGCTAAGTTAATTTATTGTGCTTTATTTTCAACAGATAGTATTGTATAAGACAATGGTTTATAATAAATAAAAAAATGGCTACTTATAAAAATATATCTAAAACTTCACATGAATTATTTTACTAAAATCTTGTAACAACCTTGAAACAGAGTAGTATAAAATACTCATTTCAGTATATATTTACACATATTGAGTCAAGATGTCGGCCGGTAAAACCAGAATAACCGACAAAGCCCAAAGAACCAGTAATTTAAAGTGGTAATGGGCCGAACCATACAGCTCAAAAAATCGACGACTGATGGTGAAGAAAAGTAGTGATACCCTCATACCAGTAAGCGACGGCAGGGCTACCCCGGGCTAACTGGATTGATGACCTACTAAGAGAAGCAGGATAACTCTCGACGGCCAGAAGATCGCGTACGAGAAGGCCGTGACATACCTCGGGTGCCGGATCGACCGGGCGCTGCGCATGACTGCGCACGTCGACTTCGTCGTCCGCAAAGCTAGATGTGCGCGGGCGATGCTTCGTCCGGTCCTGGCATCCAAGCTGCCAATAAAGACCAAGCTCCGGATATACAAGATGTATATCCGGACCATTACCACCTATGCTGCTCCGGCCTGGTACGCGCTTCTGAGCGACCCTCTGAGGCGGCGACTACAGGCTCAGCAGAACCTGTCATTAAGGACGATTGTCGGAGCAGGTCGTTACGTCCGGAATGACGTCATAGCGGCCGATCTGAAAGTCGAGACCATCACCGACTTCGTGGCCCGGCTAGCGCGCGGCATGTTCGACCGTGCCGATAACGGGCCACATGACCATCTCAACGGTTTTTCACCGTTGCACACTCGGCCCCCGGACGGGCGACCTCTTCCAAGAGAACTCCTCTCTATATCGATTAGAGAGTCGAGTAACAACCCCCAATGCCGCTGAAAGGCCAACTTAGACCTACTTAGATAAACTCCATTGATAACCTCCTTCCCGTAGTCGGTGAACTACGGGAAAAAATTCTTATCCGGCTACGTTATAAAACGTAGCACTATCCATGCCAAGAATAGGCTAAAAAGACTGCCCCATAGTTATGGGGCATGAGGATATCCGGGTAATGGGGCTTACCCTGAGGCCCGATACCTACATGTACCTAGGTGCATGAAGACGACGAACAACGAGAAGCAGGAATTTTAAGAATTGCAAGTAGCTCAAGTATGTGCTTTGTGACATTCTTTGGGGTAAGCCTTTGTTCAGCAGTGAACTTGTAAAAGAAATGTAATGATGATGATTCCAGTTTAGAGTTACTTTACTATGTTACTGTAAACTTTCTTTTGACTACTTTTCTTGCGATATGCTAGAATTTGAATATAATTATTTAAATAAATGCTTACAATTGTGAACTACCATTATACACTAAATTTAAGCTAAAATGCATGTGCCGGGAGTAATTTACGTCAGTTGGTCAAGACAATGGCTCAATAGGAGTAGTGATGATGCTGGATATAGGCTTGTCTTAAGCCACACAATAAATCTTACCGTCATGGATAAAATGTAAGGACTATTTTGTCATATATAAAATTGGGTATTGCTACTTTTAAGAAAAATAAGCTATAATTGCGAAGTTGTGCTATATAAAACTACCTTTAATGTTTTATGAAGTATGAATTTAATTTAAGGATTATGCAGAATGGTGCCGTCGTTATTAATTCACGTCACCCTTAAGTTCTAGCAGCTGTATTAATTGTATGGGGAAGAAAAGACATCTAAGCATTGTCTAAGCATTTTTTGCAATAAAGTTGCTATGGTTTATAAAACACAATTAATATAATAAAAAATATTATTAATTGATTATTGTAATAATATCCTTCAGATAGAATTTAGGTCACTGCGGCTAGTCTTAACTGAAGAAGCCATCCGCGCAGGACAATATTATACTATCATAATAATAACAATTTATTTCAGACCCATAGTCTATAATTATGTCGGTAGTTAACATAATATAAGTTAGTTTTGAATATGAATAGTTGTACAATTATTTTCGTCATCCCACGACACCAGTCACATGCATGTGCATACAAATCCAGTGCTCTAGAATGGGACAGTCAAATTTATCAGATGTTGTCCTCAGACTGCTGGAGCTCCCGTGAACCACACCCATGAAGGATTCGACTTTCTTTAGAATAACGGCATTTTTAGTGAAGAGACTCTTTTTAAAGCCGAAACGAGCATTATGTAATTTTAGATATCCATTGAGATGCCACTTAAGCAGACTGTCAAGTATCTTAACCATTTAAATTTCCAATAGAGTAGGTAAATGAGATGTGTTTATAGTTTCCTTTGTCGGAGATATTACCAGTTATTTTTTTTTTACTTTAGGCGCAAGTATTGTAGGGTATGAGAGCAAATGGACTGTATATTTATTTATTTGTGTACGCTAGGGATTATTATTGCAATTGAATTTAAACTATTACTGAATTACTGAACCTAAACCTGTGACATCTGTCTGACTAATAAATAAGGGTTAAGTTGAAATTAAAAATTTTAAGACAAATCACTACACTTATTAAAACTATTTACAATAATTATAGTGCGGCAGTTATCACTAAAACCTTTTAGGGATCTTGAGGGCGTCTTGGCCGAATGCCGAAGCCGCGCCAGAGGCGCTTCTTATATTTCATCGATCGGTGCGGCGTAGGTATCGAGTTGGTGAGAGCGTTTGTCCTTGCGGGGCCCTTGTTCTAATGCGGGGCGCGGGGGACGTGTCAACGTGGGTGCGGTGCGACGGACGATAATCTTTTCGCCGTCCGTAACAAGTATAGTTCTCATCAGCTGCTAAGAGAGATAGGAGAGTCTAACACAATGGCTGTAGAAAATAGCTAAAATCCCTGATAGATGCGATTCATAATAACGCATGAGTAATATACGCAAGTACAGGTGCAATGTCTATTATCTCACTCTCATAGTCAAATGGGCCGATCAAACGAAGAGAGATCAGGCGTTGTACTAACAGCTTTACGTGTTTTTCGAGACACGAGGGCCTCCAACTTTCTGACTCCGGACTGAAAATTTCTTAACAGAAAAAACTCAAAAGCCGATTTTGAACTGATCCAGCATTCAAACCCGGGAACTCATAATAAGCAAAATGATGTAAGAATATGTACTACCCCATATCGACCCGTAAGTATCGTAAGAGGTTAGATTAAGTGTCATATTTATTCTACAATGCCAAGCTACTTGAATGTATGGTCATAGTACGTGTACTTATCCTTAGTTCTAGTAAAAACATTTTCTTCGTTTTTTCAAAATATTTAATCTCATCCTTGGAAATTGACGGGCTGTAAATATCCCACTACTGGCCAAAGATCTTCGCTCATTTATTAAGGAGTTATAGATATAGTATCATAATAATAATAGAGAGTATAGGTATAAAATAAGGTTGCAGTGGATTCCGTCTCATTATGATGTTGAATATAATGAGCGACTAGATATCTTGGCTAGACAGGCTACTACAGATGTCATCGAATACAGCAACACATTGCTTTTGGTAATACAAATACAATCAGTGTATTGGGGTAGCCATTGCACTGATTGTATTTGTATTACCAAAAGTAATGTTACATACCATGGAAGAAATATTTCGACTTAAGTTCAAAAGAAAAGTGTATATAGCGTGTATATACAAGAAGGTACAGCCACAACCACCTAAAACACCATGGATTGGTAAACATAAGCTATCGCGACAAGATGAAGTAGTGATAATGAGGTTTCGTATCGGATACATTCAATATAGGAAGTTTGCATTCCTTATGAAAAAGGTCCAGTCACCGAACCGTGATCATTACAGTATTCCTGAGGACCTTATGCATGTCTTGATGGATTGTGCCAATAACGCTGCTAGAACTTTTACCAACAACAAGGAGGCATGGTCAATGTTGTTATTGAGAACCTAATGCGTGTCTTGATGGATTGTGGCTAAAACGCAGATAGAATTTTCACTGTAATATAACGTAGAGTAAGTCGAAACAATTTAAATCATCAAATTTCAGTCACGGCGGTTAGTCTCAACGAAGACTAGCCATCTGCGTAGGGTAGGATTATAAGGCCGATTGTGTGCGCAAGCACAGGTGCACTCTATTCCCTCCTAATCCAGTAAATGGTAATCGGGCACGAACGGAAGAGATAGACAGGAGCAGGACCTGCTGTACTTGCTTCAATGAGAAATTACAAAATAATTTATGCATAAATAATTCATTTTATGATATTCGTTAGGTAACTTAAAAAGGTTTCTTTTGTGTTATGTTCCGAATATGGATTATACATAGGCAATTAGTACAGTAATACTTTTATTAATTGTTAAAATATTAATACCATTTGTTAAGGAAGATTATTCCATAAAATGATTCTTTACATTTACGTACACATAGATTAAAACTGATTTTTCGGATTTTATCGCGTTTAATTTACAAAAATGGCTACATCTTGAAGCGAGCTTCTTTAGAACATTCTGCAAGTTGCCGAGGAAGATTAGTCAGTTCTTATCATCCTTCAAGTGTCATATACCTCAACAAGATATAGAAGTGTATAAGCTTGATTGTGAATGTGGTCTTTTATATATATTGCTGAAAAATTTTAATTAGAACTAGCGTAAAAGAACATATAGTTGACGTGAAGCACCAACGTTTCGGGAAGTCTGTATCCAAACAACTGTTTTTTTTTCTGAAAATTAAATCAAGAGAAACAGGAAGCAGAGAACCGTCCAAACTTAATCAAATGATTTGAAAATAAATTAAAGATGAGTTAATGGTAATTTTTATTAATAATATCCTCCAGACCGAATTATGGTTACGGCGGCCAGCCTCAACGGGGACTTGCAATTTATGTAAGATAGATTAAAGTGCACTAGCGCAATCACAGGTGCTATTTCTATTCTCATATTCTTATGGTCAGATATGCGGCAATCCGACACAACGCTACTTGTTAATAATGGATTTATTCGTGCAAACCGTCTTCGAGGAAGACGAAGATAATTTCCATACGGAGAAAAAAATTGTTCTAGTTTGATACCGTATCAAAAAGAAAAATCAGTTAAAAATAAAAAAAGTGCTGTTCGAGAAAAAAAAAAAAAAATATAAAAGATGAAATAGTCTTTGACATACAAACTATAATTGTAAATAAATTAAAATGACCTATAATATTAGGCTTGGACTGGTTCAAGAAACATACAATATTGATTGATTTGAGAATTACGGCTATTTGTATAAAATTTAAGGTAAAAAACAAAGACTACTTCATACCTTTTAAATACAACAGCAATTTTGTGTTAAGTAATAACTACTTAGAACATAGTACCGATGATCCTTTAACAAATATAAAGATAGTATCAATACTGAAAGTCTCTGAAAAGGCTTAGCTTAGTAAGGTCTGGGTAAATTTTCAGAATGGCTGAATTGATTGTGATGCAAACTTTACGAGCAGACAGAGAGCAATTACTGGAGGAATCTAAGCTGTGTTTTAATAATATTGATAAAATAAACGGTCTTTGATTATTATCTCAAATCTCAATAATACCACATTAATAGATCCCCTACCCAAGCAAAACCGGGACGGGTCGCTAGTTGCAAATAAATTCAAATTTTTCTGCATGTAAAAGATAATCGATATAAAATAAATTCATTTACCCATTAATTCAGCCTATCAAAAGTCCACTGCTGAACATATGCCACTGCCTTATAAATTTCTTTCAAGGGGAAGGGGAGATATCTTCAGATTTGGTCAGTCAGATACCGCTATCCATCTTTTGTTTCATATCCGTCTATTTTTTATAGAATATGGGTAACAGACCGAGCACATAGTCCACCTGATAGTAAGTAAACGACATCTACATTTGTCCTCGCTTAAGGATCAAAATGCAAAACGTGGTGTCATCCTTGATTACTAAGATGAAATGCCTCGTATCTAGTAAAATTTTGTCGCTTCTTACGACATCCGTGAATCGTAACTTATAGGGTAGCAAATTTTATTACGTTCACACTACATGACCAATTGTTATGTAATATAGAAATAAAATATCAATGTTAGATCCAATTTAACGGGAGTGTTTGCGGGTTAACCGACAGTAAACCACGCCTGCTTTACTTTAGCGACGAAAACGTGTTTGCTGTTTAAAGAATGAAGTTCCAGCGGGCGACAAGTGGTGATATAAAATATCACTTTCACGGACTGGTATTAGGAACCAATATTATCAGTGCAAGGGTAGGTTATTCGCTTACCAACCCGTTGGGTCAGCATAGTCTGTAAATGCAAGTCCTTCAACGTTTAAAGCCATCCTTTGGTTTAGTTTAAATCATGCCGTTAAAGGCCGTCTGTCGTGACATATGAATATTCACTTATCACTTAACAGACACAGGTATCATACTCGTAATAGGAGACTCATGGAATTTAAATAGATGGCCAGAAGTATCCACCTATTAATAAATTAACATAAATACTGCGATTGTCAATGCGCCTGACAAGCGTGGCAACAATGCCAAATATCCCCTATGAAGAGGCAGTTCATTGGCAGTCCTATATACAGCAGTTAACTTTGATAGGCCGCAATTAATGAATGGATACGCTTAGTACCTAATTTACAGCGGCTGGTAATAATGTAGCAAATCTATAGTATCTAAAAGCATGCAATGTGAACTATTCATCATTCTCTAAACCATTTCCCATTATCTGGGGTCGGCGCAGTAAATCTTCTTGTTCCATTCCTTATCCCTATCAGCCGTCATTTCCATACTTACTCCTTTCATTCTCATATCACTCTTCACACAATCGATCCATCTTTTATTCGGCCTTCCTCTGCCCGTGTGTCCCTCCTTAATTAACTCTGTCAATGTGAACTATTGACAGAGTTAATTAAGGCAGTAAGTTATTTACACTTAATATTTATCATTGTTTGTGGTTGCGCGGAAAACCATTCGTATTTTAATTTTATTCGAGGATATGCTTGCCAAGCGTTGTCCTTTCCTTAACCTATCGTCCCTCCGTACACACCGGGGTGGTACGGAGTGGTGAGAGGGCAAAGAAGAGATTCTAGAATGTTGCGTGATTCTCGCAACCAATGAGAAGCGCGCCCGACCGAGATGCATTGATAGGAGGGCCGAAGCAATATAAGCTCGCGCACGGCCCTCGTGCTCTCTCTTCCATCACACCACCGGCCAGGACCGCATCCCTGGGGCCACAGGAGATCCGCCAAAAGTCGCACCGCAGCAACAGAAGCGTCCAAGCCGCATCGAAGTCACACCCCGGTAAGTGTGTTTCTTTTTTCCTATAACTCAATGCCTGCTTGAGTATTTGTTTGTTAGTAAACCCGCACCATTTCATTCCTCCTAATGTGCTCAAACAGGATTCCTTCATAACCTTGGCAAACAATAGATTTCGGAAGAGCGAGTGCATTGTCAAGGAACCGCGTGACACCTCTGCCATCTTGTTGAGGCAGAAGAAGCTTACCGCGTATACAGTCCATCTAGTATAACATCTCGCGTAATAGGGTCAACGCTCGACCGGGGAATCGGACTCGGCATCCCTAAGGCCCGCCGCCCAACCAGTTTAGATTTCTCCAAAAATATTGATTTAAAATATTTTTATGAAAAGGCTTAACTTAAGTACGAGTACGTAAACAAGTTCAAAGTGAATACTTTCGAAACTCAGTCCGTTAAGCGAGTGAAATTTCTCGTTACGTTAAATTTGTTCTTGTTATTTCTTAAATTGAATTCGAGTTTCTCAAAGACGGCTTAAATGTTATCACAAAGTAACATATTGGTAAGTATCTGGTAAATAAAGTTACATATTATTCCATTTTACATATTAATTTTTTGACGAAAAAATAAACTCCTCACGACATACTTATATTTAAAGTACTTGTAATCGCTATTTGAATACATTCAAATTCTGTTCGTTGTTATTAAAGACATATATAACGTCTGTCTTAATACACAATTTCATGGAGAATTGTTTTAATCTAAGAACGACAAACATCCAAATTTTAAGTAGCTTAATATATCGTTACAGCCTAGCTAGCTAGCTTCCACTTCGGAAGGCCTCCCCATAAGTGGGATATTCACCACAGTTACCACGCTTGGCGGGCGTATTATTTTTTGCTGCAGTTCAACTCTTGGTATACCCACGGGACGATATGAGGTAGTGGATATTCTTATACTGTCACCTCGTAAGAGTCCCGTAGTAGCTTATGCAGTCATTGATACTATGAGCAATGAGTTATAAAGGAACGGCCTCACTGAATATAAAAACGTAATTTCTGTTATATGAACGACCTAGGGTAGCATATATAAAGTTATATAACGAGTTGGTATGGTAACTGCCCACAATTTAGAATAATAAGCATTTAATTTTGGAACAACTTAACCGGATTGTTTTTTATTACTACTTTTGACATGTTTATACGAAAAGAAAAAAGTAAAACACATTTGCATGTTTTTATTAAAGTATGTAATACAAAGTATTGAATAATATCTCATGTAACATACTAAAAAGCAAATAAATTAATAAATAAACCCCTTCTCGCCTTAAAACAAAAAGGTCGTGAAACAAAATTTACATTCTTATTATTTTTCTCAAATGATTGCATTATGAGCAGAGTATTGAAAGGAAAATCAAATACATTGCAGTTTAAATTTAATATTATGTCAGTTAAGATGGACAGATGGTGCTAAATATAGCCTATAAACGTCGCAGGTTTATCAAAAAGCCTGATTTTGATCAAAAACCCAGGATTTTGATGAAAACAAAATTACCATGTTCTGTTAAATATATCTTTTTGATAAAAACCCATACTGATTTATTACCTTCGGCTTTGAAAATTAATAATTCTTAAAACTAGAGAGCTATAGATTATGGTCCGATTTTGAGAATGCGAGTTTTCATCAGATCTCCACGTTTTAATATCCCAGGAAGCTGTTCTGGTCGTGTTTTGGTATAATGAATATTCACTAGAGCAATTGAAAGCTGTTGGTAGTGCCTTTTAAGCTAAGTGAACCCCGTTCACGAAGACAGGGTCCGAGAAAGGTTAAGAATATTGAAACGTCCCTATTCCACTTGTATCAGGTTTACATTAATAATTTATTATTATTTATCTCTTTCCGCTTGGAAAAGGCTCACAATATGTTTATACATAAAATACCCGATACATGGGGTTGAGTAAATGCATTTTCGATCATATTTTTCTCACCTACTAACAAGTTGCCTTCAATAATTCAAAGGTGAGAAAGTTACAGAGATATATTATTATGTTGTTATATAAAACATCATGGAGGTCAGACAGTCTGCTGCACCGTAATGAAGGGACCCGACTTGGGAAAAGCTACTTAGGTATGAATCAAACCAAGACGAAGAGAGCGCCGTTGAGAATAGCGTCCCACCAAACAACCATCGCAGAGACGCAATGCAGCAGAACGCAACAAGCATCAATATGACTATCGTCAGGCTTACACCATCCCAAGATCCCCCATACATCTCAGCAGACATCACTACCCATATACTTCCATCCACCAGAACCACAAGATGCATCGAATCAGGCGTAGTAGGCAAGTAGCAGTAAGCATCAATGCAACTATCATACGGATGGTGCCTCCTCACAACCCGCATGATCCTTATCGACTTTGGTAACAAAATTTTTATTATTGTTGACTAAAAACTGCACCAACGTATTACAGTAGCACGGTACTAAGACGCCATTGGACAAAACTCTACGTATCATAGTGCTAATGCATTAAGACATGAAGTTGAGTATGATTGTTACACTTAAAAGTGCTACCAAATACACTCATCCCAATTAGAAAGATAGACGACGTATCGCTATGCGCTACGACACCGGTCACAAACGGTATGGGTGTGCGATGTCCACGAGAAAGCCGTATATATAAATGATATGTCTAGGACATATCGATTAGCGAGTTCAAGTTTATCTCGGTTTCAGTTGCTCGTGAAGCAGCATAAAGGCCACTATAATAATCCTTTTCAAGTCTCATTTCTGTTCACATAATGCTTTTACTAATTTGAGACCTTCCACATATTTTCTTTATTTCATAGACCTTACTATTATATTTCTTTAATATATAGGACTTCAACCCATAACTCTACTATCATAATGCTTATGCACTAAAGAGACCTTCTATAATAATGCTTTAATATAATGGACCTTACTATCATAAGTCCCTAATATAGGACTAGTCATTGTACAACAGTACTCTAAGCAGTCGGTCACCCGACCATACCATATTATGCTAATGCATCAAGGAGACCTTCTATAATAATGCTTTAGTATAATGGACGTTACTATCATAAGTCCATAATATAGGACTAGTCATTGTGCAACAGTACTCTAAGCAGTCGGTCACTCGACCACACCATATTATGCTAATGCATCAAGGAGACCTTCTATAATAATGCTTTAGTATAATGTACCTTACTATCATAAGTCCCTAATATAGGACTAGTCATTGTGCAACAGTACTCTAAGCAGTCGGTCACCCGACCACATACAACGACCAACGAACTGATGATTGAGGCTAATAAGAATGGGATGAGTATCGCTCTAATACTAGAACCATATGTGAGTGGAGTGGGAAACATGAAGTGCTACCGAATTGCTCGAATATATTAATGCTCCCAAAGAGTATGCGGAATGGTTAAGACGGTAATGACCGTCTTCAACAACAACATCAGCTTCACTCATTATCCTACTCTAACCACAAACAATTTCACGGTGGCCAAAATTGTAATGGGTGTCCGAATAGTGGGAATAATATCCCTGTATCTCGAACCGGACTTACCCATTGAACCATACATGGACCATCTAAGACATGCACTTACTAGAATTAAAAAATTGGTTGACCCTGAAATCCATTCCTGGAACTTCCCGCTAATTTCAAATGATAATCATTCCAAATCTCACCAAATTATGACGTTGAATATGAAATATCGAAGTAATTTAAAAAAAAAAATTTTTTCAACATTTTTCGTTAACGATATGTCATAAAGGAATCAACCGATTTTGACCGGACTAACGGTGATCGACGAGGTTTTTCAGAGTTAAAAGCTGATTAGTTTTTGAAATCAGTCAATCAAGTCGTTTAAATGTTATTCTAAACAAACAGTTTTTAAATTTTTTATTTCTGAGATTTCTCAAAATATACCGGTCCGAATTAGTTAAAATTCATAGGAAATCTAAGTTTAATGAAACACTTTAGAAATCCGCTTAGTTCACTTCAATCGATCAAGCCGCTCAAAATTTATATTTTACATACATACACACACACACACACACACACACACACACACACACACACACACACACACACACACACACACACAAACACACACACACACACACACACACACACACACACACACACACGCACACACACACACACACACACACACACAGATGATATTTCTATAGCAGTGGACGTAATTAACAAGGATCTTGAGTACATTAAGAACTGGTCTGACAGGTTAGGCCTGATGGTCAACTTTTTTAAATGTCAGTCCATAATAATTGGTATCCGTCGGATGATCCAGAGATTGAAAACAGTAGCTCTACCTCCTATCCTTTTGAATAGTACTGAGATTCTGTTGTGTTCCACTGTGAAGGATCTAGGTTGTAGTGTTATGCTATTTACATATCATTTTACACTAGTTTAAATTTATTTTTTCATTCTGTTTTTGATTTTCTGCATTCACCTCAAAACTGGATATTTTGTATCACCTTTATTTCCATAGGATTCTGTAACGTTTTTAAACCATAAGAACACAAATCATTTTCACTTCGTATTTTCACGCTATCAGCACTTTTTAAATCGGTGTCGATGGAGTTTACCTTTTTTGATCTTTTATTTAGTTCTCCGTAACTCTGCAATTTCGGGCTTCGTGCGCGCTGTAGCGCTCCTTTTTTTCTATATCAATAATATCTCCTTTTTCACTTAAATCTTGCCGTTTCTCTATTACGAGCCTGAAACCAAAATTTGACATGTTTTGACATCGTTGTTTATCTGGTTGTCATGGCAATTTTTATTCAAATTCGTTACCGGTCTGATGTTTTTACTTCAAAACTTCCACAAAAATACTCTTTTCTTCTTGGCCATTTACAAAAAATTGTTTTTAATTTAAATAATTTCCCGTTCTTATCTCAGATCCGTCGTCGAGCGCGGAGCTCTCTAAAAAAAAGTATAAAAGCCGAACAATTGGCCAATAGATTCAGTCTCGCTTCAGCTTTCAAACTAGAAGCGTCTCCTAAAGGCCTTATCCTGCAAGCCTTTGCCTTCACTTGAAGTCGTCGCCTAGCCACACCTACGCCTCCATCTACTAGTGCCCGCGCTATCTTTAGCCGCTGTGCGTGCTTGCTCCAGGCGCTGCGAGCGCCTACTTCAGGCGCTGAGAGCATCTACCAAGACGCTGTGGTGCCTACTCCAGACACTGCGTGTGTCTACTCCAGGCGATGCGTGTACCTACTCCAGGCGCTGCGTGTGCCTACTCCGGACGCTGCGTGTGCCTACTCCAAGCGCTGCGTGTGCCTTCTCCAGACGCTGCGTGTGCCTAGATCAGGCGCTGCGCACCTACCACTGGCATAGCCTGTGCATACTCCGTGAGCGGTGAGCACCACTGCCATGCGCGGTGTGCCACTTTGGTCTTCGGGCTCCGTTTCAGTACTCACTTATCTTAATTATTTAAAAAAAAATAATTGTAATTCACGTCACCCATCATCATCTTCATATTTTTTACATAAAACTGTAAATATCTTTTAAAATTTTAAATAAATTATTCGTTTTTGTTATATTTTTGTAGTTTCGTTGTTGTTAGGTTCGGTTATTTAGTTTTTTAATTGTCGCTTTACGACAAGGTTTATTAATTGATTCCATCTTGAGTTGGAAAGCCCAAGCAACGACCGTTAGCCAGAAAGTCACCGGTACCTTGCGTTCTCTTTATCGCCTAAAAATTTTTCTACCATACAAAATTAAAACAACGCTTATGCAAAGTTTAATTTTTCCCCTAATTGACTATGGTGATGTGTGTTATTTCGATCTGAATGCAGACCTTCTCAACAAATATGACCATCTTCTGAATAACTGCATTTGATTCATTTTCAATCTTCAAAAGTATGATCATGTATTATTTGGTTTAGTGTTCTTATATTAACTTTTCACTACACCTACTTCATTCCATCTCTGCATCAACTCAAGATAGACTGGTAGAGAACGCCTTAGGCATTAGGTCCGCCTATATACCACATGTGTATATGAAGATAAGATCCAATGCTGTGTTCTGCAGAGAAAAAGATAAAAGTGTTGTTAAAATTATCAGATCATAAACCAAAATATTCTTGAGATTAGAGTTAGGGATAGAACAAAAGATCTTATGGCTATCGATAAATGACGGTATAACTAGCTGATATACTGATAGGCATAAAAGATAACTAAACCAGGAGACAATGATATGAAAGGATTAATAGTACGTCGAAGTATTACTCTCAAAATTGCAAATGAGCAATTTCATGCATGAATTCGGGAAAGTCGTGTACCAACAAAGTTATACGATGTCGTGTTTAATCCTAACTTACTTATGGAAAATTAAGGCGAAGACTTTCAAAAGATTATTCCTTTGAAGATTAAATGTCAAGTTACCTGTATGTTAATAGTTGTAGTTACTACATAATTAACTAAGTATTATGATAATAATTAGCCAGAATATCTGACGGCTTTGCCTAATCGTGAAGTGCGAATCAGTAAAAAATTTTAGTCCCATTTTATATAATATAGGTACCTTATCTTTTTAAAATTAAAATAACTAAAAAGTTTACAATCCTGTTCATAGTTAGTAGCTACAGCATACCTAAACCTAAACCAATCAACCTAAACCTAAATTTTAGACGTAATTACTACGCACTTGATAGAAATTTATGAAAATTTTCCTAAAAGCCAAATATTAAATACACATAATTATAACAATGAAATATATACATATATTCCATACAAAAAATACTTAAAATTTATTTTCAAATATAACCAGCCCCTTAACTAAATGGGTCCACACTTTGATGTGAAGTGACCATTATTACTCAACCTTAGTTTATATTACTTGGCTTTAGAACTATCTACTAACGAACTCTCTCTATGCGCATAAATTACATTATAAGGAAGGATTTAAGTTACTTCCTGCATTCCCATATTTTCTGCACACTTTTGATGGTAATTACATTTTTTACTTTCAAATTAATACATCCTTAACGTGATAAAGTTTTCTGCGGTTTAATTGACTAGTTCATCAGCTTGGCCAAGAAAACTTTTAAGGTATAATGATAATAATAAGTAGGCACTGTCCTGTTACTCGGAAGTGAAAATGGATGATTATGGAGTCAATTCTATCATTTCTTGAATATCTGTCGTTTCCATGTGGAATTTAATAATTGATTTAAAATTAACTTCACAATGAGTCAGAAACTTAAAATTTAGAAAACAGCTCAAATTCGTATGACAGTGAAAGAATATGGTAAAAAAACGTGCTAAAAATTTTACAAAAATCTTCAATAATTTCACTTGTTTCAATTATTTATTACATATTTATGGGAATCCTTTTCTATCTAGAAGTTAGTCTATTCTGGCGCCAAATTGCAGTATCTACACTGTTGAGTTCTATTCTGTAGAGTAAAGTGAACTTGTATAATTACGGTTTGTGAAGCATTTTATATCTCAATCCTCAGAAGTCACAACGCATCTGTAGCCTTCATTGTTTGAAGTTGGTAACAAGTGTACTGTAAAATCGTCAGTCACTTGTCATTTTTTTAAATTACTATTTTTGTCATAAGACGTTTCAGTTTAACTTATAAAGCCTTTGACTGCCGTATCAGTCACTTTGTACGGAGTATTGCATTTAAAACGTAAACAGCGGCAGTTTAAGTGTTAAGTTTTATTTCCTTTAACGTATATTATATTCTTGTAAGTTTTAATAATATGATTAAAATTGTCACTTCTTTATGTAATTTTTATAAATGTGACTGTATTACTGTGGGGAATTTCAAAATAAACATTTTCTTGTAAAAAAGGTGTCCAGTTCGCTAGTCTATAAGAAATAGAGCAGCAATAAGCTGGTATTTTATGCTTGCATTCTACGAGAGCGTGATCCTACTCCGGTCGAGCCAAGTTATTCGTGTTGCAACATAGTACAGCCGCAGCTTGGCTCTACCGCGTTAAGATGGTAGTAAAAACTTATGATTAGTAAAGCCCGAAACATCCAAATGACTTTCAAAAGGTGGTGTTATAATCGGTGAATTTTTAAAACCAGACCGGCGAATGTACAAGACATCTGGGCTGTTATTGCAATATTTACCCCGTCAAACAATCATTGTGATTATGATAAATCATCCCTACAACGGAAGAGGCCAATTTTCTAGCAAGAGAGTTATTTTTAAAAACAGGGAGATGAAGAATCAAGATATTCTATTCTACTCGTGGGCGTGAGAAAACCTCAATGTTAGCTGTAACTAACAGACCGGCAACAGGGAGTTTTGTCATAGTTTTGAAATCTATGGTCCACACGTCTAGCGTGGATGTGCCGATGACGACACATTATAAGTAATAAGGATGTATTATAGTTGTAGTACAAAATTAAAATTTGTTTAAAGCTTAGATAATCTTTTTAAATAATTATTTCGTCGTATGAAGGTGGTGTAAAATATAATTCATCACCCAATTTCGTTCATTGCGTATCGGTGACGACTATGAAAAATACCAAAAAAAAAACAAGTATTTTTGATTAACAGCGGCGTACCTACTAGTCCAGAAGTAAAATACTCAGGCTAGCGACGGGGAAACAGGTTTTAGTACAACGCAGCTGCAATTCACATGGTGTTGCAGTTATTCATGGATGGTGGTAGTCACTTAACATCAGGTGAACCGTATGGTCGTTTGCCCCTTCTCCTATAAAAAATCAAGATAAATGTAATATTATAATACTGGTTGTTGTTGTTGGTGGAATGTTGGTGTGTCTCCGGTGTTGAGAATATAGAATTCCATTTCGTTTAGGAAGGCGTTGTAAGCTTCACCTCTTTGGTCTTCATGGCTGCTTCCCCACTAGTTGCTCCAAGTATTGACATCCCCAACGACCAGAAGGTTTTCGGTTTGAAGTTTCTGGCAAGCCACTTTTGTGCGTACCAAGTATGGCTATATGTCTTGGTCTCCTTCATAGTAGACAGACACCAATCCCAACCTCAGCTTTCCTGCCCACAGGAGCACCGCCACCTCAGTTTCGGTCACCAATTGCGAGTCGTGTATGACCCCTAATCTGTCATCGAAAATGATGATTGCCGCTTTCACGGGTTTTTGGCGCTTAAGGGTGCACTGGATGATTTTGTGTCCGGGGTCAGCTTCAATTCACCACTTTTGTCCACGTATGGTTCTTGTACGAGGGCTATTGAAACTCCCCTTTCCCTTGCTCCTTGTAGTAATTCTGTTGTCGCTAATTTTGATCGCTGTAGGTTTGCTTGGATGATGTGCATGCTGTGAGTTTGGGAAATGTGAGCTTCTGTCATCTTGGTTGCCCTTAGCAGGACAAGAGAGATAGACATTCATTGCTAGAGAGGCCTACATCCAGCAGTAAATTTTTAGAGAGCTGAGAGAGAGAAAGGGACGACAATTATTACTCCTATGATTTAAAGTGAGGTTAGTATTTTTACTACTTTTTTTTATTTTCATTATTTAAAAACTGTAGTGTTCATACACTAGTACGTTTTGTCAGGATGATATATGGATCTAAAATATTGTCTTTCGCTTAAAGCCGTATAAGGAAGCTTACTATGGCTATGCTCGGAGTTTCACTCCAATACTTAATGCATTTTGTCCGAAGTATACAGTATATTATTTTGAGGTTACACAAAGATACACCAAGCTTACTACAATATTGTAATAGCGGAGGATAATACAAGAAGCTTGTATACACCTTTTTTTTAAGAAAGGGTGAGCTATAATGGTAAGGGAAACGGACAATAACGGTACGACTACTCCCCAAACTCGAATTCACCCAGCGGGCGGTGGAACGAGCTATGCTTGGATTTTCTCTGGTGGATAAAATTCGTAAAAATTAATTCTATGGAGAACCAAGATCACCAACGCAGCCTTCTATTTTGCATGCTGAAGTGACAATGGGCTGGTCACATCTGTCACAGAAGCGATAACCGTTGCAGTAAGCATGTCATAGATGGAGCTGCGTTTAGGTAAACGTCGTATGAGCCGCCCCCTGGGTAGATGAAGCAACGATCTGCGCAAGGCGGCTGACAGCAACTGGATTCATGAAGCCGAAGATCGGGTTAAGTGGCACGCCTTGGAAGAGGCCTACGTTCAGCAGTGGACTGGCGCAGGTTGATGATGATGATGATGATGGTGAATATGACAAATCCTCCCCACAAAAAGGGGATACCCATATTCAGCAGTAGACTTAGAAGTTGTCAACCTGTACGTTCGAAAGGCGAATTTATTCGATTCGCCGGTTGGCTCGCGACGTAAAATGGCAGGAATTGCAAATTTTTTGCTAACTTGCAAATTTTGCTATATTTTCACTTTGAGACAATATTTATGGATAAAACTTACAGGGATTCTTATTGAATGTATAAACTATCGAATAAAATTATTTTTAGTTGCTAGAAATTGTAATAAAATTACCCTTTATAACATAGTAGTAGTAGATACTTCACTTTTAGTCTAAAATTACTACTAATTTGAATTCTACATTTGTTTTTGGAGAAGTCTATATGAAAATGTTTGGAAATATGTATATTTTTATGTTTTATATGTTCCTATTCGTTACTCATATCAAAATATAAAAATAAAAAATAAACCAAATCAATTTTTATCTGTATGAGATTTCCGAATAATATTTCAAATATATTTTTGTGTGAATTTGATATAAATACAACGTCAAGTTATTTTAAATATGTTACTAAACTATTTTTTACATTTAACACTAAAAATAAATGAGAATTGGAAAAATAACACATTTTTGACCCAACCGCTAAAATGGGTCTTCTCGATTTCGAAGTACTTTTGGCACTTACTTTTAACTGTTTATGTCACAAATTATATATCTATGTTTTATTGCAGGGAATACACGATTGTATAAATCTCACCTTTTTATTTCAAAAACACACAGAAAAACGGAGAAATCACTCAGAAATAGCTCACGCACTACCACGCACTACTGTTGTAAAAAGCCAGAATGATTTTTATGTCTAATTTTTAGTTCGAAATTGACAGATTATGGTACCAAATTAAAGAGTATGTCTTTGTCTATGTCTGTATTATACATTTCAGTATAAATTTGTTATAATTTTTAATGACAAACCTTTTTTTGTCGGGTTCGCCCTCATAAATTATGAGTGGTACTAATGTGTACCATTGTCGAGCGGGCGGAGGGCGTTTTGTTAGTCACATTTGTACCACTGTCGAGCGAACAGGAAAAGAAAAGTAACAAGAAACTATTCCTATGATTTGAAGATAGATTCTCTACTATTTAAAAGCTTGCCAGAAACTTCAAACCAAAAACCTTCTGGTCGTTGGGGATGTCAATACTTGGAGCAACTAGTGGGGAAGCAGCCATGAAGACCAAAGACCAAAGAGGAAGCTTACAACGCCTTCCTAAACGAAATGGAATTCTATATTCTCAACACCGGAGACACACCAACATTCCACCAACAACAACAACCAGTATTATAATATTACATTTATCTTGATTTTTTAGAGGAGAGGGGGCAAACGACCATACGGTTCACCTGGTGTTAAGTGACTACCACCATCCATGAATAACTGCAACACCAGGGGAATTGCAGCTGCGTTGTACTAAAACCTATTTCCCCGTCGCTAGTCTGAGTATTTTACTTCTGGACTAGTAGGTACGCCGCTGTTTATCAAAAAATACTCTTTTTTTTTGGTATATTTCATAGTCGTCACCGATACCCAATGAACGAAATGGGGTGATGAATTGTATTTTACATCACCCTCATACGACGAAATAATTATTTAAAAAAGATTATTTAATATTTACTTTTACTACCCCATCTGATGGTTGGTGTTACGCAGTCGACGATGGTGAAAGTTCACTGACTTATCAAAAGCCTATTCACTTTTACCTTGATGACACCCACATTGTAGTCGGAAGGAAAGACAGATTCTGGTAACTTGGTCTTTTCTCTTCTTTTGTATTTGGTTTGAATGCGTGGTTAGTTAACAAATAAAGGTGAAGACTGGCCGATCATCTGGGTTTTAAATGGTGGAAGTGAGAAACAGGAATTGTGTTATACAATTTCTGCGTACACTTTTCAGAATAATCATATCACACACTCTTCTTAACGCCAGAAGTAATATATCGATGACGGGCAGCAGCATCAAAGGTGCGAGACGTATGGTACACATGATGGTTAAGGTAAATCCCTTATATAACAAGAAGAGGCTCATATCCAGTAGTGCACTTTCTGAGCTGTTAAAGATGAAAAAAAGTTATTTGATGGGTGACGCCTCTTGTATAGATGGAGCGATTATATTCGTAAGGTGACTGCTAGCAAATCGATCTGTGAACGCCTTAGACTAGGCTCTTGTCTAGGTTAAAAGGAAATGGTGATAACTTGTTTGTTCTTCATAATCCGTGATGAAGAATTTTCACTGCTAGACATGGGCCTCTCACACTGTGAGAAGGACTGACCTTAAGGGAATATAGTAAGTCAGCTCAAATTCTAATTTCGCCCCCACTTCCCCGCGCGTCGCATGCTATGTACCGACATGTTTGTAATCACTAATACTGTAAGTAGATAGGTCGTTAGATACTTATTACATTAGGTTTATCATATTTATGCCTGTTTCTTAACGCCAACCCAGTCGCTTCTTATTTTTATTACGGTTATTTCCCATTTTAATTTTACGTCGTCCTGTTACGTAATGTGTATTCTGATCGTAAGCGACACAACCAACATATGAAAGGGGACTTCAAAGGCCCAAGCGAAACTGACCGGGCGGCAGGAATCAAGCTTCAAGACGCTGATAGTTTAGGTAATTTCTTTTTTACAGTGAAAAACATGGTATTTAAAAAAAAAGTAAATAACATAATCACTGCTTTATAGTTAGTTCAGTTAGTATGCAAAGTTTCATGATCTTATTTAAAGTATTTTATGATTAACAGCGGTTTATTTTGGAGGTAACTTTGGAATTTTTTTCTATCGAGAAAATTTTACGGAATCGTGTTTTCGTATAACATAGTCCTTAACATTAATCCTCAACTTTACCATATATTTATTTCAAAATTAATGCTGCAATATTTTCGTCATAACGGAGGATCTTGCTAAGCCATTTGAGGTTATATTTCCCCTTAATATACACGCCTGGCAGGTTCATTGACGATCGCAGTACCAGACGTCTCACTGCTTCTCACCACCGCACCGGTCTATATAGGTCAGTATATATTTTACGCGTGATTAAGAAATCGTATCAAATATTTATTAAATAACTATGAAAATCTTTTTTGACAAAAATATTACATGTAAAGATATTTATGTTAGTAAACTAGGATATTACACCTGTATTTTAGGGGCTAGTTTCCTTCCTGATTCTTTAAATAGTTGAATTATTTATTTAAAAAAAAATTAAATTTGGTTGCTTGTTTAAACTATAACCAGACTGCATAAACAATGAAGCATTGTTAGCTTTGGAAGTAAAATAGTTATGTTATTTGGAAATCATTGTATGTAGATATTGTAATATAATAACGCTTGGTTTCTACTTTATTGTTATCTTAAAGCATGAATGTACGCAGAATTATTAATCATGCCCTAGCTTACAATTCTCTCGCGTTTATTTCATAACATACATAATATGCCTTCATTAATCATTAATTTAATCGTCAATTATTAAAGCTTAACAAAAGTCAACTGCTGAATATGCCTCCCCATAGATTACTTCATATACGGGCTTGCCATAATCGCCGTCCTTGACCGACTATTATGCAAATTCGATTTTTAATAGTATAAAAATTTTGTCAGCAAAATGCCCATCTCTTCGTATATTGCGTGTGTCTTAACCGTATGAGTGGTTTCAATATGCAATAAAAAATAATTATAAATCTTATTGTTTTTTATTTATACATTTAAAAAGTACAAGAAATTGAAATTTAAATGACATCTAATTTTTAAACATAATGTTTTAAATAAGTGACGCCACCTATAGAATGGCTGTCAAACTTATTTTGTACGAGGATTGGTGTCGATGGAAGCACACATACAAGCAATTACGTCGTATTAACACTAATACAAACCCGATTCGCGAATTTACACATTAAACTTCTGATTAATATTTTTGACACATCAATATTTCTTTATTTTTGTTTCTAATATTCACGAAATATAAATAGTTCCAACTTACTGGTTGTATGGTATGTCTCCTTTGCTTAAATTTCATTTCCCGCTATTCTTTCGACACTTTGCCATTTTTTAAATAATTTGAATGTAGCGACGCTTGAAACGAATATTGGAAACCATTGATTGTGTTGACATTTATAGGTGTGAATTGACTTCTTAGTGACATATTAGTGCGTCTATTGAGACTGTAGAAGTGTGGCACGTGGCTCCAGAATTGTAACCTTGAAATTCTTAAAGAGCTGGAACCAGAAGCTCTTACAACATCTAGCAATAATTCAATCTCACTGTCACATCACCTCCTCTTTGGTTTAAAAAAAATATGGCCCAATTATTCCACTAGCTGATATTCGAGCCCACACAATGACCTTAGGGCTATGAAGAGGTTTTCGATGCATCTCGCGGGGATTAAATTCGGACCAAAACCGGCAATTTTGCTTATTTACATGCCCTTTGACATGAAAGTTTGCCTCATCACTGAAGATTATGTTGGAAAATTTATGTATGTATGAAAGATATGAAATGAAAGATATGAAATGATTATGAAAGATGAATAAATTATGAAAATTTATGTTCCAGCATTAAATTAGTAAAATTTTGTCGGAGATTGGCATCATTAGGCTTCAACTCTTATGTCAACTGAATTTTATACGTTTTTAAATGCAAATAACGGTGCAAAATCAAAGTGGTCCTCTTGATGTTCAAGATTTGGCTTCTTTTGCGAGTCATTTGTCCTAGATTGTCTTTAATCGAATAAATCGTATAAATTCAAGACAATGACGTCAACTGTCATTAAATGAAATAGTTGTGATATAGTTATTTGTGAGGTTCTGGCGTTCATACAAAATCAAGTAGATGTAATGTGTGAAGAAAGCATTATTCGTCTATGTATAACAGCATTTAGTGATGAGGATATTATGGCTGCTAAGGACTTACTGTATCAATCAGTGCGAACTAAAGAAAAGTAAGGAAAGTAAAAACTGAAGTAAAAACACAACGGGACCTGGAAGACATTATCTCGCTCATTAAATGTACGGAAGCTGAGCATATGCCTACTCATATAGACGTCACAAGGCTATTAAAAGATATAATTATTCTTAAGGATCAAGTACAAGAGCTAAGAGAACAGTGTGTGACGGCTAAAGAACTAAAGGAGCTAAAAATGGAAGTATGTAATCTACGACAAGCATCACTGATTAACAATATTGAACCCGAAAACTGTGTCAATACTAGTAGAGGCGGTTTTCGTAACTTATTACAATATGAAATTATGAGGGTAGCAGTGGACCATTTTCGCATTTTGAATCTAGCGCAATGAAAAAACTCCAGAGCGGGCACAAATATCTGATAATAATATGACCTCATTTACTCGGAATGAATCACAGTGCCATATAATAACTCATTCACTATCTCTGTCACTCGCAATACAGCCGTTCACACAAGAGAATAACGACGAATTGATGAATGGGACCAGTAAGCGAGATTGCGATGCGTCTAACACAGGTGTGAAAAAGGTGATGCGATTGTGCACTACGTCTTATGTCCCCCACCTATTACTCAGACAACAGGTACGCAGTCCCGTATATCGACGAACGCGACAGTAATGATGAATCATAATGAGCGTAAAACATTTACACAAGTAGCGAGATCGGGTGGCGTTTTTAAATACCCTAAAGATGAAAATTGGATTACGGCGCAGAGAAGAAATCATAGAAACCAATTTATAGGTACGCAAGGACAATCACGAGACCCTTCTGGTAAATTTAAGGCAGCGGACATAAAAATACCATTGTTTATAAACAACGTGGATAAAGAGGCATCGATACAAGATATAAAAGTCAAAACAAACGTGGTTGTTCATTTAATTGAGATTAAAATGAAACGTCAGAAAGACTACAAAGCATATAAAAATTTTGTTCCAAAGCATAAGATAAAGGTTTTTTTGGATGAGAACTTCTGGCCAGAAGGAATTTCTTTTTAAATTTATTGAGTTCAGGGCTAACAGGTCACAAAGCCCGAGTAAAAATACAGAGGCTGAAGCTTAAAATACATTAATAATATAATTAGGTAAAATAATAATAATTTTAAAATAAATATATAATTACCTATATTACACTTACATTATAAAATTATAAATATCTATATCAATATTTATCATATGCATAGAAATAATAATATGGTTTTTTCTTCCGATCAGAAAATTAAACTTTAAGTTAGTTACAACTGTAAATCTGTCATGAGGTCAGTGGATGGGGTAAGAGAGTTATGTAAGTCTGCACACGTAATTGCTTTGCAAGAGACTTGGCTTTTGCCCCATGATGTCACATTTATTGGCACCATTGACGAAGATTATGAATTCACAAGCAAATCTGCGATGGACACTTCGGCCGGTATTCTACGCGGGCGTTCGTACGGCGGCGTCGCTATAATGTGGAAGAAGGGCTTATTTTCGTCTGTGGAAGGCGTCCCATGTAATAGTGTAAGGGTTGCGGCGATCAAATTGAGTGTAGCAGATCGATGTTCATTAGTATTTTCTGTGTATATGCCGGTAGATGATGTGGATAATTTGAGTAAATTTACGGAGGTTAAGGTTAAGAGAAATTAATGCCGTAATCGAAAGTAGTGAAATATTATATATTAATTCTATTTGCATTCTCGGTGATTTTAACACTCATCCGAAAGAACAGTTTTTCACTAAACTAATGATTTTTTGTGAAGAGTGAAGTTGGCTCTATGCTGATGTGTTCAAGTTGGGATTATCTTCTAATACTCACACTTATGTTAGTGAAGCGCATAAATGTACGCGATGGCTTGATCATTGTCTCACTACTGAGGCAGCTTGGCAATGTGTAACTAAAGGTTAATTATGACGTATACTGGTCGGATCATCTACCATTAGAAGTGTAATGTGAGCTAGCTAGGTTGCCTCCTAAAATGAAAATGATATGTAATACAAACCCTTGTAATGTGATAAGATGGGGGGAAAGGAACAGCGAACAAATAAATTATTATCACGATATTTGTAATAGAAAATTAAAAACTATCGATCTCCCTGAGGTATTTAGATGTTGCGCTGATCAAATATGTAGTAATGTGGATCATAAAGCACATATTGATATTTTTATAGCTCTATTATTAACGTGTTAAAGGAAGCTTCAGTAGATAGTTATAAAGTACGTTGTAATAAAAGAAAAAATATAGCGGCGTGGAACAATCATGTAAGGGAGATACATAATGAAGCTCGACTCTGCTACCAGATGTGAATCCTACACGGTAAACCTACATCTGGCGTTTTGTATGAAAACATGTGTGAGACCAGAAAGCGTTTCAAGTCTCTACTTAAGTGGTGTCAAGATAATGAGACACAAATTAAACAGGACATTTTGGCCAAACATAATAAGTCAAAAGACTTTAGGGTGTTCTGAAAACACACTAAGAAGTTTAATACAGAGTTATGTGTCCCAGCTAGCGTCCAGGGCCAAATTGAGCCAGGTAAGATAGCTGAATTATTTAAAGATATTTTTAAGGTTCAATCTTCGATTGCGTCGACGCAGCAGGTGATTAGTGCTGAACAAGAATTAAGTGGTGAATATCACCGTATTAAAACTGAGGATATAGCTTGTGTAATAAGTGGCATTACTAGGGGTAACTCTCCTGGTCACGACGACCTCAGGATTGAGCACTTGCAACATGCGGGTGTGCACTTGCCAAAGGTGTTAACTCTATTGTTTAATCTATGTCTAGGACATGCGTACTTACCTGGAGAGCTCATAAAATCCATGGTTGTACCAATATTAAAAAATAAGACTAGTGATGCCTCCGTTGGGTCCAATTATCGCCCAATATCTTTGGCTACCGTAGTTGTGAAGTTTCTGAACAGTTTGCTTGATCAGCAACTCAGCCAACACATTCATCTACATGAGGCTCAGTTTGGTTTCAGGCCGGGGCATTCAACTGAAACTGCCATACTGCGACTCAAACATATTGTCCAGTATTACACTACGCGAAAAACGCCGGTTTACGCGTGTTTCTTGGACCTGTCGAAGGCATTGACCTTGTTTCGTACAATGTGCTATGGGATAAACTTAACTAGGAAACTAGCACACCCAAAGAAGTAATTAACCTCTTCAAGACTTCAAGTATTGGTATCACAACCAAGCTAACTGTGTGAAGTGGGCTGGCTCATATTCGTCGGATTACAGGTTGGAGTGCGGGGTGAGGCAGGGCGGCCTTAGCTCCCTTCAACTTTTCAACCTGTACATCAACGGTCTGATCGTGGAGCTCAGTGATGCCGGAGTCGGCTGCTTAATTGACGGTGATACTATGCCGATGACATGGTTTTGCTGAGTCCTTCGATCAGGGCCCTCGAAAGGCTAGTGGGCATCTGTGAAAGGTACGCTGCGCTCTGGTCTCAAATATAATTGTAATAAGAGTGAACTACTCGTGTTTAAGGCTGGAAATAGAAAACCTAAGTCTGTTCCTCATGTTAAACTTGGAGGAGTTACACTGAGTAGAGTCACCAAATTCAGCTATCAGGGACACTGGGTCGCCGAGGATCTTTCTGACAATTTAGACGTTGAACGGGAACGCAGAGCGTTGGCAGTGAGGTGTAATATGCTTGCCCGCAGGTTTGCTAGGTGTACCAATGGAGTTAAGATAACGGTATTCAAAGCTTGCTGTCAGACATTCTACACCTGTAGAATGTGTAGAATGTCAATGTATGACGAACTGTACTCGCCGAATTCTCAATGCGCTACGTGTTCAGTACAATAATGAATTCAGGATGTTGTTGAACTGCCACGCTTTTGCCACTTTTTCTGAGGCACGCGTGGACAGTTTTGCAGCAATATTATGCAAAAGAATAGCCTCCATAATGCGTCGCGTGCAAGACAGCACCAACAGCCTCATAGCTTTCATATATGGAAAGCAAGATTGCCCGGTAATGAGGTACTGGAACACAGTGCATATGGGTTCCAGACGCAATATGTTTAATAATAAATAATAATTTTTTTGTAGTTATAATTTAGTTATTTTGTGAATTTACTAACCCCCAATTTTTAAGTTTTAAGTGTACTAACAAAATGGGTGTACTTACTACTACCCGAATAATGAAATAAAATTATTATTATTATTTAATCGATTCATGAACGCGTTGAATAATCTCCGGCGTCCGAATTGACCTCAGGCGGCCCGCATTATTTATTATTACTGTAGATCCAGTTTCTTTGAACATCTTAACCTATTTTCGAATAGAATTTGCGCTCGGTATTTCTCTGATGTAAGCCAAAGGTAACGCGATACATTAGCGTAGCAACTTTCACAGAATTGTTGTTGACATAATACACGCGAACACAAAACGCACGTTGAGCTCCTGAGAACGCATTCATGGTGACCAAAAATTCTACAAAATGGCGCGTCTAACGACACACCTCGTGCTACGGGGGCACGCGGTATGTCGGTCCTCTAACGGTTTTTCAATTATACCAAACGCTCATACAGTTAAGGCCCAGCCTGTATTTCCCTAAGTGTCACATACGAGGTGATATGTACAATGGATTCTCTAACGTCACAACTACGCGACATATTATTATACCTACGCCATCCTAAGTCTAACTTAACGTTCGAAAATAAAAACTAAAACTAAAACGTAGAGCTATTTTACTTCATTTAATTTAGTATCACAGCTATATTTCATATCATATTTATTATAAAATGTTTAACCGTTGCCGATAAATTACTCACAAATCTCATAGTCATGGTTCACCAGTTGACTTTTAAGGCGTTCAGGATGTTAAGGGGTTTGGCGTGCTACTGCAGCGCTGGTGTTGTCACGAAGCTTAACATGGATAGATTCGCTACTATTATGCACAAGCGCTGCGCCTCACAACTACTCCGCGTACGCGACAGGGTGGTGTTATCATCCTGTTCACGATGGCTGATATCTGGAACTCGTCGTGGTAGAGGTGTTTTTACTACAAAGGCGGTTGTGCTTTACAGTGGGTTATTGCGCAACACATACGGAGCTTTCTCATAAGGGGATCATTTCTCCATATGATTTCTCGTATGAAGAAGGTATAGCCTGCGAGACTGAACAAATATCCAGATCCAAAGACCATTGATCCAGATTTCATCCGAGAATAAAACGCTATTCCACTTGATTCCACAAAGTTTGGAATCACTCTCAATCTGCTACCTCGATGTCAGTTTCGACTAATAACGAGGCATTCCATCTTAGTCCTCACGGGTGATAACGCGTTTGCAATTTAAGAATAATATTTGGTTTCTGTTGTCTGTGTGTTGTTTGGTTTCCTTTCATAATTCATAACCGTAGCCGTACCATTAACTAACCATTAGATGAAAATATGTAATCGTTTGTCATCTAAAGGTGTTTACAACCTTTTTGTATTATTCTCCGCAATTATGATATTGTACTCAGCATGGTGTATTTTTGTAAAATAGCAAAATAAAATATTGCATACCTCAGATGAAATTCATTAAGTATTTTAATAAAAGTTTAAATGTACTTGTACATCTTGATGAGTAATATTTCCCACGAGTTATTGCTATTTCTTAATAAAAATGCACGCAATCTCGTAATATTCAGTAGACGGACGATTTATTCACTCAAGGAATGTGTATTTATAGAAGTTGAGAAATATTGTTTCCCTCTGCTTTATTTTTCAATAGTTTATAACGTATTAATTCGTTCTTATTTGTTAATTTGAATTTTTAAACTTTTACTTTAATATCAGAATAATATAAGATTAAAATAGGAAATGGACTAATTGTCCACAAGATGGCAAGTTGTTACTGGAGGTCATGGACGCTTGCTCTAAATTTAAAGAAAATAATTAAATTAAATAGTTTCCACCTAATAGTTTCCAAAGTCGCTACTAAGTCAATCTGTTGAAGAATTAAGACCCTAAATGCCTAAATTATGTTTCATTTTCTGCTGGTTTCTTCTTATTTCTTTTTCTAGTCCCACAGCTGGATACGAGCCTCTCTCGTAGTAGAGAGGATTACCATGATTACTCTTAACAGGCATTGACGATCACAGTACCAGACGTTTACACCGTTTTGTGCATTTTGCGTCTGGTAAACGTCTAAACGTCTGCCACGCTATAGGAATTAATTAGATTTTTCTGACATTTATAATAGCCGCCGCTTACGTCACATATGGCGGAACGGGTGGATGGATCCTCCGACGCCGCCATGACCTGACACATTTATTATAAAGACCTTTTATTTGTACGTAGCGGAATCTTTATGGATACGTTTCTATCACCGGGAGCAGACGAGCCCTAGACTGATGGGGTTTTAATGGTATTTTATTTTTAAAATGCGTGTGCATTTGTTTTATTTAATTTTTAATCAAATCAAATTTTATTTGGTAAAGAAAGATAAAATAGAAGATACCTCCTCAAGTTCCTTTGCCGTTTTATAGAAATGGGTTTTAGAAAAGTTTGAAAACAATAATATGTTTATTTCTTTTATTCAAAAAAAAATTAGAAAGCTGTTAACAGTTTTTTAAGTCAAACGAAAAATGTAAAGGCAATCTGTCTTTGTTTAAAACAAAGACTGATTGCCTTTTCACCTCTGCAGAGCTTTCATTTAGTTATAATTTAAAAAAAGATCATCAGCTTTTAATAGCTATTAATTTTGAATATTACTCAAGGGCTATTAACATTAATAATATCATTAAACTCTTGAAGTCGAGCATTTTCAACTTACTGTTGGGACTACGTTACGAGAGTAGTCGCAAGGGCGTTGTAGATAACTAGACAAGTTTTGTTATTTTCGTTAATAGTATTTTGTAATATATCGTTTATTTTTTATAAAATAAAAACTCTAGCAATTACAACAAACATTAATAACGTTAATAAATTTTCCTATAACTACTCCAGGTTAGCTTAAAATGGATACACTTAGCTTATAAGGCACTACCAACTGTTTTCAACTGGTCTAGTTAATATTCATTCTTCCAAAAGATACCTTAAGGAGCTAAGTTACTAAACAAACACGAAGGATCCTAACTAAGACGATACGCTATAAATATTACAAAGATAAAAACATATTTATAAATTCTGGTCACAATATATAGTTAATCATTTTATATAAAAGGGGAAATAGTATCAATAATATTTAATATATGAAGAGGGGGGCGGCGTTACAATATGAAAAATAAATTTTTTGGCATTGAGAATTTACAATTATCATACGTAACGTAAAATTATTATTCCTCTGAGCGATGCAAAAGCTATTTAATATGTGTTATAAGTATATATATATATATATATATTTATTCCGTTCCTTTTTTGTGGCGCTATAGAGACCAAACGCCCACTAATTTTGGTGATTCTTGCGTCAATCGATTTGTCTTAATATTCTGAGTTTACATTGAAGACATGACAGTAATCACACTTCAATATGGCGAACTACGCGAAACTTTTTAAAGTACGGTATCATTGAATAAGTCTTTCAAAAGCATCTTTAGGTTTATGTAATCATTTTTCATGATGAATAAAAATTTAAGATCTATATCAATTTAAAGTTGGTTGACAAACATTCTCACTTAAATTTTCAAAATATACGTTAAATCAACGCTATAGTTCTTATATAATCTTAACAGTATTTAACCATTAGGCTTGTTTCACTCGAAAAAATTTCATATGACAGCAATTTTTTTTCCAAAATTTTAAAAATGTACCTAAACAGACTGTATACTGTTTAGTGTGAAAGTAGTTTTATGAAAACTAAAACTATGTTGCGTAAGTACATGTACGCATTACATATTATGTTGTCTTTATTTATATATAAAATCAAACGCCGTTAAATCAGCCAATTAGCATATAATTAAGTGCTAAGTCACGGTGTTTTTATAACCCACGTTTACATTTAATATATTGCATGTCAAGATTTCTTCACCTTAATGCTTTACATTATTAAATTTGTAATATATTATAAATTTATAATATTTAAGCAAAGAGATTAGAGCACACTTACCAAAAATTGAATTCGTTAAAGTAATAAGCTATTCCAATAAAGTGATAGCTTACTTACCTGATTTAATATACTATTTTATTAACTAAATTTAACTAACGAGCACACAGTTCAACATGGGCACCTACATTTCAATTTAGAATTAAAATAAATGATGCGTTGTCACTTCTAAGGACTAAAATAGAACGTTACCAGCAAAATCTGGATCTCGTCAATTACTTAGGAAACACAGTTACATCATGCTGTTATTTCACGCTGGCTTTGTTAGCATTTTCTTATCACGGTAAATATTGTACGTAATTGTAGCGTTATTTTATGAAATAAAAACTACAAAAAAAGACTTATTTAAATTAACAGCATTGTCACAAAGATATACACAGAGCCTGAGTATGTACTCTTAAAAAATCTCAGAGACTGAAACGGCTAATAGTTTATTAATTAAATATAATGTAAATATTTCAATTTTATGTACTTACTCAATGCAAATATTATCCTCAAGTAATAATATTATTTTGGGCTTAATTTTTAATCATAAGTAAGTAAATTCGAGGGCGGTATATTGCCATAGTTCAACTTGGCTGGGTAGGGTTCGGGAAATTACAATACATCTTCTCGTTAGGTATACCTCAAAACCTGAAACTAGATTGTACAACCAGTGCGTGTTTCCAGTAATGACTTATTGATCTAAGATGTGGTCCTTCACTGCTGGCCATATGAGGACGCTAAAGGTCACTCAGCGAGCTATGTATAGGGCTATGCTCAAGGTTTCTCATAAACTTAGAAATTACGAAATCCGTAGTAGAATCAGAGTGACCGGCATAGCCCAACGGATTAGTAAGCTGAAGTGGAAATAGGCCGGCCATATAGCACGAAGAACCGACAACAGATGGGGAATAAAGGTTCCCGAGTGGCATCCTTGTACCGGTAGGCGTAGTACGATCTGGTAAGACATGCAGGAAGTCGATAGATGCAGTGGACTTGTGGAATGACTTGTGGAATCATATTGATGATGAAGTAAGTAAACTCGGTTAAAATACCTTCATTTAAATGTATTATTAATGTTATATAAAAACCGACAATACTATATTGTTTTACCTTTTTAGTAGTCGTTTCATTATTCAATCGTCGAATATCAACTTATCAATTGCTCTCTTCGCTTGTCACTATCACTACAGCCCATCACAAGTCCTCTACAGAATATAGGCCTCCCCCATAAATTACCACCTGCAAAATATAATATAGAATAAGACATAAACCTAAACTTGAGCACAAGAAAACTTCTTAGACGATACAATTTTCCACATATTTGGTTGGACTGACTAAATATCATTAAAAATAGGGTATAATAGAATTATACAACGTGACATATGAAACCAAAGGATTCAAAGGTTTATAGAACAGCCACTGGGAACATTGTCATACAAAAGTTTTTATCGCATACGTCAGTAGCATTATCAAGTTTTAAGTAGCATAAACACGTAATGAAATTTTTAGAAAAAACTTCAACGCATTTGGTATATTATATTCAACAATTGTTTTTACTCAGCCAAAGTTATTGCACACGCATACAACTTCATGTGGTCGTATATTATGTTCAATAATTGTTTTTACTCAGCCAAAGTTATTGCACACGCATACAACTTCATGTGGTCGTATATCACACTAGACTAAGTGACTTAGTACCAGTTACAAATAGGTAACAAGAACTGGATTACGATTTCAACTGCTTTGTCTAGTCTATCGCTCGTTAATATTTAAATGTCATCGAGTGAAACAATATTGATTTGAAGCCTAGAAAATTGCTGAAATTGTTTTTGATTTTGATTTAAATGAATTACAAAATTTATAAGCTCAATAATAAAGATCCGTCAACACATATTTCAGTCTGGCCATAGCACCACTTAAAGAGTTGGTGTCTGCTTGAGTATAATATTTGCAAGTCATTAGTTATATTAATGGTAAGAGCAGCTTTAAACGAATGTAAATTTATCTTATCATTATTTATTTCTATATTGATATTCAAAAATCCGCTATTTAATATCATCGCGAATCAGAAGATGGTCAGCATTATTTTTTTAACACCAACTCAAAAATAATGCAACTACTACGATAGTCAACCCGGCTCCCAATCGTGACAGCTATGTTACGAGTTAAACCCGACAATTGACCTCTCGGCCGAAGATGGAGCCACCTAGTCGGACTATTTGTCCCAGGTAAACATACTCGTCAACAACTTTCAGCGTAATGCTGCCAATAAATTCCGGCATAGGTGAGACATGTACGTCAAACGTTTTTTTATAGGATATGGGTGCCAAGCGAGCACACAGTCCACCTAATGCTATGATGCCTGATGTAGATGGCTATGGGCTACAGCAACCATTTACGGCTGGTATTCTGTGAGAGCGTGGTCTTTCCCCAGTCGAGCCGACCCATTCGTGCTACAACTATACTATTAATACAGCATGATCTTCGTTTATTCAATATTCATATCAAGACTTATACGTTAATAAATTAATGAAATATGTATATTCATTTCATGTTAGACAAAAATCTGTAAACTAGTTTTAAATAGTTATACAATTCTCTATTATATAATTAGGTGCTGATGACATAATATATCACCATGTATAATCGCGAGAACTGTGGCGAATATGTTTATCGACATTGCTTCGATTACAGGATCGGGCTTATTACTTTACTTTTAAGTGCCATAAACTAAAGGCATTTTAATGAGTACCGTAGTATGTGTCATCGATGAAAAATGATGAAATTTTTTGTGTGCGCTTGAGTGGGTTCCTGGTTGAATGGTTTAGATTCAGAAGAGAAGATGGTTGGGTGCTGCCATCTGCTTGGGATCCTATAATTAACAAAATTAAACCCAAAACCAAGCATACCACTGCAAGAATTCAAGATAATGTGAGCTACGTTTCGCGTAAATCGGACCAAAAATTAATATTTCAAAAACTGAAGTTAACCGGGCTAGTAACAATGACATTGGGACGAATTCAAACATCTAGTCCCCCGTGACCATGGGTGAGCTGTAAAGCAACCGAGACGTCGGGAATTAAAAATAATAGGGTAAAAGTGAATTAATAAACGCGACAGAATGCCGAAAATTAGTTTTATGCAATGTGTAGTGTTCCGAAAATTCTTTTTACTTCAAATATATGTAGGTATCTGAACAGAATTTTTTCTGCCTTTCAAAATGAAATATCATGTACCATTACAAATGCAATTTTGGTCTATGATTTAATGGTCCCATTGTTTATGACTTCACAAAAATAATGTACCAACAGTGTTATTAGCCTAGCATATCATAAAAGGTAATAAATGGGACATTGAATTTGTGACTTCATTTTCGATTATCCTTATTAGCCAATGTTTTTTGGTTACACATAATCTGAGTAACACGCTGCTTTTTTGTATTTGTCTCTCTCGAGAATTACAGATTTATCTCTCTGTTTTTTGATTTATCTCATTATGCTGCAATATATACCGGTAATATGTTGCTATTATTTGACCAGCTTTTTTATGTAATAGAATCATGCTGTTATTTCACGCTGGTATACTGTGCGAGCGTAACCAAGCTGATTCATTCGCGCTGCAACTACAACTTATTTTTATATGTCACAGTATTTATTTGGTAGTCATATGGTACAAAACCTTATATTGAGTTTTTCTCTCAAGAAATTCTCAGTAGCTGCCCGAGTCAGGAAGTTGGCGGTGTCTCACCCCAGTGCCTCGGAAAGCACGTAAAGCCGTTGGTCCTGCGTCTGATATCTCTCCGGTCGTGTCGGTTTACTGTCCCATCTGATTATGAGAGTGAGGGAATAGAGAGTGCACCTGTGCCTGCGCATACACTTGGGCACTATAATCTTGTCCTGCGTCGATGGCTAGTCTCCGTTGAGGCTGGCCGCCGTGACCGAAATTCGGTTTGGAGAACATTATTATTACTGCGATCTTACATCTGCCAGCCAAGCTTGAAGATTGAGGCAATTACAGAGGTAGAGGTGGCATTATCAGATGTGGACTTTTACTGACTAATAAAGAAGTCTTTATTGGTAATTAAAATATTGAAATACAGTCTGTCTTATCGTCCGATTTCAATCTGAGTGAGATCAAGGCAAGATTGAATAGGCTTTTGTTACGCTATGGTAGTGCGGTTTATAACCTAGGGCTTCATCACCACTTACCACCAGGTGTTATTATAGTAAAGCACTGGTTACAATTAGAATTCTCGTCACGATGAGAAAGGTTCATGTCCAGCTGTAGACTTTTGTAGGGCGATAAAGAAGATATTTTGATTTAGATTTGGGGCAGCAAGCATAAAGTTTTGCAGTAATTGTTATATAGGTCTACGTTAAGTTTTACCACGTAAAGTAATAACTATGGTATATTTTACTCAAATAAAGAATCCAATATAAATCTCTACGTGGTAGAACCATGCTGCAGCTATATGAAGGTCGTAGCACGAATGGTTGGGCTCGATCGTGGAAGGATCACGCTCTTATGGAATACCAGTATGTTGATAGTGCAGAAACCGTTGACATTTTTTACTGTAAACGAAGCATTCCATCTTAGTTCTCAGGGCAGACAATGCATCCGAATTTTGATTCTTAATTAGGGTAGATGAAGACGTTAATGGATCACTGCGTCCACTTACTATCAGGTGAAATATGTGCTCGTTTTCTATTCTTACGAGTTATATACAGAAAATGGTCCATTGTATTATGATATACTTTCAAACTTCTAACAACTAACCACTCTTCATGATATTTTGTTAACTGGTACACGTTACGATAAAAAAGGATATATTATAATATTTTCGTCTCAAGTGTATATAGATATATATTAGAGATATATTTTTACCCTTAGAGATATATTTTTTGTTTAACTGTCGTGTCTAAAAAAATATTCTTGACATTTTCTGTATAAATGAGATTTGATCTGGAAATCGTTAACTGAATTGCGGAAGCCTTGAGAAGTATTCTGGAATAACCTATATTTGGCCTCCGCTATTCAGTTTCAACGGCATTGGTTTTATGAAACTAATAAATATCCCTGAGAGCGAATTAAAAGGATTTATACGACTAAAATAGAATAATATATTAATAAGTAAGCACAAAAGTGTTTTTTTTTTAATTGCTTATTGAAAATATAGTTTTGATATTAAAAAGGTCAAAAGTATATTGTGAGTTATTGTTTTACTATAATAATAAGCGAGATAGAGATGTGTACATATTATAAAATTAATATTATAGCAAAAAAAAGCTTTTAAAATAATTCTCAACGCTTTTTTTTTCTTTGTTGTGGAAGCACGTACTTCAGATAACATAAATTATGAGAGACTGTGAGCATTAGTTAGATGAAAAGGTAAAGTGCTTTTACCCAACAGCCTTTTCTAAAAATTTTAAATTTAAACAAACAAACAAAATATTTTAAATGGATTTTTTTCTTCTATTATATCTCTTCTGCTCTTGCATATTTCATTCAGTTTTGTTTGAATTGCTAGGCATTAATTATACGTTTTTTGTGTTCTGGATTTTATAAAAAGATTTTTTAAAACCTTCTTTAAAATAAAATAAATTATGATATGCCTTCATTCATTTTGATTAGGGCTCATTGACTACTTCTCGAGTGAAGTTCTTCTTCGCGGAAGAAAGGTTCTCGAGTGGCAGCCTCGTACCGGTAGGCGTAGTGTAGAGCGACCCCCCACTAGATGGAGTGACGACCTGGTAAGATAGGAAGAAGGAAGGTTCCTGGCAGGAAGTCGATGGATGCAGGTAGCTCAGGACCGTGCTTTGTGGCATTACTTGGGGGAGGCCTATGTTCAGCAGTGGACTTGTGAAGGGCTGTAATGGTGATGAATGATGATTGACTACTTTTATATGCAAATAAAAATATATCATGAAAATATTTTTTGGAGCGGGGAAAAATATCAATAAAATAAAGCGTGTCATTATAGAGTCACCATTTATGGATTCACATTGGGATGCGACTATTAGTACTCGTAAAAAATTTGATTTGCAGAGAATAGAGACGCAGCCGTTTTCTTCTCCGGTAAAAGTAGCCTTATGTCGAAATAGTACTTAAGTAATAAGTGACAAATTAAATTTGAATTTCTCACGTTGAAAAAATAAAAATATTTAATTCTTATTTCTTATTTAAATTTATAAGACATGTTTTGTGTTTAAAGCTAAATAATTTAATTATGAAAATAAAAATATTAATATTAAAATATTCTTATCTAACTTCCTTGAATTCTCATTATTTATTGGAGAAGAGTAAATTAACATATTTCGCTTTAACTTGTATTGCTTGCTCTTATAAAATTTCCTTACTTAGTATTAGTTTGTTCCAAATCTCAAGATGTAGTTAAAGTGACATATAAAATTTTAAAGAATAAGGGTAACAAACGCGCACACAGTCCACCTAATGGTAAATGGATGCTGTCACCCATAAACGTCTAACATTTATCTTTAAGAATCACAATGCACGTACGTTGTCACCTCTGAGGACTTAGATGAAATGCCTTATGTAAGTAAAAATAGTCTTCGGTTCTTTACACTCACAACACGAAACACAGTAGCATTGTGCTGCTATTTTACGTCGGTAATCTGTGAACACATTGTATCACAAACCGGAAAATGACAATACAGCTGTAGTGAAGTCGTCCGCGTTGAGATAGAAATCAGATGTAATAACCATTTATTTACAAATTTATAGTACTTAAAAAAAAAACAAGTTTTTCTGATAAAATGCAGCCTAGATGTCTCCTGGCATTATATTCTCTCTGTTCGTAAATTTTAATCATAATCAGTTCAGCTATGCTAAAGACAAGCTCAGATAGACTGATTTTTTAAAAAAATAATGTAAACGGACACTTCAAATTTATTTAAATGTATAGATTTGAGCTTCTAGAATTGGGATTAAAAGAGAAGCGTAATAGTTTGCTTGCATACTAATCTTAGGGCGAATATCCAACCTATAATAATAAAATGACCATGACTTAGTCTGAAAATATAAAATAAAATAATTGGCTTCAAAACTTTTGAAAGAATAAAATAAATATTTCAAAGACATCATCATTAAAGCCTTTCACAAGTATTGGAGTCCTCTCCCATGGAATATAACAAAAAATAAAAGACCTGAGCTGCGTAGGTGCCTCTACAAATTTTTATTATATGAATATAAAATCATTTATTTTGTCTCTCTGTAGCATGATAATCGCAAGGTACAAGGTATATCAGTGACAACTAATGCTTTCATATTTTTTTCATAAATGTAACTTTTCTAATGTTCTATACATTACTGTCTAAAATCGAATGTATATAATGATTTCTTATATTTACGCGAACACTACAAATTGAATAAAACTATGAAGTTTGCAGTTTGTGATCATATCCTAGATGGCTTCCGCTATTACATCATATTTGATAGACCACAAATCCTCGCGAAAGAAAAATCGAATTCTGCTAAGAATGATACGTGAGGCTATTAAAATTAAAAAAATACATCGCAATTTCAATAGAGAAGAAAGCTGGGACGTTGTGCGTAGCGTTCATTCTGCGTAAATCGGATCAAATGTAATAATTAAAAAGCTGAACGTATTTCGGGTTAACTCTGACAGCAGGTCGTCAATTAGCTCAATCTCAGACCATGTGTGCTTTGAAGCACCCGAAACGTCGGGAATTAAAATTTGGCAAATTATGTATATGATGCGCCTATATCCATCATGCCCCACATGTGTTACATCTATGGAGTGACCACCCTACACTCCGTTTGCCGTTACGAAGCTGTCACTCAAGAAACCTTCTTCCCTCTTGGTTATTGGTTCTATGAGCTATATGGCCGGCCTTTTGCTACTTCAGCATACAGATTCTTTAGGCTGAATCTGTTGCTATAGTTCTACTGCGAATATTAATATCCATAATGAGGATTATGTCATGCAAAAGAACTCCGAGCATAGGCCCTAATAGCTCACTGAGTGCTTTCAAACGTAGCTATTAGGTACTTGTAATACACACTGGTCGTACCTTCTTGTTTTAAGATTTCGAGGAATACGTGATGAGTAGATTCTTCGTTATATTGTGAACGTTGATTAGCCGAGTTGGATTCACCTATTGACCTCTTAATCTATGTTGGACTTCGCTAGCCTGAAATATATTTTAATATTCATTAGCAACTTTGAGCAAATTGTCAGCAACAATTACCGGCTTCGGTATTTTTTATATAGGAGAGGGGGCAAACGAGCATACGGCTCACCTGATGGTAAGTGATTACCACCGCCCATGAACAGCTGCAATGCCAGGGGGGTTGCAGATGCGTTGCCGGATTTTAAAAAAGGAATATGCTCTTTTCTTGAAGATCCCTAAATCGTATCAATCCGGAAAAATCTCTGGTAGTAGTTGATTCCACAAGGAAGGTGTGCGAGGAATAAAACTTCTTTTAAATCGCTTAGTGGTGGACCGCCAGTCATCCAGATGGTATAGATGGTATCGCGAGTTTTGTCGCGATGTGCGATGGTGAAACTGTGCGGCTGGAATTAGTCCGAACAAATCCTCAGAGCACTCCCCGTGGTAGAGGCGATAAAATACGCAAAGAGATGCAACATCTCTTCGCAGTGTCAGTAAGTCAAGCCGATCGGAAAGAGCTCGGTCGCTGACGATTCGCACTGCTCTGCGCTAGATCCGATCAAATGGAAGGAGCTGGCACTGAGGAGCCCTGGCCCAAAGATGGGAACAGTATTCCATGTGCGGTCGAACCTGTCCCTTGTAAAGTTGCAGGCGGTGAGCCGGCATGAAATACTGTCCCGCTCTGCTGAGCACGCAAAGCTTTTTAGAGGCCAATTTGGCCTTCTTTCCAAGTAACCACGAAACTGCACGTCACTCGATATGTCGACGCAGAGGATTCCGATACCGGCTGAGGCAACAAGGGGAGTGCCTTGAAACTGAGCAGATACGACGAAGGGGTTCTTTTTTAGAGGAAAACGCGCAAACTTGTGTCTCCTGGGGATTAAACTGAACTTAGGTACGATAATATGCATAGGCGTTAATACATAATGCCCTCTTAACCGAGTTTCGGTCACGGCAGCCAAAATTAACGGAGTCTAGCCATCTGCGTAGGGCAAAATTTTATAGTTCATGAGCGTAGTTCAAACTAGTGCTATCTTTATTTCTTCACTATCATAGTCTAATAGGACAGCAAGCTGACACGACCGGAGAAAGATTAAACGCAGAATCAAAAGCTGTAAATACTTCCTGTGTTACGAAGGTGATATGCCACCAACTTTCTGCCTTAAGGCTGCTACTGAGAATTTCTTGGCAGGATAACTCAATTACTTTTTTTCCTAACCCGGGATTAAAGCCTAGGAACCTCATGATCAGCAGTCGTACTTACGACTACTAGACCAGTAAGACATTCAATACATAATTTTTTCTTGTCCATGTTCATCTTAAGACCTGCCATTCAGGACTCTATTCAGTTCATATAGCATAGTACCCTTTTTGTTAAAATTGTTCTGTACTTAAATACACTTGTACAAGCATACAAGTGCAGAGTTTTAGTCCCTCCATTTTTCTTGACTGACTGTTGCTGAATATGTACTTCTAGCTTTTAACGGAAGAATCTCCATGCTTGGAAAACACACTGGAGATAGTAGTACCATACATACGTTTGCCACCTTGATCCTGCTCGCCGTTGCCGGTCTGAATATTTTAGATCTAGTATTTAAACGAGCAAGATGTTATAGTGCCATGTATCGGAGCCATTAAATTTCTTTGATATTTCCCATATCCGTCTCTAAAGACGCCCACGGGACGTAATGAATAGATTCTCTTGGGCTGCCAACAAGCGGAATCTAGAGCATTTGAAATGCATCACGCACTTCAAGTGCTCTATATACTCCACGAAAGTGATATGCACTATTGCACTACTTGCCTAAATGTAATATTTCCACTACTGGCGAGTCGTAAGTCATTCTGAAACATTAAGTTTTAATTTGTATTCATGCTCCACTGCTATACGTAATTACTATGAACATTTTGTAACATACTGTCAATTTTCTCAAAGCAATGGAATAGGTAATTGTAATGAACGACAATTGGATTTAGTGTTAAGTACATTTGATGGTGAGGAATCGGTGAGGGTCTATGCGGCTGATTTGGAGCTTGTGCCAGTGGATGCGCACCATCCCCCGCTTGAGGTAATAGTGTGGTTGCAATCCGCCGCAGACGAAACCGCTTCTGCGCGGGGCCCCATTGACAGCGAATGCTACGAGGTACCCGCTTGGAAGTTTAGCAAAGCTAACTTTCCTCTCTTGTATAAAACTATAGAGGAAATAGACTGGTCTCCAATATATGGTCTAGATTTAGAAGCATGCCTTGATTTTTTTTATTGTACCATAAATAATATATTAGATAATTGTGTACCTAGGAAAAAAGTAAGTAAGGTAAGGTCAAAGTATATTTATCCTGAGTGGTATACAACTGAGATAATACGCGAGTTAAAATTAAAAGCAGATCGCCATAAGAGGTATAAGATGAGTAAATCACAAAACGATTATGAATTGTTTTCTAAGTGTCGAGCGAAAGTTAAAAAAATGATAAAACTCGCGCAGGAGCAACATCAGCGTCGCGTCCAAAGCCATCTCGTAGAAGATCCAAAAGCTTTTTGGAATTACATACGGTCCAAAAGAGGCTGCCTAAATAAAAAACAAATTTTGAAAAATGGACAAGTATTGAGTGGTAAGCAATGTGTAGAAGAGTTTGCTCAGTACTTCCATTCAGTGTATAGGACGGAACAACCCAACCTAAGCGTCACCGAGGCAATAATAGCGGCTGGTGGTGTCAACGCAGCTGCGCGGGTGCATATAGAAAGTCTGAGTATTCAGGATGTGCAACGTGCCTTAAAAAGTTGAAACCAAAAAGGTCCGCAGGACCAGATGGTATTCCACCATATATTCTCAGGGACTGCCGTTTCGTGTTAACTAAGCCGTTAATGCACATATATTCTAAATGTCTGGACAATGCTGTTTTTCCCGATAGATGGAAAACCACACGGGTCGTTCCGGTTCCTAAAGGAAAAGTAGGATCGCAGGTACACGAATATCGACCTGTGGCCGTGCTTTCATCAGCAGCTAAAGTGTTAGAGTCGGTCATGTATGACAAAATATTCGTGCAGGTGAATCAGCAGCTCTCGGAAGCACAGCATGGGTTTCGCCCAATGAAAAGTACTACTAGCAACCTTCTTAGCTACATGGCTGAAGTTGTGCCCGCAGTGGATAGGGAGGTGCAGGTCGATGCCGCCTACTTTGACTTTAAAAAAGCGTTTGACTTAGTGGATAACGACGTCTTACTAAAAAAGTTAGCGGCAGTTGGCTTCACTCCACATTTATTAAAATTATTTGCCGGCTATATGACAGGTAGAAAGCAGTATGTGGAATATGCCTCCCAAAACAAAATCTGGAGTAAGCCAGGGCAGTAATTTAGGGCCACTCCAGTTTTTATTACTGGTTAACGATTTGCCGGAGGTAGTTAAGCAATCTAGGTGCCTTCTTTTTTGCTGACGACCTGAAGTTTTATCATGTCGTAGAAACATTGTCAGACTGTGAAAAGCTACAACAGGACGTAAACAGAGTAGTGGCATGGAGCAATAATAACCGTTTACAATTTAACAACTCCAAGTGTGTTACCATTTCGTTTACTAGAAAGCGCACGCCCATTGAATATAACTATGAAGTCGATGGTTCGCCAATGGTAAGAGTTAAAGAAGTTAAAGATCTGGGCGTTCGGCTAAATAGTGAATTATCATTTAGGGAACACATTCTCAATTGCTGCAAAAAAGCGTATAGAAACTTGGGCTTCATTCTTCGCACAGTTCACGGTTTTACTAACATTAATTTAATCGTTACTATGTATAATACACTGGTAAGGAGTAATCTGGAGTGTAACGCTGTAATATGGTCACCACATGAAAAAAGGTATAGCACAATGCTAGAACGGGTGCAAAATAAATTTATTAGATACCTATATATGCGCCATTATGGGGTATACCCTATGTACCCAATAATGTACCCAACCTTATTTATTCTGGGTATGGTTGTCTACAACGAGTTGAGGGTAAGACGAGACCTCGCCTTAGCCCTATATATTTTTAAAGTGCTTAGGGGAAAAATATATAATAGTGACATATTGGGGCGGATTGGGTTGTGTGTTCCAGACGGGTACGTATGGAAACGGCGGCGGCCGCGGCTGCTCTTCGTTCCGCGCGCCCGAACCAATTTACTAGATAAAGCACCTTTAACGCGAACGTTACGCATTCTTAATAGAATGGCTGAAGACATTGACCTATTCTATTGCTCCTTGAGTGAATTTACTAGGGTGGGATTGTTTACAATTTGTTACAGTTAATTTCTACATTTTTTGTTATGCATAGAAAGAACTACACTGTCGCATTAGGTTATTCCTGTCATGATAGTTGTTAGTTTCAATAAATAAATAAATAAATAAAGTTCTGCCTTAAGACCACCAGTTGCTCGGAATTTTGGGTTGTTTCGTATTTTGATTTATATTGACGATAAAACTATTGTATATATATATATATATATATATATATATATATATATATATATATATATATATATATATATATATATATACTCGCTATATACTAATATATATCTACTTAGAAAATGTTAAAGAAAGCCACAAAACCGTAATTGCAAGTTTACACAAGTACTATGGAGGCACCCACCCATCGGTTATTGATTTATGTGCCCCGGATATGTTACAATAATCTCCTTTACACTGTTATAGATCATTCTCAAGTAAGCTCGTTAAAGCGTATCTTGGATACGGGATTGAGAATAGAAGTTACTAAGCTCTTCCGCTTGTATCTAATGTGTAATATGTGCCACTTATCTTTAGTAAAATAATAAAATGTAAGAGTTTTTTTTTTGCTTTTGTTTGTTTGTTTAAACACGCTAATCTCTCGAACTACCAGTCCGATTTGAAAAATTATTTTTGTATATTATAGCCATTATTTATAAGGACTAGGCTACATCTATTTAGGTAGCTTTAAATATTAATTTTGCATTAGTGAGTCAGAAGAAACAGCGTTTCCAAAATTATTTATCCGCGTGTGCTGACATAATAACAAGTGATATTTAAATTAAATATTCTACAAAAAATACAGATATTTACTCCATCTAAAAATCCGCGATACCATATGCTTATTTCTTATAAGTATATATACATAAGTCAGAATAGATTATTTAATGACAAAAATTATTGAGAATAAAATAGTGATCAATGAGTGTTATTATTAGGCATGGCATGTTAATTCTAATGAACGAAAGACACTTCAAGATAATTTCGAGGCAATTTTAAGAGGATAAAATTTGCTCTATTGGCATGTTATTTGGACGCGTAGTTTAAGAGGTAATGAATAATTTTAACAATTCAATACTCAGTTTGGAGCACGAACCTATGAAAACTGAGAAAAGCCCGCAGTATACATCGTAAAGCGGGGTGTCGTAATATTATAAGGGCGTAAGTGAGCTGTCTACGTTCGTTACATTTACCACCAAGTGCTTGGCGGTGAAGAAAAACATTGTGAAGAAACCTGCATGTCTGAGTATTAAAAAAATGTATGTTGTTCACACTTGATAGAAGTAAACCTTCAAATGAAATGAAATATAAAATATTGTAGGGCCAATGTTTTCTTTAATAAGATAATTTTCAACCACAAATGATTGTAATATTTATTTTCCATAATTTTTTTATTTTATGGAACATACATGTTACAATCGTTATTTTATATTATTTTAGCCTATATTTTAGTGTCATAAATCAAAGAAATATTTTCACGGTTATTTAATTGGTGAATCTCACCACTACCCTTCAAAGTTACCTACCGTGGGAAAATTTTTGTTCCAGAGAGCAGAAATCTCTGAAAGATAACATCTCGCAGCTTCGGGTCTCGCGCCTACGTCACAGTGACCAAGTGAAACCGGCCGCGGTCGCGCGTGTGTCTGTTGTACTACCATACATCAGAGGAGTCACAGACAAGATTGGTTACATCTTGAAGCGAGCTTCCATTAAAATTTACAACAAGCCGCCGAAGAAGATTAGTCAATTTTTACGATCCGTCAAGTGCAATATTCATCTACAAGATGTAGTAGTGTACAAGTTTGATTGTGAATGTGTTCTCTTGTATGTAGGATGAACAAAAAATCCAATAAAGATATCTTAAAAACCCAACTTAAGGTATTATATTCTGAACTTTCATATAAATTACATAATATTGAATTTGATATTTTTGATGGAAAAGCCAGAAAACTTGCTGCAATGGCTCTTTACGAGAAATATCAAATTCAGTCCCACAACTTAAAACGACTTGCATCTCCTTCATGTCGTAAATGTAATATCGAAATACATACTGAATATCACTAATTTTATCCCCGAGTGAAAAATCTTTCCGATGTCCAGTTTCTAACGGATGAGTTGCCTTTTTTACACAAAGGCCTAAAGTATAATTTAACAACTTCAGTTTCCCAAAAATCGTTAGAGATTGTGGCCGTAGATTCGGAGGTGGCTGTTGTGATCGGGAAGAAAGATAACATCGTTAAAAGTTTTTTTTTTATATAGAAGAAGGGGCAAACGAGCATGCGGCTCACCTGATGTTAAGTGACTACCGCCGCCCATGATCAACCGCAACACCAGGAGAATTGCGGGTGCGTTGCCGGCCCTTTAGAAAGGAGTAAGCTCTTTTCTTGAAGGTCCCCAGGTTTCCTCTTGAAACGTACAGTGGCGGACCGCCAAGCATCCAGATGGTGTGGATGGTATCGGGACGTTTGCCGCGTAGTGCGTTCACGAAATTTGGCGGCTGGGATTAATCCGAACAATTCCTCAGAGCACTCCCCGTGATAGATGCGATAAAATACGCAAAGAGATGCAACATCTCTTCGCATAGCCAGTGAATCGAGCCGATCGGAAAGCACTCGGTCGTCGACGATTCGAGCCGCTCTGCGCTGGATGCGGTCAAGTGGAAGGAGCTGGTACTGGGGAGCCCCAACCCAGAGATGGGAACAGTATTCCATGTGTGGCCGAACCTGCGCCTTGTAAAGTTGCAGGCGGTGTGCCGGCATGAAATACTGTCCCGCTCTGCTGAGCACGCCAAGCTTTTTAGAGGCCAATTTGGCCTTCCCTTCCAAGTGACCACGAAACTGCACGTCACTCGATATGGCAACGCCGAGGATTCCGATACTGGCTGAGGCAACAAGGGGAGTGCTTTGAAACTGAGGGGATACGACAAAGGTGTTCTTTTTAGCAGTTAACGCGCAAACTTGTGTCTTCTGGAGGTTAAACTGGACTAGATTTAGTCGTCCCCAATCCGACTCTGTTCAGCAAAGACTCGACTTCAGACACAAGTTTGTCCCGGCACTCGGAGAGGTTTTCCCGAGAAATATTGGCTCGGCCGGTGTAAAGAGCATCACCAGTGCTGTCATCTGCATAGCAATGAATGTTACGGGTATGCAACATATAATTGATATGCAGAAGAAACAGCGTTGGCGATAGCACGCAGCCCTGTGGAACACCAGCATTAATTGGCTTGCAATCGGAGCTTGCACCGTCTACAACGACCTTGATGCTCCGATCTGCAAGAAAGCTGGTGATCCAATTGCACAATTTCTCGGGAAGCCTATAGGAAGGGAGCTTCGAAAGAAGCGCTTTGTGCCAAACCCGATCGAAGGCCTTCGCAATGTCCAAACTAGCGGCCAATGCCTACCTCTTGAACTCTACTGCCTCCACCCATCTGTGAGTTAGGTAGACCAGAAGATCACCAGCTGACCGACCACGGCGAAAACCGTATTGGCCGCTACTAATCAGCTGGTGATCTTCAAGGTACCTCATGAGCTGGCAGTTTACAATAGACTCCATTGTTTTGGAGAACAAGGAGGTGATGGCGATTGGCCGGTAGTTGGACGGGTCAGAGCGGTGGCCTTGTTGTTGTAGTAGTTTGTAAGTGAAAACATTTCAGGCTGTACCCACATCTTCCCATTGCAGTCCTGAGTTCCCCATTTTTATGTCACTAAAGCAGAGAATAAAAGACAATAACCTTATGGTTAAAAAGCTAACAAGGGAAATACTGTTGTCATTATGCAGAATAGCGGGTACAGCCAGAAGGTTAACGATGTTATCCAAGGTGACGACTATGAGCTGTTGCAGTCTAATCCAATCAAAAAGTTTACTTCGGATATTAAAGTATGTATACAAAAGTCATCATACGTTTTTCACGATCACAACTTGTCTCGGAGCAATCTTGTTCCAATGAATCCTCAAGCACCCATTTTATATGGGTTAACTAAAATACATAAAGAACATGTTCCTATTCCTCAAATTGTCTCATATATAGGTGCACCAGCTTATCCCCTTGCCTTGCTTGCTTGGTTTTAACCCAACTTACAGCCTTAAAAATAGTTTAGATCTCATTTCCAAAATTAAAGATATTCGTATTCCACCTAAATCAATGTCATCTTTAGACGTTGATAGTCTTTTCACAAATGTCTCATCCCCTGACCGTTTGCGTATACTCTCAGATCTAGCGGCCGCTAAGAAAGCCGCGACGGAGGGCATGGTCACATGCTTTAGTGGCACGGGGGTAATATTTATGTCAAAGTTGACATCGAAGGCGAAGCATTGAGATTTTAGGAGTTCGGCGAATAGGGCCAAAACTTAGCTGAAATCCATGGTGGATATATTGGGTAGACAGGGGGGGCGACGTTTAGTTCCAAGGAACTTGGGGTCCTTGTTCTGAAAGAACAAGGCCTTGTACTCAGAAGAACAACGGACGTTAAAATTACGTTACAAGACGCAACAAACACAAATATAAGAGCAATAATTATAAAAAATTATAACAAAAAAAATAACAAGAAAAACAAATAAAGTAATAACAAGCAAGCAGCACAATGCTCAAAATCTCCCCGCCGGAGCAGGGGGCAAGCACGGTGCCTATTTCGGTGTGGAAAACAAGTGACTCACCGACGGCGACAGCTCGGTTGGTGTGAGCGGGAGAGCGGAGGCGCGCGAGCGAGAGAGAGTACTACCGTACGGGGACGGGAGCGCGGTCTGTTTACACGACAGCTCGGGAGCGGTGCGCAAACAGAAATGGTTGAAAAAGGTTGAAAACCGGCCGTGCCAATATTTCTCGGGAAAACGTCTCCGAGTACCGGGACAAACTTGTGTCTGAAGTCGAGTCTTTGCTGAATAGAGTCTCGGATTGGGGGCGACTAAATCTAGTCCAGTTTAACCCCCAGAAGACACAATTTTGCGTGTTAATCGCTAAAAAGAAGCCCTTTGTGGTATCTCCTCAGTTTCAAGGTACTTCCCTTGTTGCCTCAGCCAGTATCAGAATCTTCGGCGTCGACATATCGAGTGACGTGCAGTTTCATGGTCACTTGGAAGAGAAGGCCAAAGTGGCCTCTAAAAAGCTTGGCGTGCTCAGCTCATGCCGGCACACCACCTGCACAAGGTTCGGCCGCACATGGAATACTGTTCCCATCTCTGCGCTGGGGCTCCCCAGTACTAGCTCCTTCCACTTGACTGCATCCAGCACAGAGCGACTCGAATCGTCGACGACCGAGTGCTTTTCGATCGGCTCGATTCACTGGCGCTGCTATGAGGTGTTGCATCTCTTTGCGTTTTCTTTCGCATTTACCATGAGGAGTGCTCTGAGGAATTGTTCGGATTAATCCCAGCCGTCAAATTTCGTGAACGCGCTACGCGGAAAACGTCCCAATACCGTCCACACCATCTGGATGCTTGGCGGTCCACCACTGTACGTTTCAAAAAAGATTTTCTTCCGCGTACGACCTCTCCATGGAATAGTTTACCACCGGCGATTTTTCCGGACCGGTACGACCTGGGGCTTGGTCCCTTCAAGAAAAGAGCTTATTCCTTTCTAAAGGGCCGGCAAGGCACCTGAAATTTCCCTTAGGTGTTGCGGTTGATTATGGGCGGCGATAGTTACTTAACATCAGGTAAGCCGCATGCTCGTTTGCCCCCTCTTCTATAAAAGAAGGCTATAGATAGATATATAAGGGAAGTAGCTCTAGCTACATTGTCCATACATTACAACTAGTACGCTTACCGCAGAGGCTTATCTACGAAAACAGCCCTGATCAGTGTTGTTGACAGAATCGAAAAAGTACAGGAGGATAAAGAAATAGCTCTTTTTGCCTTTTTAGATATTGAGGGCGCGTAGCCCAACATCACTGCTGATTTCGGCAAGACATCAAAAAATGTTGACCCTACAACAATCAGGTGGGTGAATTCGATGTTCTCAAACAGAACGGCAAAATAGCGCTGTTTCAAACTTCGAATGAGGCTGCAACTACAAGAGGCTGCCCAAAAAGAGGTGTTTTATCACCCGCTCTTTGGACTCTTGCAATTGATCAATTACTGTTCGAGATGGCAGAGCTTCGTATTGATACACTAGGTTATGCTTATGACCTTTTGATCGTCGCAAGGGGTTTTTGTCAAAGTACTTTATCATTAGTTATACAAAGAGAGAATCTAAACACCATAAATAACTGGTGTAGGGATACAATTTATCAGTGAATGCTAACAAAACTGTTATAATACCCTTTACCAAAAAGAGACGATTGGACAAGTCACACCAAAATTCAGCAGTAAAAATAAAACTCAATGGTAAAGAAGTACAATTTACTACTGAAGTTAAGTACATGAGGGTAAAAATCGACCGAAAACTAACGTGGAACTCTCACCTATAACGTATGTTATAAGAATAAAATAGTTCTAGGTACGTGCAGTCTGGAATGAAATGAAATTTGGTCGGGAACAACTGTGACTTGAATCCCAGTATGGTCCTTGCACCAGGCACCACGTCTCGTGTATGATGCAACAAAACCAACCAAAAGACGACTGCGGACGGACTAAATAGTCTAAGAAGGACTGCCTGCTTAATGGCAACTGGAACTATGCGAACATCACTTTGAGCGGCTTTTAATGCCCTTCTATACCTAACGACTCGAATCTTTATCTAGACAAGGAGGCGAAAGTTATTTTGTATAGGATTAACGCCCAGAGCGGTTTGAGTTCGCTCTCCTACAGATTGAGATCCATGCTCGACTCAATTAAGGAATCACCTGTCTTTTGATAAAAAGTATAAAATGGAATTACCCTCCAGAGAAGACCAACTGAATGGTCAGGTTATATGTGAGATTTGTAGCCTCATATATTGTACCGATGTGTCAAAATGGGCCTCAACGTAGGCTTTGGAATTTATATATAAAGTTCAAACTTAGTATGAATTTTGGTAGATTTACCTCTGTCTTCCGGGGAGAAATTTTCGCCATACTTCAGTGTGCGGAAATCAATCTGCAAAAACACTATTCTGGATAGTCAAGCAGCACTGCTAGAGCTGACGTTAAACTTGTAAACTCGAAGCTAATTAGAGACTGCGTGATCCGTTTAAACGCCCTGGGATATAACAAGAGGGTCGTCTTAAGGTGGGTTCCGGGTCACGTGGGTATTGTAGGTAACGAATTTGACGACTAATTTGCACCGGAGGGCTCAACGAGTACGCAATTTGGATCTGAGCCATTTTGTGGAATCTCGAGAAGCCTAGCTCGGTTGACCCCTGAAACTCTTTATCACAATGAATCACTTAGAATCTTGAAGAAGATCTTGTCTGGCACATCAGGCTTAAAACATTTTAGAACCTTAATCCGGGCTTTTGATCGTAAATTTGCTTCAGAAGCCCTAGGATCAAGCAAAAATAAATTGCGCATTTTGACAAGAGCCCTAATTGGACACTGTTTTCTTAAAAAGCACATGTCGATCCTGGGATTAAGCAATTCAAGGATCTGTCGGTTCTGTTCCATAACGGAAGAAACAATTTATCAGTTAATGCTAATAAAACTGTTATAATACCCTTTACCAAAAAGAGACGATTGGACAAGTCACACCAAAATTCAGCAGTAAAAATAAAACTCAATGGTAAAGAAGTACAATTTACTACTGAAGTTAAGTACATGAGCGTAAAAATCGACCGAAAACTAACGTGGAACTCTCACCTATAACGTATGTTATAAGAATAAAATAGTTCTAGGTACGTGCAGTCTGGAATGAAATGAAATTTGGTCGGGAACAACTGTGACTTGAATCCCAGTATGGTCCTGTATGATGCAACAAAACCAACCAAAAGACGACTGCGGACGGACTAAATAGTCTAAGAAGGACTGCCTGCTTAATGGCAACTGGAACTATGCGATCATCACTTTGAGCGGCTTTTAATGCACTTCTATACCTAACGACTCGAATCTTTATCTAGACAAGGAGGCGAAAGTTATTTTGTATAGGATTAACGCCCAGAGCGGTTTGAGTTCGCTCTCCTACAGATTGAGATCCATGCTCGACTCAATTAAGGAATCACCTGTCTTTTGATAAAAAGTATAAAATGGAATTACCCTCCAGAGAAGACCGACTGAATGGTCAGGATAACCTGAGAGATTTGTAGCCTCATATATTGTACCGATGTGTCAAAATGGGCCTCAACGTAGGCTTTGGAATTTATATATAAAGTTCAAATTTCAAGATACCATCCTCTTAATCTGGATACTTGGCGGTCCACCATTGTGCGTTTTACTAGGAGTTTTCTTCCTCGTACAACTTCTCTGTAGAATTGTTTACCATCGGCATTTTTCCAGACGGATACGACTTAGGGACTTTCATAAAAAGAGCTTACTCCTTTCTAAAAGGCCAGCAACGCACCTGCAATTCCCCTGGTGTTGCGGTGATTCATGGGCGGCGGTAGTCACTTACCATCAGGTAAGCCACATGCTCGTTTGCCCCCTACTCTTTAAATAAAAAAATGATAACAAAAATATTTAGAATAGACTGGTCTTAATAAGTATGAAATTATTGTTTTATTTATGATTTAAGAGAAAAGTTATTTTGAAAGCATACATCGTTTTAATTTCAAATTGTTTTTAAGAAATATTTACAAAACGTTTATTTAACTAACAAATATTTCACTAATATTTGAGACATTGTTAGTTTCTTTCTAAATATAGTACTAAATATCTACGACTAACTAGCAAAAAGTGTGCTTGATCGATCGAGAAAGTGGTACGGGGAAGAAAACTATCGGGATGTCACTTTTTCTAATTTTTTTATTTTAGAAAATTTAGTAAGCAAATTTAGAAAGTAAAATGAATCATAGAGAAACTACAAAGAAATACCACGATTAGTAATTTCCGATACGGATACTATCAAAAACACGATATAACTCATCGCCCTAAAGCTATTTCTTGACAACATCGTAAAGGTCCGAAATGAACAACCTCGTATAATATATATAATTAATTTATTAATTACGAGATTTACGAACACGACTTAAGGAAATTCATTAATCTGTTCTAAGATTTATTTATACGCCAGCATTACAATTTAATGATATTACGTTTTATAAATAACGTAGTGATGAAATATCATTCGTTGAAACTGAATTACATATTTCGTAGGCCCGTTTTTAATTTTTAGTTTTCGTTTCATAATTGTATTTATATTGTTTATTTACTTAAGAAGCTATTATGCCGAAATTTTTCTTGCCATCTTCTCATTGTAACTTATTATGAGTGTCATATTATTGCATATCATCATCATTCTCCATCCAGCTTCTCCCGTTATAGGGAGAATTATTTCTGAGGGAGGCTTGTTCGTTACGCTTGGCAGGAGGTGGACAATGAGAGAAATAGACGTGACGAGAGGCCAAAGTATTTAAGATGCGAAACCTTAGATGCTTTGGCCTCTCCCCAGTCTGAATATTGTCTAAATATTTTATGCTTGACTACAAAATTGATAATGATCTTATCGACATCAACCTAGGTAGTAGTATATCCATAATATCTGTGCGGTAGAACTCCACCTAGGAATGCGTCGGGGCAGTAACGCGTGCACTGCGATCGACCGTTGTATTAATATTTGTCTTCAGTAGCCACATTCTACCAGGTGGACTGCAATTTCTTTATATAATAAGTCACAGTCCACCTGATGGTAAGTGGCGGCTGTGGCCCATAGACATCCACATTTATACTCGATTAAGAATAAAAACGCAGATGCTTTGTCACCCCTGAGGACTAAGATGGAGTGCCTCGTTTCCAGTAAAAAACGGTCTCTTGATCTCTACACTCACCTTACAAAACATAGCAGCTGTTTTACGCTGGTATTCTGTGAGAGTGTGGTCTTTCCACGATCGAGCTGACCCATTCGTGCTACAACCATAATATAGCTGCAGTGTGGCTCTTCAATTTTCTGATATAAATGCCGCCGTTAACGTAAGTCATAAAATCTTTATAATGTATTTCATATATAAAAGGAAACCTCTTACATTGCAATGGAGACAAAATGGAGTGATTGATACATTTTCGCTACCACACACATAAATATTCGCACACATAGCACGCTATTCAAAACAAATTCGATTCATCTTTTGTTACAGGTATACAATACAAGTTCAATTACATCTTATTTCAAACTAACTTTGAAGAACTTCCCAGCTTCTTGGCGTAATTAACAACTTTGTATTGAAGTGCTAAGTCTCTGTTTTGCTATTTTCAACATTTATCAGGCTATCATATTGAAACGGATACATAATATTAATACACATAATTAATATAACAAAATAATAAGTGAATAATAATTCCATCAAGAATATAATTCTGAAAAGTTCCGACATATTACTTTTGTTGTGGTAGACTTATGCTGCAGCTATACATTCATCATCATCATCATCATTACAGCCCTTCACAAGTCCACTGCTGAACATAGGCCTCCCCCAAGTAATGCCACAAAGCACGGTCCTGAGCCACCTGCATCCATCGACTTCCTGCATGTCTTACCAGGTCGTCTTTCCATCTAGTGGGGGGTCGCCCTACACTACGCCTACCGGTACAAGGCTGCCACTCGAGAACCTTTCTTTCCCATCGGTAATCGGTTCTTCGAGCTATATGGCCGGCCCAGTTTGCGGATTACCGTTGGGCTATGTCGGTCACTCTGGTTTTACTGCGGATATCCTCATTTCTAAGTCTATCACGAAGAGAAACTTCGAGCATAGCCCTCTTCATAACTCGCTGAGCGACCTTGAGCGTCCTCATATGACAGCAGTGAAGGACTACGTCTCAGATCCGTAAGTCATCACTGGCAACACGCACTGGTTGTACACTTTAGTTTTCGTAGATTAAGGTAAACTTGACGAGAAGATGTGTCGTAATTTCCCGAACGCTGCCCAGCCGAGTTGAATCCGTCGATTGACCTCTCGGTCGAAGTTGGACTTACCTCGTCGGACTATTTGTCCCGGGTAAACGTAATCGTCAACAACTTCGAGCATAGTGCTCCCAACAACTACCGGCATAGGTGTGACATGGACATTAAACATGATCTTTGTTTTGTCCATGTTCATCTTAAGACCTATCCGTTGGGAGACACCATTCAGAAGCTACACATTATGGTTATAGAAATAGACTGAGTGGGTTGCCTGGTCCGAAGCAGGACCATACTCTTACAGAATACCAACTTAAAATAGCAGCTCAATGAACCAGATACCTTTTTTACTAGAAACGAGGTATTCTATGTTAGTACTCAGCGTGACAATGCGTCTGCATTTTAATTCATAATCGAGGGTAGATGTAGATGTCTATGGGCCACGGCATCCACTTACCATCTGATGAACTGTGTGCTCGTTTGTAACCCGTATTTATATAACAACAATTAATTTTATAAATATATTATAATATTGAGGTCTCAAAATAACTTATTTGTATTTTTGCGCTGATGGATACGCTTATCACCAAATCAAGAAATTGATCTGTCTGATAATACTACTGCTATTCGTTTTCTGCTCAGCAGTCTCTTACGTCTCTTACCTGCTTCTGTCAACAAGCAGCAGTGTACGTCTTCAAACAAAATAATTAAGAGAGACTTTATAATTAAAGGCTGCGTACTTTTGATGTATTATACTCGTAGTTTAGTATTTATATGTGACAACTCATGTATGGTTCTTTCATATCAGCTACAGATTTTTGGTATTTTTAAATCGGTTATTCAGGTGAGGTGTATCGTAATTTTTTTAGGCCAAAAATATAAATGAGAATAAATTTATTTTTGTATGTATGTTTACGCGATATCTTCGCCAATTGAGTACCGATCTTTTCTACATACTATTTATTAACACTAACTTGATTGGTCAAGATTTAATAGTAAAATTGTTAGATACTCTTTTGGCATAAGCAATAAAAAGTGATTAATTTTGCTGCTATAGGTATCTGGAAACTTATAATATATATTATAATCTATACTTAAATGATAAATCTATCCTACAATATCTACATTAGAAAGAGCCTGCTCCTGATGAAATAAAATTGATTTGGAGATCGTCTAAATTACATATAATAAAGGGTCTTTTATCTGCAGCGTAAAGCTCCAGTGATCTAAGAACTTGTTTTTACGACATTGATAAATTACCGACATTCAACCATATAAATTGGAAATAAAAGCGATATCGTCGTTATAACAAGGGCATGTTAACTTGTAATTGTCACAAGTGTATTAAAAGCTGTTAATTTATTTGCAAGTTATACTTTTTGTTGCTTACTATCTTTACAGATTTTACATAATATGCTTATTAAAATACAAGCGACAGTAGCCTAATGGCAGAGCGCGGACCGCGAATTCAAAAAGGTCGTGGGTTCGAATCCACCATTCGAATACTGGCGTAAACCACTCGTAACACAAGCAATTTAAGCTTACCACGAGTGGTTAAGGGGAATATTAGTAATGTTTGTAGCATTGTTAATATTCTTTAATAATTAAAAATATACAAATTAACGGTTCACACAAAATGATAAAATTTAATGGATCTTTGATAAAGATCTTTGATAGAGAAATTTATTAAAGTTTATGTACGTTATTTAGTAAGTTAAAGTTTATGTACGTTGGGGAAGGTATCATTCAATAATATGTAGTAACTAGCACTTTTGTGTTTAAAATACAAGATAAAGATCATTATTACGGTGGGTTGTATTCGCCAACAAACTGCGCTGTAGTTTGGTGAAAGTAGAAATTACTAACTGTACTTTTATGTAGGTAATAAATAATTTGGAAAAACCGATGGCACATGGCGACATGGTATTAAGTGAAAAATGTAAAGAGCGCGACATCGTTACCTATTAGGCTTTTTCTTGCTTAGTAATCGTTTCTATTTGGCGTTTTATAAATAAGCCTTCAGATATTTTCGTGAGTAAAGCCATAAGAGTGATTAAATAACAAGGCATATTTATTTCATTCAGTCCCGTAACAAATATTCAGCATAACGACATTTATATTTGTTCTCTTAATAACTAGAAAGGTATAAATGCTTGGTACGTTAACGATTCAACATTAATTTCCGTAAAGGTCATAATAAATCAACTAAATGTAGTTGAGGTCGGTTATAATGGTATTCCATAATATTTACGTAATGTTAGCTTTAATATTTATGGCTTCATCAGGTACTAACTCCCGATTTTCTAAATCAAATTCATAGTTTTCTAGTCACGTTTTAATTAGTTTTGGCGATCAAAATGACTCGGTAGAGAAATGGCTAAGCGTTTCGCTGCGACACTGCGAGGTCTTTGATTCGAATAACGCTCGGTTTAGGTGTATGTATTGTGTAAAAATAATTTTTCAAGGTATGAATATTTGTCCACTAGCAACTTACGTATATATTCCTCAACGACACAGGAGAAAATCCTAGTGTGGGCTACAAAAACTTTTTTATCGTTATCATCTTCATTATTACAGCATAAAGTCTACTGCTGAACATATGTAATATTTTGTGTTGTATCAAAATAATCATTTGTAACATTTTTGTCTGTTTGTCTGTATCTGAGCAACGCCAGGAGTGATCTGGGTTACATTTTATCCCAAAATCTGGGAGTATTTTTTTGTGAATCGAAAGTTTGATTAAATAATCGATGCCAAATTAATAAATCCCACTCAGAAAAAACTGTCGCTATTACTACCTATAAAGCATCAATTTCTAAAAGGAAAAAACTTTTTTAAGATGCCCGTAAAATATATTCCTAAGTGGTCATGCTTAGCAGGCGGATTGACGATTTCAATACCAGACGTAAAATACGTTTGACACTGTTCCCTATCGCCGGTCAGGGTATTGAACGCGAGGCACAAAGACGTTTTTATACAAGTACCGCAGTCTATCAAAAGCTAAAAGTCTTTCTGGCATAAAGTCGCCTCTTACGACAGTCACTAGATGAATAAAATAGCATAAAATAATTTTCATTCAGTAAGGATTACAAATAATCCTTATTGAAAGTCATTTTTTTACTTTTACCAAAGATTCGGACAATAAATAAACCTCGTGCCAGGGAAGAACCAGCAAGAAACTCAGCGGGACTTTTAAGCGTCTAAATGGGTACGAATGGGGATGAAACGGGGTGATGAATTCTATTGCATCGCCACCACACGGTTAAAACTAAAAATAAACTAAAATTCTGCATAGTAACGTTAGATTATTAGTAATGACGATGATGGTAATGAAATATTAAAATAACTTAGTCATTCAACGTTTATATAAACA